>LQNS02278170.1:42183434-42213398 GCA_001587735.2 Parhyale hawaiensis
TTTATTTGCCTATTGCATGTCTAGACACTGTACTGGTTAGACACTATACTGGGTAGACACTATACTGGTTAGACACTATACTGGTAAGACACTATACTGGTTAGACACTATACTGGTTAGACACTCAACTGGTTAGACACTATACTGGTTAGACACTATACTGGTAAGACACTATACTGGTTAGACACTATACTGGTAAGACACTATACTCGGTAGACACTATACTGGTTAGACACTATACTGGTTAGACACTATACTGGTAAGACACTATACTGGTTAGACACTATGCTGGTAAGACACTATACTCGTTAGACACTTTACTGGTTAGACACTATACTGGTAAGACACTATACTCGGTAGACACTATACTGGTTAGACACTATACTGGTTAGACACTATACTGGTAAGACACTATACTGGTTAGACACTATACTGGTAAGACACTATACTCGTTAGACACTTTACTGGTTAGACACTATACTGGTTAGACACTCTACTGGTTATACACTATACTGGTTAGACACTATACTGGTTAGACACTATATTGGTTAGACACTATACTGGTTAGACACTCTACTGGTTAGACACTATACTGGTTAGACACTACATTGGTTATACACTATACTGGTTAGACACTCTACTGGTTAGACACTATACTGGTTAGACACTCTAGTGGTTAGACACTATACTGGTTAGACACTATACTGGTTAGACACTATACTGGTTAGACATTATACTGGTTAGACACTGTACTGGGTAACAACTGAAAATGGCAGGTGTCTATCAACAGACTTGCAGTAACACAAGATTTGGCTCGTCGGAAACTTTTAGAAAATACAGTGTACGTAAGTTAGTTTCATTTTGGGCGTTAATGATCAGAAACTTAAATTCAGGGATTTGAAGTAAAACTATTCGCGACACACGGTGCGCTCGATCAGCCGAAGGAAAGCAACACGGCCATTAGACTTGTAAGAAAGTATGGGGACCGAGCCACGGCCGATCGTGACAAGGTCGTTATAGCCATGGTTGTCACAGGCATTTGGAAGACACGCTTGAGGTCACTGTGGTGTCAGTGTCGCTCTTCTCATCATCGCGAAGATCTTCTATATTTCATCACGCTCTGTGAAAACAAACTATCTGCCCTCAGAATCTCTGATTTTCAGGTGGAAGGTCACGCAACATCAATTTTGGAAGACTTTGGAAGCTGAGCATGAGTTCTTGCTTCTAGCGATGTTAACGTGAAGCTCACACAAAAGAAGAGTCAGTTGGGAGTGTCGTGTTGGAGATTACCGTGACTGTAGAGTGACAGTCTCTTATCGGAGCTGCCAATGACAGGTCTTGGCGTCTCGTGAGTTTTACGAAACAACTGGCAAAGATCGAAGCACCTCTGCTCCTGATGATGGCTCAGGGATCCAAGAACTGAGGAGCTAGCACGGTCGGAGCTCTGCATCCCAATGTCTTGCACGCTTTGCATCGTCCTCGTCGCTGCAGACATTTTCTCCACGGGGCAAGAAATTGCAGCCTCAGCACACGAATTGGTTGATGAAAATACCGAATCAGTAACACATCAGCCCGTATTCTTTAAATCGAAGTTGTGAAACTTTGTTGCAAGGCAACCACAGGAAAGTAGATGTCGCGCATATCCAACGGCAGGGTTAAAAAATATAATAAACAAGACTGCCCGTGCTGTCAAAGAATGATAGCGAAGAATTTGAGACGACCCGTCGACATTCAATATACCTTTGTCACTAATATGCTCCTGAAGGATACGCTACAACAGCCGTCTCAAATTTTGATAGGAGATAAGTGCTCTCTAGCTCTTTCAATTCGTTTAAGAAGCACAATCGTCTTCCACCATAGATCACATGCAGAAAAAATCTTGCATTAGAAGGCAGCAAGCCTTAGTGAATTTAAATGAATTACCCACTGAGTATCCATGATACCGAACCAGCCTTCAGTACATCGAAGATTTTGTGTTCAGATGAAATTAGCCGAGGCCGTCAAGATAGAGAATCAGCTCCGTCGAAAGGAACACGGCAAACGAAAAAAAAAAAAATAATGGCTACTACCGGAGAAATGTCATCGCCTCGTCCGCCCTTTGTTGATTACCTTCTGAATTTGTACGTGGTAAACTGCGAACAAATATACCTATTGGTCGATGTGTGGAGAAAGTTATAAAATAAGACTGCATGGCCTCGCTGAGAGAAGCTGTAGTACCTCTATTTTTATATTCCGAGAAGTGTTTCAAGCAAGAAGTACAATGAGAGGAAAGAATAAGGGCCCAACTTTAGCCATCTTCTGCAACCTGGTCACCGTTCTCCATGAAAACGCAACCTAATTACAAAATTTTCAATCTGGCCTATTTTTCGTTTATCTATTTCTTTAAGAGCGTGACCCGAAAAATACGAATATATATATATAGAGAAATAAACACACGACGGTGTTTATTATATATGAGTGTTGACCCCGACAGCAAACAGGCAAAATTAAAGATATTAATTTCACCAGGAAAATAATTTCATGATCTGCACGATCTCGGCTCATTTCTTCTCTTACTGACCTGCGGAAAGTTTCATAAGAATGACAAAGAAAATTTGAAGATGCAACGGCCTATAGCGCTCTGATACTCCTATTTACTAGTCTCGATTACCTATGATCTGTCAGAGTTTGTAGTACAGCCTTTGTATTGGTGCTCTACACCTTCTCTTTGGTGCCGTTGCTGTCGTAAATCTACATCATTAATAAAAATTCCTTCTAACACATCAGTCCATTTCATCAGACAGGCACGGCGACCTCACTGAACCAAGACGTCGGAAATTTTTTACTCGTTTCTTTCCCTACGCGTTTATCGAGTGTTTCTGGTGTTGCTGCAGAGGGAGGGCGCAGACGGCCTGTAACCGGCTCACTGTTAATCATTGTAACCGCAATTAAGGCAAGATGCTGTTGCGATAGCGCAACCTGCCGCTCCTCGTACATCAAAACATTAAGAACTGGTGCTCGTTTTTTGTCATTGTATCACCGTAGGGAATACACAGAGTGTAGCAAGGCTTGCGCGGTGATGTGTGCGCTCTGCCCACTCCTTCAGACTGGCAGCGTCTGCTGTACGTGAGCAGGTCAAAAGTTGTACGGGAGAGCAATATAAATTGCTCTTAGCAATGCTATTTGGGTTCTAGACGTCCATTTTTTTGCTCTACAAAATTGACACATATTAGAGACACAATGCTAAGCAGTGCAAGGTCCGCAAGATGGTCATCCTTACAGCTTGGTGGTCAAGCAACGTGCAGAGCTCCAGCATGCACATTGCACAAGTTACATTAGGTCAGGAAGCAAAGAGTGTAACGGGAGGACTCACGACAAACTTGCATCAAAAAGTGACGTCATCAATGACGTCACCATCAACAAACAGTACGGCTGAGTAGCCTACAAGTTTTTAATGAATTTCGTCAGAAAAATCGTCGTCAGTTTCCGATTTCATGCCCTAAGCACACAAATAGATGACAGGGGTAAATGGCGATAAGGGTATTTTGGGGGCAAAAAATTATTTAGTCCTGAGGAGAATTAAAGTCTCTATGTGGACAAGAAATGAGAGCATAAACTCTAAGAGTATTTATTTGCGGCCACTTCAATATTTGCATTGCTTTTCTAAGTTAAAAAATGAATGTGTGAGACCGAAATAATTTTCTTTGCCCCCAAAATGACCTTATCGCTATTTGCCCCGAAAGGTTATACCAATTAAACAATTACTGTATCAATAAAAATTTGCAGTGGAGACAGGTGAAAACTTTCACAGCTCTAGTGGTCATATTCAGTTCACAGTGCTCTTCACGAAACTTATTTAAACAAATTATCCTAATTTTTAGTCTTAATTCATTCAATCTCCCCCCTCCTGACTAACAAGCTACTCAACTGCACGCGTACACAAAACAGGGTATGAAAATGTTGTCGGCAAGTACAGAAAGGTTGAGCAGTAACTGTTACACCGTTTCTCTCGCGTCAAGAATATAACGCTGCTTATAATTTTGATTGGAAGAAGAGGTCCGACTCTCAAACACTTCGACTTGTCGATGTGACGTCATTTGCACTACTTGCGGTTACAACTAAGTTTCATTTTAGCCCCATCGACTCCTCCCGTTACACTCTCTGGTTCCTGCACTAAGTGGGCAATGCTGCGCTAGGTAGCCAGAGCTTCGCTGTACAGTCAGTGCTGTATTATGTGGTCGAAATTGCGTAAGTGCCCAAATCTACAATAGGTGCGCATGGTTATACTTGGTTACGATAATTACACGATCGAGGTGTCTAAAAATTCTAGATACAGGCTCTAGGCAGCCAAAGAAAGCTAAGCGAGTAGCCCAAAGGATGAGGCCGACAGCATAAGTACGACTTGCTGTAAGGACTCCGGCTACTGTCGTTCAGAGCAGACTAATTTTTAGCTCCTGAAAATCTATTCAAACAGACTAGCTGAGAAAAATAATTTTTGCCGTAAATTGGCATATGAGCATTTTCATTTTTTTTAACTTACTTCCTAATAAATTACTACCTTTTTTATGACTTTTGACAAGTGCTTTACTTTTTGTATTAAACGCCTATTAGGCATTTTGAAAACTTTTACGTGTATAGATTTCCTGTAAAGAATTCATTACTCAAAACTAATCTTCTTTGTTGTATATTATATATAGAATCTACTACTTTGTGTGAGAGGAAGACTGCAAGCTGAAAAAAATTCTACGGCATCGCGAAGAGTAGCCTCTCCTGTGCTTCGTTGATTATCTACTAAATTTGTATAACCAGAACTGAGAGCAAATAATATAGCGTCAATGTACGGAGAGAGTAATAAAAATAAGACCCCATGACAGCGCTAAGAGAAGCTGTAAATATTTCCATTGTTATGAATTGCGTTTAACGGTGACTGAGCAAGAAGTGCATTCGGATAAGGTTCCAACTTTGACCATCTTCTGCATCCTGATCTAATTTTTATCTATTCCCTTAAGAGCGTGACGCGTAAGACATAATTTTTTAAACATAAGAACACAAGATGGTGTTTATTGTTTTGATATGATCAAGGAAGAAGTCATGACAAATATTGCGCGGTCATTTTTGTCAGGTAGTAACGGTTACGGCAGTTGCTCGAGGATATTGTTCGATGAGTGAACTCAACAACAAAGTTTCCCGTTTTGACAAAAACAAATAAAAGAATGGTGCTAAGAGTTCAGTAAACACCCTGTGTCTTGTATTTTCAGTGGTACCCCGATCCGCTGCTCAGCTCAGGAGCTGCTCCCGAAGCGCTGCAATTTATGGATTATAGATGAGTAAATTCAGCGCGTAAGATTTGGGCTGCGCTCAGCAGCAAGTAGCGTGACTGTGATTTACGGGAGCCCTAACGAGAGCTCCATCATAGCACCCGAGAATGTGGCTGTAAAGACGCCAAAAATGAGGCTTCACCGCACCTAAAGCACACCTCGCTCTTGTTTACATGACATTCCATTGTGTTAAAGTCTGCGGTAATGTCTAGGAAGAAACACGACCCTGCGCCACTCCACCACTCGGCGCCACAAAGCATTGTAGAAATCGTCCACGACCTGTAAACCTTCAACTGAGCTTGTCATTGTAGTTTTTTAAAGAGTTTGTCTCGTATGACGTCTAAAGCGGCCGCGGTCCTATATACCTCGCAGTGGTGCGCTATAGCACACCCACAAACAAGCAAACTTTGTTGCCAACTGTGCTGTTGTGCGCAGGGAAACAGCATGCGAGGCTGTGCTCAACGCATGCTAGACATGCCTTTTGTACAATAAAGAGCTCATAGGCGACTGAATATCCGACTTTCGCTGGGCGAGGGAAGATCAGAGATGAATCTCAAGAGTTCCAAATGGGCAAGGATCAGGGGAAAAATTCTAAAGATGTTTGTTTGCACGCCTTTGATGCGCTCGTGACTGTGATGAGGAGCAAGAGCGGGGACGGCCTGCGCCTTACTAGCCAGCAACAAATTTAGCAAAATGTAAAAAGAAAGTAAACACGACGTCGCTTGCCTGCCTCAAAATAAATAAATTGAAGCATCATTTTCTCATGCCGATGGATGGATAAAACCGAAAGCAAAAATGAGGGTAAACTGTGCGCTATCCGCAAATAAGATCCTATGTTTCCATCTTACAGCTAATGATGGAGGAAAATGATCACCACACGGATGCGCTGAAGATACAAAGTGTAGGCTAACAACCACATTATAAATATTATGCTTCACCCCACGCTTCGCTATAATGGCAGGAACTGAGCTGCAACATAAGCACATTAGAGTCCTCCGCCAAGAAATGCATTGCTTACGCAAAATCGAATTGGTTCGCAAAACGATGATTTCCTCTTTTTCATCACCAAAATTTGGTTATTTGTGCTTCTTGACATCATTAACAGTTTCTGCAATATTCTTGAGGATCCCTCAGTAACTTTTTGAGTTAGGATTATTCTGAACACTAAGACAAACGTGTAGTCAAACACACAAACGGATAAACCGACCATCACCAAAAATTGGTCACTTGTGCCTTTTAACATGTCTAACAATTCCTACAAGTTTCATGAATATGTATCAGTATTTAACTTTTTGAGTTGCGTTCCGAAAACGTGCACCACAAGACACCTTGACTGTCCACTGAAATTTGGAAGTGAAGCTAATTGCAAATAGATTAAACTTCGATAAACATCTGTTCCAGGCAACAGAACGACCTCAAACAAAAAGTAAACGGTTCTCGGTTATGCAAGAAGTGTGTTGTAGCTATATGCAGAGGAGTAGCGAGGGGGACGGCAAAGGGACGGGGGGGGCAGCTATCCCCGGACCCAGCATCTTGAGGGGCCAAACTGAGGCTGGATCATGACCTAAAACTATCGGAATAATAAATACGTTTGCAATTAGCAGTAGAATTAACACGGCTGAGCGTTTTGCCTGAGACCGCGCCCCTGTGCTGTCCTCACTGCGCCTCAGCCGCATTAGCTTTTTTGGAAGCAGAGTTTTTGAAGAGGTGCAACAATGAGATACGCATTGCCACTAATTGGGCTATTTCGCATGAGCTGGGGATTTTTTGTTCACTCTTCTCTGTTTACCATTACATGTGATGATAAATACATATTTCACCCGCTTTACGAGTATTTTCAGCTAGTTGCCACTATTTTTATTGTAGGTCCATTAATAGGTGCCATCAGCGGCGCATAAAACTATTACGGGATTTGCAAAAAACAATTGGAACACATTATTTGTTGTGATGGAGTTGGGACCCTGCAGTAGCACTGCGCTGTCTTACAGCCAGCTGTGGGAAGAGACTTCATTGACTGCAGCTCACATTTGCAACACTTGTGTCGGAGCCTTGCGATAGTAACGTTCTCGTTTGAATTTGGCGGACGGGTCGTGAGAAGTCGGCATCACAGTCGCGAGAAATTCGCTAGCTTCGAATTCTCTGTCACTTCGCCACGAGTGCGGTGGGTGGCAGTTGCATTGCGCTCGTACGACATGTTCGAGAGCTGCAGGACTTGTCTTCAGTGTAGAGTCGATAGTGACACATCCTCGTAAGCAGCTACAATTCAAGAGACAATGGTCAGTCTGCAATTAAGTGTTGTCATAACTTGTTATATATTGCGGTTACACGCTGGCTCTCATATTATGACATATTGCGGTTACACGCTAGCTCTCATATTATGCGGCACTTAATATTTGTCCGTCACGTAGCAACTTTAGAGTTCATATTTGCTTGGCAAAACCAATGCAAAATTTTTTGAATGCCCGCAGTATCGGAAAGTGATTCGCGACCTCCAGCTTGAGGAGCAGATCAATTTTATAGTCTGCAGTGGAATTGTAGCAAGGTATTAATGAATTAGTATACAGGCTAATAGTAGAATTTCGCTGTAGCATACGGCCACATGGCAAACGCCGGGACACCATGTAAGAGCGTTGCGCTCGCCGGCGCTATAGTGAAATTCCCGAAATCCCGACAGGTATGCTCTCTCAATTTCGGGCAGAGTTAAAGTTTGAAATGATAAGCTTAACAGTGCGCTTTGTTCCGCCGCCTGAGTGAAACTTTCTCAGGCCGCCCCACACAATAGGAAGTCTTAAAGTAGTACAATTTAATGTTGTACCGATTAAGTTAAACTACGCCCTCTTGCTGGTCTCTCAGTTTGGCGTCGACTATCGTTACAATTCCCGCTAGACGGTGCTGTATGGATGTTTCTTAATCTCTTCTAGTTTCGCGGTCTCCTTTTTAGGATTTTATCTGTTTTGGGACTCGCTGTTTGAGGATTTCTACTGTTGTAGCGATGGTTGCCTTTTTACCTGACAGGGAAATCCCTTGAATGTTTGGCTAGCTGAGTTAGCATTTTCGGCGTTTAAACGCAATAAGCATTGCAGGTGCACCGTATTGACCCTCACCAAAAATGGAACTAGGCCTGACGTCGCTATTGTCGCAACACTGTTTTCCGTTTCCCACTAGTTCCCCCATCTGTAGTCGACTGCAACCGTGCACGTCTATATCAAAGAGCTTCTCTATCTGCAGCACGAACCAGTAAGCGCGGGGTTCCCACTTGGGGTGTTTCGTCTAGTTTTACCAGGCTGGGTGCGTGTTTTTTAAGAGGAAAACTAATACTTTACTTATCGAACTTGTAGTGTCAGCATTTCTGACCCTGTCCACAACCAGGGCGATGACCTAACGAGAAACGGAAAGAAATTAGTCAAAGTCGCAGTTATTATTGAGGCCTTCCATCTTTTGCGCCATAGCTTCGTAAATCTGCTCGACAGCAGTACCAAACGCCTTTAAGTGCAGCGGACATTTATTTGCAGCAGGAACCAGTGTTTGTGAGTTTCTTAGGTGGGGAGACGATTGCAGTCCAGCTGACTTCAAGAGTCCAGGGTGGTAGGGGAATTTTCTAGGTGTCACCGAGACCACAGTCTTTAACTACTGTAGAATAAGGTGAAGAGTCTTCATAAGCTTTCATTTTATGAAATTTCAGAGAGAACCGATCAACTTCAGTATTATGAAAAAGTATCTAGCACAAGTGAGGAACAAGTTGGTGAAATGCTATGTATGCTTCACAAACCAAGGGCTAGTAAAATGGAGCAGGTGTCCTCTACAATGTGCATGTTTGAGAGGATTATCCTTATTTTGCATAGGTATATACGGCAGGAAGCTGGCCCAATAGCTAATTATTTTAGGACCGTTTCTACTTTTGTGAATCGCCATGCACGAATTAACTGTTCGCTCATACGAGCAGTTAATTGCTGCCAAATTATAACCTCTAATGACGCGTTCGACTGGGTCTTCAAAGTCGACTTAAGCCAAGTACAGTCAGCTTAAATTATCCGAAACTTTATGAAAGTGCCTCGACTTTGACTCCATTCCAGTTATAGGCGTTAACCCTTAAAAGATTACCTGTGATGCGTCCAAGAACTCAACCTTACTCCGTATATTGTAATTTTCAGTTGGCTCGACATAATCAGGTTGTTTCCTATCTACAGTTTCGTACAAGTTTAGTCAAGAGGGCTTGACTTAGATCGACTTTGACGTCCCAGTCGAACTTACTCTTTATCCGGTTCTCTTTCTATCCAGATTATAACGTACATATGATCCTTCATACACGTATCACCCCCTAGCTTAAATAGTCTTCAAATACGACCAATTTGATCAACAGAAAGGTTCCTTCATATTCAGCGCATGATGTGTTTATTTGGATACACATTAAGTCAGTTGCAATTGAAGTTTAAGTTACTGCAATTTCAGTACAGTAATTGATACTTTATTTCTGGATTATGGCAAAACCACTCCATCTCTCTGTGCTCTCACAATTGGGGGGGGGGCTCAAATTGGCTTTGTCTCCGGGGGCCAAGTACCCTAGCTACTCCCCTGGCTATATGCCAACTTTGGACGACGATAATTGAAGCTGGGACAGCAAAATGACTTAAAATTGGCTAAAATAATTTTTGCAATATACTGTTGTCCAGTGCTCACGCATACGTGTTTCTTTCCAATAGATGCATTCCTTGTGTCTCCAAGAATAGTTTATTTTTAGCGTCAAGTCGGTACGTTAAATGGAACAGATTTGAACTCAGCCCCACATTGCGAGGAGTGGACTGCCTATAGGCATCGTGCGGTCCATGCATTATGACTTGCAGTCCGCAGGCAGAGGGATGAACCGATCATCTCCATAAGTTGGTCACTTGTGTCTTTTAATATTTTTAACAATCCCTACAATTTTCATAAGGCTTAGTTCGTAACTTTTTTGGTTCCGTAGCTGACAAACCTAAAACCAAATATAAAGATCAACAAGCAAACGGGCCCACAGATCATCTTAAAAATCGGTGCATTGATTCTTCGTAACATTCCTATACAGTACAATTCGTACGAATTTCATGAAGATCTGTCCATAACTTTTTGAGTTACCTTGGTGACAGACAAACACAGACAAAGAGACAAACTCGACAAAAACACAACCTTCATGGCAGAAATCATCTACGGCTTACAAAGACCTTCCAGTATGGAAGATTGTCTCTTATTAAGTAAGAATAGGCACAACTTCCATTTGATTGACTTCGAACGCTGAAGACAAGCCTCACTTAGGCCGTGTGTCCTGTGCATATATTTATATGTGAGTAGGTGGGCAACTATCAAATTGTTCTTGGAATTGAAGCTGTCTATCAGACCATAAAAAAGCATTTGCTTCTGGCGCATAGAATTTAATGAAGCACAAGCGTGAATGGATATCCCAATCGGAAATTGATAGGCATTTATCCGATGCTTTGTATAACCATCACTATTTACCATAGGCAGTTGATAAATGCCTATAAATTTGGGATACTAGAATGGAAAAAGCGGGCAATAACATCAAGTCAATCCATTTGCCGACGATTTGAAAAAAAATCATCTTTATAATGATTTTTTCTCAATGGACTTTGCAACTCGCGAGTATTACTACATCGAAAGCTTGCGAAAGGAAATTGCTGCCATAGTGCAGCTTAAAAGCACGTTGTCTGGGAAGGGATTGTATTAAACTGGCGCACCCGCGCCGTCAAAAACAACATCAAAATCTGGACAAAGCCTTTTTAAGTTACTGCTGTGGTACCATAGATATTGAGAATTATTTTGACAACGTCGAAGCCGTGCCAGCGGTACGGTAATCGAAAGAGAATAGAGAAATGGGCTCGTGTTCCGACCCTTGTGCACAGCGGGTTTCATGGTGGTTGCCGAGCATTCTCAAATTTCATCGTTACCGAGTAATAAACTGTCATAGAGATTAAGTTTATAATATTTCTTTGTCTTTAACCGTTGTGAGAGACGCACTTTATATGCCTATTATTTACTAGGCACTAAAGGCCTGCTGCGTTCGTTTTTGATGTAAGATTTGCAGCTGAATTTGAGTTTTGAAATTAAAAGCCTCCACAGTTGATAGCTACTCTCTGTGAAAATACGATTGACAAACAATATAGCAATTTGGTCCATTACTTACCGAAAGTAGTTCGCATTTGTTTCCAAGTTGATGCTGCTCTAAGTGTTTCATGGCAAAGCAGCATGTAGCAAAATATCCGTAAGAGATGTTTCCACAGAAAAACATCCATTTGCTCACCAACACAAGAGGGAACGAGCACCAGTACAACGTACCTCTGCAAAACGCAGTCATGGGGCACCGCACACGCGCAGCAGCTGGTGACACGCACTATTGTCCTGCAAATCTACGCTGCATGAGGGTCGAAAAGTGGGTATAAATCGACGAAAAACTACAGATTATTCATGGCTCAAGTATCGGTGAATAGTAGGTGGGTATCGGTTATTGAAGATAATATTGTTCTGGTTATCAGCGGTTAGGTCCATACATAGACTGGAAACATCGGCAGTTATCTGATGTTATCCACGGTTAACTCATCAAAATCATCGACTCAATATAATCAGCCTATGATTGTCAATAATGTGCCCCTGCCAGGAGATATTATCAGATATTCTCTGCCGTTAAATGGCCCTCAACTAATAAGGTTTATCTAAAAATTTTCGATTAGCTATGCCTATGCTTAATGAACTATTGCTGTCACGTGTCAGTGCAATTGCAAAAGCAACAGTGGGATTTTCCGCACTTACGCATTTGCTACTAAACAAATTATCATACTCTCAGTCTCATGTATCAAGTGCATTTGTGAAGTCTCCTGCACAAATACACTGCTCACTGCTCGGCGGCATATTTTATTTTAATTAATTTTTATTCTTCGTAGGAGATAAAGTCCTAATTAGGTCAGCAAAATCTTTCCCACATATGAATCTACTCGTGGTAGTGGAAGTTGTTTGAAATGTCAAGTCTTAATTCAATAAAGACGATGGTACTTCATCAACGACGTTTTAAACAATAACTTCATGCGGAAACGCTGTATTTTACTTAGTCCTTATAGTTAATTGTGCCCTAAAAAGAGTGTCTCCAATAATGCGTATTGTTTCTAACTTCGTGTTCGTCTGTTGCCCAGTTTGAGGAAGACAGCGCACCAAGACTTCCGCTGTCGCTTGTCATCAACGTAAAATAATAACAAGGCGGCCGGAGCCTGCAGGTGTCACGGCCTCGCAGATATTTGTGTGTTGGAGTTTTTAGTGACGTCGAGGAAGGATTGGAGTGATTAGAGTGACGGACAAGTGAGGGTCTCCACATCCTCCCCTCCCGCGACAAGCTCCGCTATGTGCTATGGCCGCCTTTTTTGCTTTGAAAGTCCGCAGGTAACTCTGTTTTCCACGCCGTTGCCCAGAAATGTGAAGAGGCATTCTCACTTCGTATTAACTCTGAAACACTCTCAAAAATGACTCCTCTCACCCAGGTATTGATGGAAGACTTGATGGCGAGGGAGAGCTCGAGAGTGAGAGAGATGTGCTGCACGGCTGCTTAGTCTCTTGTCTCCTGAGTGAGACGTTTTGTCATCCACCGCTACTATGCCACATATATTGAAATAACCAATGTATTCGGACCATCGCTTTATCGAAAACAAATTAGAACTATTTTTAGGCTAACCGATTTTTCTTAGTTTAAAAAACTAAGGGCACAAAACAAAGAATTCGGCATGAGCACAGTCACAACCGAAATATTGGCACAGGTATACACTGACGGGACCAGCTTACTGTCCTAAATTTGAGCTTTATAATGGTAACGGTAGATCAACACGCTAGTCTTTCCAACGTGTTCACTCATCCACACGGCCGAATGTGCTGCTGTTCCATAGAAACAGCACGAAAGTGCACTATTTGTTTCTTCCAAATTTGAAGAGATACCTTAAGTTGCCCAGTGGCATAAACAAAGTTGTATTGGCGACGAAGCTACAAAATATTCGGACAGTAGAAGAGGGAATGCGCTGAAAAGGCTAACGTGTAGATAAGGCTTAATTAAAATTGAAGTAAAAGTCGACACGAACTAATTAAAATTTGACGTTTCGGGAGTTTTATCCCATATTCAAAAACCTAATAAAATCTTAAGGATGTCTAACAATAACAATTTTTTTTATCTAAGAGGACCAGAGGATAGGCTTAATTAAATTAAGGTTTCATCATGTCTCGACGGCAACAAAGGAAAGCAGTTCTGAATTTTTTGTTTCTCTTTTAATATTTTATTAGAAGTTATTTCCGTTGCTCAATGTAATTAACAGACGGACCAACAAGCAGGCGGACTGACAGTCTTTTATAGCCATAGTAGTGGACCTGTGCATGAAGAAAATTCACGCAATAATCGATATATTTGTCTAATACCTATAGGCCGGTGCGGAATTTTCTCTGACTTACTCCTTCATTTTCTTCATTGGTCTTTCGTCGTGTTCTCATCCTTTAGTCTTCAACTGTATATGAATAAACAGAAGTAAAATCTTGAGTAAAACACTAGAATAAACCTGAATGCAACTCCAGTCAGGTCAGCTTATATACAATGTGACCGCTCCGTAGCAATGATACCGTTGACATCGTTTTCCAACTCTAACATCTGCTTCATTTGAAGTGCTGAAATTTTGACCTATGAAGAGAAAACTGCTTCGTCATATGAAAGACAGTAAGCTAGTAGAAATGATTGTCTACTACCCGTGAAGAATCATCACTTCCAGAGGGTTTCTTTGACCATCCGCCGAATTCATAGGTCGTGACCTGATAGAAAAAAAAGGTCATAAAATCGGATTGCAGAAGCTGCATACATATTGTCCCAATTTCAAGAAGTGTTTCAAGCAGACGTGTCTTCAGATAAATGGATAAGGATCAGTTTTCGCCGTCTTTTGCAACCTGGTCATCGATTTCTATGTAATTACAAAATCTGCAACTTGGCCTCTTTTTGGCCTATTTCCTTAAGAGCGGACACCAAATAAATAAAAACACGAAGCGTTTTATCCTAATAAAATAAAACGCTTGGTACACTTATTTATTTTTTCACTTTTTTATTCATTTATTTATTTGTTTCGTCTCCGCTCTTGAGGAAATAGATAGTTTGGAGAAAGGCCAGGTTGCAGATTTTGTTATCAAGTTCCGTTTTCATAGAGTTCGAACCCAGTTGCAGAAGATGGCAAAAGTTGGAGCCTTTTCCCTTTATCTAAATGCTCATGTTGCTTGAAGCACTTCTTGAAATGGGAATAATATATATGCTGCTTCTTGAGTCCGATTCTATAACTATTTTCTCTCAGGTCACAGCGTATAAATACGGCAGATGATCAACGGAGTAGTCACGACGGGCAGAAGACAATTGTAACAAGGGCAGTAGACAACTATTTCTTCTAGCTTACTGTTTTTCTCTGAGAGAGCAGATTTCGCTTCAGAGGCAAAAATTTCAGCCCTTCGATGAAGCAGATAGTTAAGTATGGAAGACAGTATTATGGATACGGTACACTCACATTGCATACNAAAGAAGAAAATTAAGAAGCAAATAAGAGAAAAGGAGATTCCGCACCGGCCTAGAGGCATTAGGCAAACGTATAGGTTATTGCGTGAATTCTTCACGCACGGGTCCACTAGTAATATATATGCTGCTTCTTGAGTCCGATTCTATAACTATTTTCTCTCAGGTCACAGCGCATAAATACGGCAGATGATCAACGGAGCAGTCACGACGGGCAGAAGAGAATGATTTCGAGGGCAGTAGACAACTATTTCTTCTAGCTTACTGTTTTTCTCTGAGAGAGCAGATTTCGCTTCAGAGGCAAAAATTTCAGCCCTTCGATGAAGCAGATAGTTAAGTATGGAAGACAGTATTATGGATACGGTACACTCACATTGCATACAAGCTGACTGGAGTGCCATTCAAGTTTATGCAGTGTTATAGTTAAGATTTTACTTAGGAAGATGCAAGTTTAATTAAGAAAGAGGATAGAGAACGTAAAAAAAGAATGAGACTACTAGTAATAGTCTCAACAACGAGACTACTACAGTTTCAAGAACGAAGACGTGCTACAAATGGAGAGAGATGAAGCGCCTATGAGGCACAGTGACAAGAAAGACTTGAAACAGAAAGGTTACGAAAGGCAATAAGAGTTGCTAATAAAAGTGAGCGATAAAATGTGAAAATGGCAAGTCAGAGAAGAGAGCAAGCATATCGATTATTGCGTGATTTTTTTCACGCACGGGTCCACTAGTTATATAAGGATTATGCTACCCGAATAGTCGAACCAAAGAAAGTGTTGCTTGTTGCTTTTTTTTTAATTTCCGAAACCACTGATCTTACTACTCGATTTCAGTTCTGCAACTTGGCTCTAGTGCGAAAATAAAATTTTTGAAGTAATGAGTAATGCTGATCGGATACACTTGTAACATTAACAGCTGCGGAAAGGTTCTCAGGATAGTATTTTTAGCGATGCAAAGAAGCTCAGCCCTGTCTCCTGCTTCCTTCCCTGCCGCTGACAGGTCGTCCAGTACAATCTTGCAGTGTACAATGGCAAATGCAAGCACATAAAGTAAAATGTACGCAGAAAGATTCTGCATTTTATAAATAGTTGTAATAATTAAAAAGATTAGAAGCAAAAATTACATATGTGGTCCCGGCATTAGAGTAATAATTCAAAGCAACTTGCAGTCCAGTTTTCGCTGTTATCCACTTCTACGATATGAAATACCAGCATGTTTCTTAATACTAATACTTTGCTTTAAATACTTGCCAAAGGTATAAAATAAAAATTTGTATCTACGTTACTGCGATGGTAGTCAGCAGAAATATACTTGTCAAAGTTTCGCTTATAAGCCTCAAGATCTTACAAGACACACAGTATGTACTTTGTATAGCTAATGAAAACTATAGGTTTGTCTTAATGCTTTTCAGAACAAAACATATAAAATTAACGCCGGAACTCGAAGAAAAATTCCAGGGACTGTTGCTAATATTAAAAGGCAAAAATGATCAAATTTTGGTGCTGATGAAAAGGAAATAGTGATTTCAGAACTAAATTGAATTTTTTGTTAACACTGCCATGCTTGGCTGAAGTATGTGCTCGGAGAGTTAGTCAAGTTACACGATGCTTAGTATAAGTGATCACAAGTTGCGCACTTAACTTCCATGTACTGGGTGGTATGCCTTACCTACACAGCTTCAATTCGTATTTCATATATGAAGCTATAAGTACTGTGCTGAAGTGAAACTTTACGTACGTGAGAAAATTTTGAGGAATCTCAATGGATGTTTCGTAGGTTTTGCTTGTACCGCCTAATATGTCACCTGCACACTTTGCACGCGCGCAGACGTTGGTAATATTCATTTATCCTTGTAAAGCCTTTTCCAATATTCGCCAACATTTCATGTTTGCAATATGATGTTTTTCGAGCTGTTTTAATCGTTGTTATTAATTCACAAGTGTTGTATTTTTAATGTGTTAAACAAAACTATAAATTAACTGATTAACTGATTTTTCATAAACGGTAAATTTTTAATACTGTTATAATATTCGCTCCCAAACGTTCTAGCTGTGCTACACAGTTCGTTGTCCTATATAGCTGTACAGAAGTGCGCTGAGCAATGGCACTATTAGATGAAATCCAAAATGCGCATAAAAGAGCTACCGCTAATACGCCGAGCACAAAGTGCCTAACATAATCCCTAAGAAGCAAGCGCACAGCATAACAGGAACGGAGCCCATTACACTACAGCCTTCTCATTCTGCAGAGTTAGTTATGGCTTTAATGTGTCAGAGAGAGCGGCCTCAGCACGGCTGTGGCATGACGCTACTAACACAATGAGGGTAAATTATTAAGCAGCTCCGACTTAGCATATCGCTCTCCTCAGCTCCGGTGCCCCCGAACAAGCGAGCCACTCTCATAAAGTCGCCAGAATGTCTCTGACAATTTCCCCTATTCTAATTATAAACAGCCGTGTTTTCTCTCGCATCAAAGCTCGTCTTTCTCTAACTTGCGCAGGTCTTCTTCAGGGATTCAGTAAATTAAGCTGGGATTTTCTGGCGGTATACACATTTTTTTATACCCGACTCTGTCGATGAACCACATAATAATCTTCTGTAGCTTTTTTCGGGGCTATCCTTCTATATGCGCTTGGCAACAAACTCTGCATTAAACCATGGATATTGCATGCACTGCTTAGCAAAAGTCAAAAGTAGCAGAGCGTCCGTATGTGCTTTTTATCCTTTTGCCTGAAACAAATATTCCTAAGCTCCCAGGTCATATATTTACACTGTAAAAATGTCCGTAAATTTAACAGGGAAATTCCATAAATATGGTATGGTATGGTAACCGCATGTTTAATCTGTACCAGTCATTGATATATAAGGTGATGCGTCGAAATTAATAAGATGAAACTTCAATACAACATCAGCATGCCAAATCATTTTTTTTTAATACAGCTTAACGTTCAAGGACTTGATAGCAGAGCTGGGATTCGGTAATTTTTTTTTTTTTTTGTACCCCCGGTATCGGTATTCGAAAGATGACAACAGGTCATTCGGTTCAGTATTTCGGTAGATTTCCAAAAAAATCTACCGAATGATTCCGTATTTTGGTTCGGTATTATTATTAAAACTTCCCCCACCCCCGGCCCCCACGGACAGGAAGCATAACCCAAATGAAGCACTTTACAACACCGGGAAGCCAGAAACGCTGCTAAAGAAATCCAACAAAAAAACATTTACAGCTGACATAAACGCCTGCAGGCCAGCACGACCGAAAACCGATGCCGGCAATGAGTTCTAAACCGTAACAGACCAGGGTACGAAGCACCGACCGAACTGATTAGTTCGGCACCTCACATTCTCCAACGTGAAAGAGTGCGCACCGACCGCAGCACGTGTAATTCTCCTAGAGACTTTGAGGGCCGGGACAGAAGAAAACAACCAATATGCCTCTCATCACTGTACGCCTTATAAAACATACAGAGTTTAGCCACCCCTCTTCTGTGGGACAGGTTCTCCAATCAATATCTGCTCACAGCCTGCTGGCTGAATTAACCAGTCGGTCCAACAGACGTAAGTGACTGTCAGCAGCTGAAGCCCAGACCTGTGAGCAATACTTCAACACAGGCAGCAAAAAAAAAAAGCATAAAAACATCTGCGGATAACTTCACTGACACCAAACACAAAATTCAACTTACGCAGGAACGAAATCTTACTTGAAACACATGGTACCAATCGCCTAGTATGCGGCTCAAACGTAACCTTCTCATCAAAGAAAACACCAAGAATCTCCAAAGAGCTAGACTCCTGAAGTAAAGTGTCATCTATCTCCAGATGTGGATACTGCTGGACAAGTGTCTGAGACCGACTGATAGTCATCGACTTGGTCTTACTGGCATTCAGCTTCATACTCCAGGCCGAGCACCACGCACGGGTAGACTGCCTAGCGTCCAAAAATCCAAACGCAACTCACTATTCCTCATACCGTAAAACCCGCCAATATTTGCAGGTAAAATCTGTCAGAAATAGAAAAATTGCTTGTCACACCCAAAAATAGCATTAAAAATGCTTACTACACTCTATTTTCATGTAAAAATATATTGCTACATATGAATTACCGCTTAATAAAAGTTCTGCCACTCTGAAGTGCTCCAAATTATTTTGTCTCAAACAAAATTATGACCAAAATTACTGCCAACTATTTTATAGGCAATAAATTTGCCTTAGCAAATTTTTAACCATCGAAAAATCTTTCGTCAACTAAAATATACCCTAACCTTCTCTCATTAAAACGAAATGAGTACAAAATTTCAGCCTCAAATTAAAAAATCCTCTAAATATGCTTCTGCAAACCAACTTATCGCTAATCGTCAATAAGCCAATACTTTGACGCCAAATTATTTTAGCGATGAATATTTCCCATCAAAAAATTTGTCGCCCATTTGGAATATCGTCAAATAATTTATGCTCCAACCATCCTCTCAACAAGTATGTATTCCGCGCATTTTTTCCTCCGCAATTCTATCTTCCGCCTAACCAAAATATCCTCAAATTATCTAGGAGCAAAAATTGGGGGTGTACCCCCGCGGTCGCTATCAGCGTTGCCATATCGTGAGTATATATCGTCTCCGCTAATTTTGTAACAATTTAGTCACTATGGGTTTGACCCCAAACCCCCGCTGTCTTTAATAAGCCACTCCATTGTCATCGCCAAAATTGACAACGAAACGGCCGCCAGTGTCTACCTCGTGGACCTCGGAAGAAAATCACCATGGATTGTACAGTAAAGGGCTGTTTACCTACCTCCAATGCAGTCATTTTCACAGGCGAATAGCCCTTCTATTACATAATTTGCTAATTAAATTGACTAATGGCATATATGATTGTTGTAAGGCAGCAAAACAACAGAAAACTTATCTAGCCGGATAGCGTCGAGAATGGTAACGCCGTAACTCCCGCGCGGAAAGTACGGGAGGGGGTGAGAGGAGAAATTGGACGCTAGACAGGTTTGAGCTAAAACACATTTGCGCAAAGACTTTTATCTGTCGTGAGAATGGGGGCAACACATATTTGGTGTCCTATAATTCGGCGCAGTAAAAAGATGTGCAGGACTGATTTGTTTCTGTATTTTTAGGGTAAAAAAAATGAGTTGCCTATGGAAAAGTGGACGGTATTCTCATGGTAGAGAGCACAAGTATGGGTAAAATTATTAGACGTGAACTATCTTGACGTAAAGGAAGGTAGGACAAAGTGTTTTAGGTATATCTATGATTATTTAGTAAAAATATTGAGGTGATGAAATTAGATGAATCAAAATTGGCGAACATACTGGTTAGAAGAGAATTTTTTGTGTGAGGGATAATTGTAGAAAAATATATTTGAGCTTGGAAATTTACCTTCTTTAAATATGAGCGATATATAATTTTGGGTGAAAATTTTTAGATAATGGCTGAGTATACGATGCAAAATTATCCTTATTTTTATTTTGACGGAAATAATTTTGACGATGAGTAAATTGGATGAAAGATGTTTTGCTGTGATAAAGTTTGATGAAAGAAAATTAGGCATACTTTCCTTTGGGGCTTAGAGAAGTGGACATACTTTCTTTTGACGATATATTAGTGGCTGCTGTAGAGCCACCCTACATGCACTAATGCGTGACAAATCCCTATTCAGAGACTGGGCGACAGCATTACGATTGCGCGGAGCAAGTATCCCTGCTATCGAATTGGAATCGTCGGCATAGTTGATCATCGTGTTTTCCAGCGAAGAGAACATGTCACTAGTATACAGAACGAACAATAGCGGGTCAATCACGCTGCCCTGAGGGACGCTAGATTCCACTGCGACTGAGGCACTCAAAACGCCGTCAATAGACATGCTCTGCGTTCGCTCAGAAACCAAATCACGAATGATTGACAGAACCCTACCACCCACACCAAACGACTCAAGCTTGTATGATAGACCCCTGTGGTTGACCCTGTCAAACACCGTGCTTAAGTCTAACTGTACAAGACGTACTTTAGACCGACAATCCATGGCAAACTATAAATGGTGTGGCACCGACAACAAGGCGTCACAGCAACCCAAGCCAGTTCTGTACGCAAACTGAAAAGCAGGCAGCAAACCCATTACCTCAGAAAACGAACAAGCTTACAAGCGAAGCGACCAATGTCTCTCAAACACTTTCGACAAAATGGGCCTCAGCGTCATGAGCCGGTAGGTGGAGACATGGGGCGACACCGATCCCTTGGGAATGGGAGTCATATTCTCAGCACGCCAGCAACGAGAAGAATTTCCTAACCGTATCAGGCGCAGGAAGATCACTGCTAGCTTAGGGGCAAGAACGCCAGCAAGCTGCTTTTAAAACAGAGGAAACTTGCCCACCGGGCCTGTGGATTGAAAAAACTCCTTATATATATATATGTGTGTATACACAAAAACACCTTTAAAAGCCTTTTAATACATCCTAGAGCCCATAGAACACGCATTTCAAGCTCTTTACTACATCATCCACTAGCAGTTCATGCTTCGCTGAGATCGGAAAGACGTGACATTTGAGTGAGCGAAACATTATGACACACTGCGCCCAATTCTCACAGCGCAACGTCTCTTCTCTTCAATAAAGTGCAATACAGCGTGAAAAAGCTCAACTGAACGAAAGTCAATGGTATACACCTAATGTCTTCCATGAAGGATGGTGGATCATAGAGAGTTAAGAAGCTTCTTTTGTGGGCGCGGGAAATTCAAATCAACCGAAGAAAGTCATTCGGCAGATTCATTCGGTATCGATAGAAGATTCAGTATTCCGGTAGATGAAACTACCGCCAGTACTACCGAAATCCGAATTTTATTCGCTAGGCCCAGCTCTGCTTGATAGTGTGCTCGGTTAAGGCGTTGGCTTCGGATCCACTAGAGTGAGGGCTCAAATCCTCCACCGAAGACTTTTTATTTCAGGAGCACTAGGAATATTACTGGAATTTCGGAAATCCCACGGGATTTTCTTGGAATTATTACTGCCATTCTTTTCTCCATAAAATTTATGGAATTTTGTTTACAGTGTATGACTAACGCGCAGCTACGCACTGGAGAGGTTCCATTTAAAATCTTGCATTGTACGGCACATAAGATCACCGGGCTATTAGCGTGACGTGTACCTGCAGAGCGTGTCTGACCTTACACTTTTACGTTGAGTTGCAGCGAATGACAGCAAAGTGGACAGGAAGAGGAACGCAGCACTGAGCATCCGTGGTGAGCTGAGCGCCTCATCCTGTGCTGCTCAGAGAGGAAGCCGACGTGATGCCCGACATCCCTTCTGCTTCTCCCGCCAGTCTCCCATCCATCGGTTCTCTCTAAATGCGCACAACAAATTAAATCACAGATCTTCTTCCCACGCATCTTGCAGAATTGAAGTACATCGTCGGCGCAGCTACGACAGAAGGCGGCATATTAGCTCATCTACGCGTGCCTAATGCGAGCCTTGCGAAACTGCCCCAGACGGTAGCGACAGACAAACTGCACTGCACCGAGGGAATTCTAAAATGTAGAAACTGTCGCGTAACCAATGAAATCATAAGCCATCTCATATAATTGCAAGATTCTCACCACGATACATGGCACCAGTCAGTGTATAACATATGAATAATAGCCGTAAAATTAGCGCTTTGAATAGTTTTATTTAATCTCAATTCCTCAAAGTACCATTAATCATCACCCTCTTTAAAAATCGAACCCTCATGAACCTATAGCTTCAAGAGTGTAGGAAATTATGTACGATGGAACTTCTCATCACAGCACAATACAATGCACAGTGGTTAAAAATTCGGACAACTATTTCAAGTTTTTAACTATATTTGTTGGGGTTTATTTACAGAAATTGCGCTCCTACAAGCTTTAGGCAGCAGAAGAGCAGTAACCCCAAAAAATCAGAGTCATTACTGAAAGTCCAGCATTTGCTCTCCAATGCTTATCTTGGAAGCAAGCATGTTGTTTTGACAAGAAATCTTATCAAGAGGCGCGTAAACTTAAACAATAGGAGAATTACCCAGGTACAGAACCTCTGCCACTTTTTAATGTATTTGCTGTCGGACTGCATTACGGGAAACATCAAATAGTCTCGGGAAAATAATAGGACTGAACCAACTTCAGGGAAGGCCACTCAGTCCTGCGCCCGTCCTCCGGAAGGAAGCTGCTTGTGCCAGAGATAATTGTCGGGTGCCTATGCATGACTTTTATCGGCGCTGTCAACGCAGGGGAAATTTTGTCGGTCATAGTGGCACGTACAGTGCTTGGAAAATTCACAAGTCCGATATTTATCGGGTCTACGTGCCGATGACCAACGTGACGAGCGTTGAAACTGAATCTTTAGAAGAAGCAAAATTAAAACACTAGTTTTCTTACTTCATTCAAATATTTAGTTTCCTTGCAAAGAGCTGTATGACTGAGGCAAGTGCTTTGGTGTAGTAACTTCACTTGTGTGGGCTGTAAATGATTACTTTACTGACGGGATTTTAATGATGATATTTTTTCCATAAGGCTTCCAAATATCGCTGGAAAAGTACTCTCTATGACACCAGACTGCTAAGTGTGTTAAATGAGTCACCAACATCCTCAGTTGCTCCATAAGTTACTCCAAAACAGCAGCTAATCAACTCAAGTTTGAGCAGAAGCTGCCAAGCAAAACATACGACAGGGCAAAATTTAATGCGTTGCTAAGATCTTCGGAATGTGGCGAAAACCTTGCAGGTGAGTGACCTAAGACATTTCGAAACTGATCGTGTGATATCGGATGGTGGCTTATGTTGGCGTTACAGCGCTACACTATCATATTGCAGGGACAGGCCGTACTATCGTGCGTAGGAAAAAGTTAGTTGGCGCTGTCGTTATGGAAAACCTGTGTTGGCTCTGTTGCTAATGGAAGTAGGACGTGCGCACCCAAGCTACTAATGTTCTACTGAGTAAGTCAAGCACTTCCACTTTTTATATTTTGCTCCTCTTCCTGGAACCGTGTGACATCCAGCTGTTGTCACCGTCTAGGAGCACAGTAAAAGTCCGGTTTCATCCTTGATACTGCCTTCCAGCCTTAAATAACTGCTTGACTGAAGTACTGAAATTTTGGCTTCTGAAGCGAAATCTGCTCTCAGAGAGAAAGACAGCAAGCTAGAAGACGTAATTGTTTACTACCCGCGAAATAATTATTGTCGGCGCTCCGTTGATCATCTGCCGAATTTATATGTCATGACTTGAGAGAAAAAAAGTTATAGAATCGGACTCCAGAAGCTGCATATATATTGTTCCGATTTCAAGAAGTGGTCCAAAAAAGAAGTGTATTCAGATAAAGGGTTCCACCATCTTCTGCAACCTGGTCATCGATCTCGACGAAAACGTAACTCAGTTACAAAACTACAACGTGGCCAATTTTTCGCTTATCTATTTCCATAAGAGCGGGCACGAAATAAATAAATACACGAAGCGTTTTATTATATAAAGATTCACGTCGTGTTTTTATTTATTTATAACTTATTTTTATTTTTCCTGTCACGCTCTGTGTGAATAAAATAGAAAGAAATTCGAGAACTGAAATGGTATCTAGGATACGGAACTCGCAATCGGAAACTCCAGCTGAGGGACCTGAGCTCACCTGCATGACCGTGTTTGGACATGTTCAAAGGTGCTACCGGAAATGTCACTTGACTGCGCCGTATAATATATGTATATTATATATCCAATTTTTCACGAAGAATGCTGAATTCTCTATAAGGAGCTCTCTGAATAGTAAATAGCATTGCAACACCGTTTTTTTTAAATATAAACTTTCTGACGTCATTTGTAATCTCGGCTTGGGCCACTAGTTAACTATTCGTGCAGTAACTAGTGATATACCTGATATTCTAGTGCATTTCATATTGTTTTTATGTACGTAATCGGATTAAGTTCACATTTCCCTGAGCGTGGATGAAGGGCACGATCTGGAGAAAATAATTCTCATGACAGTCAAACTATGACTGACTGAGAGCTATAGTTTCCACGCAACAGTTGCAGTAACCCTAAATTGTTTTTTTAACGATGTCAACGTAATTTCCAGTGTAATCACACGTGGATCATGCAAGTGTAAAGTGAGATGAGTCTACATTAGGAGAGTTTCTCTTAACCGAGTCGTTCCCGGATTCTATAATTCAGGCCCTAAATTATGTCAGTACATGACAGCCCATTAATGCCTCTGACATTTCTAAGGCCTGACTACCTCACATTTCCATTAAATTGGCGATAGCTTGTGGCAGTTGGCCAGAATACGCGCGTCTTCTCACCTCAGTAGTAGAGGGTGGCCGCCTCCTGGGTCGGCCTCCTCACATTAGAATTTCAGATTGCGCTTCTTCTCATTAAACGCTCGAAAGCTCAGTGGCTTCACCTTACCACAATTCCAGTGATAGAAAAATAAGGGATAGCTCCCTTAATTCAATGTANGGCCTCCTCACATTAGAATTTCAGATTGCGCTTCTTCTCATTAAACGCTCGAAAGCTCAGTGGCTTCACCTTACCACAATTCCAGTGATAGAAAAATAAGGGATAGCTCCCTTAATTCAATGTAATGCTATGGGAACAAGGGAACTTATGCTACACGAATTACCAAAAATGGGTTTCTAATTAAGCTTGTAAGTGTGATTAGCTTATATAATATTATGTCCCGACACTCTTATTTATGTAATCTCGGACGATAGGCATCGTATAATATACCGCGCGTTTAATTACAGCCCACTGCAGTAATTATCCAAAAAAGTTTAAAGTTTTTTAAGGAGTTAAACTTGGAATAAAACAATAAGGGCCAATGGCAGGTAATAAAAGAGTTTTAGTCCCGGGAGAGTGTGGAAAACTTGGGGAAAATAGCACCTTGCCCTGCCAGGCGCCTCAGGACGTCGTGTCGAGTCCCCCCACTGGGACACGGCAAATTGCGGCCGCCAGCGACCGAACAGGAGCCCGCTCGATGCTGCTTTAATTTCAAATAAATATGATATCTAATTAAATTCCTTAAACGAATGGGAAAGTTCCTTGGGAATAAACTTGCTGAACAAAATGCGATTGTAAATGAGCTCCAGGAGAGCTCGAGGTAAAAATGCTGCAGTGAAAAGCTGGTCGTTTCCATAGACGAGCTTAATGGAAGTCCATGTAATGAAATTCATGCAATTATAGGAGCGTGCACCGTAATGGCAATTTATTGAAGGACTGTATATAAACGTACACCGTACTGTCTGGGTCTGAGTGCGTAGAAACGGATATAGGGGACAGACATATGTATACGTTACAATGATGGTCTACATTTGCTTGGTATTACACATAGGAACATTGCTACGGTTGGTACAGACGACGAGTTCGGGTACCAGACCAACGTGGCGGTGACCAGACAAGGTGTGGTAAATTCACAGGTACTGTGCGGGGAAACATGTTGAATTTGGATATACCTGTGATGAAAACCGCTTTATTTTTAATTATTTTGTTTTCTTTGTTTAAGTAGAAATGCCACATCGTACTTACGGTTATTACATCATGTAGTGTTTTAGATCTCATATTTTATAAATGTTATGCTCATATTGTATCAAACGTCATGGAAAAATACCTGCCCATAAGTAGGAAGGCAGGACCCACTTGTTCTATAATCTATCGGTGGCGCCACGACTTCTATTTAGCGGGCAGTATGTGACGATTGTTGTTGCATCTTTAGATTTTGAATTCTTATTATTATTCGCCACGGCAACTTAAGTTGTGATGTTCAACACAAGTATGTGGAGTGCCGCGTGTAACCTTTTCTTCATAACTCAGATCATTAGTTTACAAAGAATGATGGGCAATAAATGAATGCAATGCACTGAAATACATCCGTTAAACGCTATCAGGTATAATAAATACTAAGTACATTAAAACGTTTCAATAAACACTTAGTTGAATTTCACGTAATTTAATTGTCTGTCCATAGAGCAATTAATTGCAAATTACAATAATACGAACAATAAATTGATATTAATTGATTTTAACGAAGCCATGCACTGAACCTCCATAAACAAAAATTGGTCACGTAATGTTTCACGCGGGGCTATTTTGCCTCGAGCTCCAGTCCTACCGTTTTGCTGTCGGCTACTTTACTGTCGCTCCAACCTGTCACTTAAATAACTGTTGCTGCACTCCCAGCGCTCAGACCTCCGCTCAGCGTAGCAATGCTAACGAAAATTTAAAAACAGTCCAGATTGCAGTTTTTTTATTATCATCGATGCGAAGTCAGATGTTCCTCGTAAGATTCCTAACAGTCCGTGTAAAGTTTATAATGATCTGCCCCTAACTTTTGAAATTATGCTGCTACAGCAGACAGAATTAAAGACAAACGAACCCTGGCAAAAATATAACCTCCTTAGCTGGAGCAATGAACAAAAAACAATTATGGTACATATAAATGAACTTGTTCAATTGAGAAAGTAGGCCTTCTGCTATAACATTATTTTTACTAGACTATTTGTGTCACTAAATCTATTAACTGTGTGGTATTACTGCCAGCCCAGCAGGATGGGCGCGGAAGACTGTAAGGTTGTCTTAAGCCGAAGGAACATCTTCAGTAGCAGAGTATACCGTTACTTGTAGCCCATTCTGACCGCAGTATATATAGCTAAACAGACTTGATGAAAATTGCGACGACCATGCACACGCAACTACAGTCCATTCATTCGTGATTACGATGGAATGCGTTTGAATCAAATTGCCTTCCCAAATGTCGATAATGCAATATCAAGGATTTATCTAGTGATTGTTTCATCGTTTTGTAAAATTCACCGTAGATAGCTCGGCAGTACATAAGAAGACTGCAATAACACGTTAGGAGCTTGAGAAGGATCTTGCAGAAAATGGAACTAAAGAGGGCAAGGCTGTCATTAGCAAAGCGCTGAAACCCAGCGGCCTGCACGTTAGCTTGCCTAGGAAGTTCCGTAGTACCAAAACCAAACCTTGTCACAGGCCATTCATTATTTTTTGAAGCTTATGGAATAATTACCTCCGTTTAAGAGGTTATGTTTTCATCGAGTTTATCTATTTATCAGTATGTCTTTTTGTCTATTAGTCTGTCACAAGATAACTGAAAACGTTATAAACGGATCTTTATGAAATTTATAGGGATTGTTGGATATGTTATGAAGAACACATAAGGAACTTTTGGTGAAGATTCGTTCAACTCTTTGTTTGTTTGGCTGCTTCTTTTTTTTTCGCATCATAACTCAAAACGTAATGGACGGATTTTTATGAAATGTACATGAGTTTTTAGGTAAATCCCAAAGAGTTAATGATCAAATTTTTCTGATAATCTGTTAATTTGTTTGTTTCTATGCTTTATTTTATTTTTGTTGGCAAAATGACTCAAGAAGATGTGAAGGGTTCTTTATGAAATTCACAGGAATTGTTAGAAATATTAAAAGGCATACATTATCGAATTTTACTGATGATCGGTTCGTTCGTGTGTGTGTTTGACTAATGTTTGCCAAATGTTTGTCAGAAGTGTAACTCAAACGGTTATGAACGGATCGCCCTGAAGTTTGAAGGAATTGTGAACAATTTTTAAAAGACACAAATGACCAAATCTTGATGATGGTCGGTTTGTCTATTCGTGTGATTGACTAATATTTGCCAGAACATCTACTGTCTATTATACTAAAGGTCTGTAAACTTTATTTACATGTTTATTTGGGTGTTTATTTATTTATTTGTGCCTTGTTTGCACACAGCTTCTTCGCTTTTAGATGGGAAGAAATTCGTGGGATGGAGATTTAATTCGATTGTATCTTTGATACGGAGGTTGAACCTGAGCTCGGCTGCACGAACGGGCGCGTTATATACAAAGGTGCTACCGAAATTACAACTCTCATACGTAATATATAAATTGACATTGCATACAGGCTGAGTGTTGTATATTCATTTGAGAAGCAAAGCAGCTGCTGATGGTGACCATTACGGGTAGGAGTGGAAGGCCGAATAGCGTGTGGTCTGTGACCAGCTAATGTCATCTGTTTCTGCAAAAGCAAGGACGATCGTGATGACGACCCACCGGGTCAAGAGCCATTAAGTAATTCATGAACTGAAGGACAGATATTCAAGAAAATTATAGAACCATTTATTACTGTCAAAAGGCACAAATGACCAGATTTTGGGACTGTTATTAAAGAAATTATAGCAATAAAACACATTTAAATTTTTCATTACCGTTTCTATGTTTGGCGGAGGTACGAGCTCTCAGAATGCTCTAGTACTTAAAAAATTTTACGATGAAAAAGTATGGAAAGATAATATTAAAATTAAGTTCGTGATCACAGTTCAGTAATGTCGGTTTGAAACACAATTAAAAGAAACGGCCTACAAACCTCCGAGCTTCATTCATACTGTAAAATACCGAGGTAGCCACAGTGTCGTTGGGGATGTTTTTGTTCCGCAACTGTGGTGGTCGATGCAACAGATAAGATAATAACTTTTGCTATCACTCTTAAAGAGCTAAAGTAATTTCTATCCATCCATCATGCAATGAATGATAATCACTAAATGCTTACGTGAATGCATCACAAAATTTGAATTTTACCGATGAAGCAACAGCCTCACTACATGTGGTGCACAAGTTTGTTTATGCATCAGTAAATAAACTTATGATGCTCTGTTTGATCAACTATGAGCTTCGCTCTCTGAAGCGACTACTACATCGCGGGTTACACTACAAAAGTTGTGTTGCGGGACACAGACACCAGTTGCCGTTAAGGTTACACCATACCAGCAACGTAAATGAATAATGCGTACATTTTTCATTTACTGAGTAAACGGAAGCCGTTGCAGATCTCGTTTGGATCAACATATGCACATTCTTTTACTTGGTTTCAATTGCTGCTGGGATGTAGATTCAAAACCCGCTACTTACTGCCGAGCGCGAATGAGGTTTTCACGTCCAGGCTCGTCCTGTGCGAAAATTTCGGCCAACTTTCGGAAGAAGGCTCGCATGCTGCATTGTGGTGCTGCGACCTGAGCAGGACTGGTGAGAAGACTTGTCTTGCAAGACGCTACATTCGTGAGAAATCTTTCGTGTACTGTGAGAAATTCTTGAGAATGCTATCAAA
>LQNS02278170.1:42251739-42265801 GCA_001587735.2 Parhyale hawaiensis
GTCAACTTTCGGAAGAAGGCTCGCATGCTGCATTGTGGTGCTGCGACCTGAGCAGGACTGGTGAGAAGACTTGTCTTGCAAGACGCTACATTCGTGAGAAATCTTTCGTGTACTGTGAGAAATTCTTGAGAATGCCATCAAAAGACATTCCGGAACTGAGAGAAGCAAATGCGATTTTTAAGCATACATAGTGAGTGCTCTGCAGCTGCTGGAGAGCAGAAGGCTGCCAGCAAAGGCGGCGAGATATTATATGTTCCTTAGAAAGGAACAGGATGCACTGAACCGAACTAAAAAATTAATGAAAAGCAAGTACAACAACTGCATAAAACTCCGGGACGAGTGAGGGAGAGAATACAGGGAGGGCATGGCGTCTGGCCCGCTACTGCAGAGGTTGCGGGAGCCGAAGAATGGCCGCACATTCCGGTCAGAAGCGAGTCTGAGCTTCAAAGAAGCTGCAACAATGTCTGTGTATGCATCGAGTGTTTGATTAATTTCTCAAGGGACCAAAAATTCCCCAAAACTGTTTACTCTGCAGATAAATGGGAAACGAACCGGAATTGTAATGGCTTATGGGGAAATAAAAAGCAAATCTGCTCACATTATGACAGCCATGCGGAAGTGCCTCTTGTCTGATCGTAAAGTGAAGTACTGTATAAAAATAGTAAAGTTTTACGCGTGCTTCCAAGGAGTTTAATAGTCCTGGTTTTGAATTCTCGGGCGTGGAAAGCCTGAAGAGATATTAATGTTAACGGTAACATGAAGCTTATGAGCACAGCTGGAAGGCATTGGGAAGTGTTAAACCTAGAAACTTGGGGCGTGTTAAAGCATTGAACTCGGTGCGAATAGCAAACCCGTGATTTATTGTATCCATTACGTACTATATCTTTCTATATGGACAGATGAAAATTAAAGCTGCAGTGAAGGTCGAGGAGCAATGTATTAGTTAAACGTTGTCCAATGACACAGTATTTAATTTTCATTCTATTAAAATTATTACAAATTAAATATGCGATCAGGGGCACTGTAACATGCACTACTAATTTTTCGTTAACCATTCATATTGAACTGATAGTTCTAAGTTCTAAATAATAGACCTTCTCCTCACACATCTGGCAGACTTTAACAGTCTGCGTAAGTACCCTCTTCATTGCAGGAAGTGCACCCGATGTCTATCTCTGCACTCTGGGTTTTGTACTTCAAGGTACATACGTTTTTATACATTGATACGCGCAGACACAGTCGGAGGTACATAGTAGTACAAGGCCGTAGCGGTTGACGAAGACCATTTATAAAATTCCAGACAAGTGTATTGGTTTTACACTTTGGATAAAGTTTATGGCCTTAACCCTAACTCGATTACCTTTGACACGGCTATACCTAGTCCTTCTCTACAAAGTGAAGTTTTAGGCTGTCTCAAGCGTAACCGGGCAGCTTCTAACATCAACAACACGGTCCAAAGTGGCTATACCAACATTCCTCTCAAGTTCCTGCTAAGTCAAGATTATTAAGGACTAGGTGCATATTCAAATGGACGCTAAAGTTAAGCCTTAGAGGTTTGACGTGTTCGAGACTACACGCAGGTGCGCTAGCTTCAGTCCACTGAGACATAGACCCTGAGTCGATTACCCTCGAAACTTCCAGCTGTCAATCTTACTCAGTAATATGGAGTCTTCAGCAGGCTCAACGTACTCAAGTTGTTTTTAATACTTGCGATTAGACTCAGAGTGACAAAGCCGAAGCTTCTGTCTGAAGTTTTAGACAAGCAGAGCATCGAAGGCTTAATGCTGCTGTTAAATCGAGCTCGCCCTAAATTAACTAGCCCTCGATATCACCCATACCAAATAATGAAATTGGCTTTGGCATCGTGCCAATATAAGAATATGTTTCTGGGATATCCGTGTGTAACTGGCCCCGGGGAGTTACACATACAGTATCGTGTTCATTTTCTTTATTGTTGTCATGCAGCAGCCATCGTGTATGACAATACGCCCGCTGCTGCATATGTTCCCAACTACTTCAAAACATCGCACTGTCTTCATCCCTTATCCATCTCTGATATCTTTCTCGACATTTTATGAGTGAATTTAGAAGCGTGCGCAAAAGTCTGCATAAAAACCTCAATATCGCTGGCTCCGTCTAAACAGCACCTTAAATCATCATACAGCTTTGACGAAGGCAGGGAAATATTAGAGGTCATGATAAGGGAGAGCAGCAATCTGACAGCTCTGAGGTAATTACACGCAGCTTTGCAACACTGACGCGATGCCTACAAGAAATGCGCCAAATGAATTCAGCCTTACAGGAGCTAATGTTCTCCGATTGTCTGATAGTCATCTCCGGATTATTTTAAACCAGCAGCAGACATAGATCACGGCCAGCTCTTCCTATAGATGCTGGGCGACGCTGATCGTGAGCGGGAGTTGGTAGAGAAGTTGGCGTACTGCAGGAGTGTCGTACAGTGCGGCGTCACGCATTACTAGCTTCTAATTTGTTGTTATGGAAGAAGGTTTGCTAATGAAAGCTTAGAACGACCAGGTACACTAGGGAGACGGTAAGGTCAGTAGATGTGGCAGTCACATGAATGTTTATACATGAGGGCTTTGGAGATATGATGGCTGAGAATGAAGGGGGGAAAAGTTTAACACTAATTATATAAAGGGGCAGGAGATCTGGCAGTCACATGAATCCACTATATAACTAGAGAGCTCTGAGAGCGCATGCTTCCGAATCCGACAAGCAAGGCAACGTTAACGAAAATTAGAATTGGTCTGAAACAATGATTTCCTTTTATCAGCATCTACCCACTTGGGCCTTTTAACAGTAATAACAGATTCTGTTAATTTTCTTGAAGATCCGTTCATAAATTTCGACTCATGTTGCTGTCAAACATTCTGAGGAAATTAGTCAAACACACAAACACGATAACCGACCATCACCAAAATTTGATCATTTGAGTCTTATGACGTTTATAGCAATTCCTGTAAATTTCATGCAGACCCATTCTTAACTTTTGAGTTATTATGCAAACAAACATAAATTTATTTGCAGTGATAAACAAATGAAGAAAGAGATCATCACCAAATTTTATTCATTTATTCTCTGTGACATACACAACGGCCCATGCAAATTTGTAGAAATCCGTCCATACCTTTTTCAGTGATGGTACTGAGAAAAAAGATAACGGGCAAACAAATAAAAGGTTGAATGGATCTTTACTCAAAGTTAATCATTTGTTACTCTTAACATTCCTAACAATCCCGATAAATTTCGTAAAGATCCGCCAAAGCTATTAGAATTATTTTGCTGACAGACTGACAAACACGACAAAAAATAACCTTCTTTGCAGAGATAGTAATCCGCAGCTGTTGGTTCTTCGTTTGCTATCTTGCTTGGTTCTTCTGTTTGGACTTCTTCTCTGAGCAGCATAAAATTTTCAGCAACCAGCAGTTTAGGTTTAGAAAACATAGAAGTACAATTCATGCAATTTTCGAGCTGGTTACAAGCATTCTTCCCTACTATAGTAGTAAATCTTACACTATTTGTTGATTTCTTGATTTAAAGAAAGCATTTGATACGGTAGATAGGGAAATATTACTGAAAAAGTTACAACATTATGGAGTAAGAAACAATATATCTAAATTAATAGAAAGTTATCTGACTAATAGGTGACAGTTTGTAGTAATTAATTATGAACGGTCATGCACAGCAGATGTTGGTGTTGGGGTGCCGCAGGGCTCGGTGTTAGGACCATTATTGTTTAATGTGTTTATCAATGATATAATTCATTTTGAAAATGCTGATAGGATCCTGTTTGCAGATGATGCGGTGTTGACAGTAACCGACAATTCATTTGATATTGCCACACAGAAGTTGACAAAACTCATTAGCGATTTGTCACAATGGTTACAAATTAATCGACTTACTCCGAATGCAAGCAAAACCAAACTGATGCTTTTTAGTGCAAAGAATGATGATGCTGTTCCTGATGTAAATTTTAACGGAGTTGTATTAGAATGGGTTGAATCTTTTAGATATTTAATGGTGATCATAGATAATAAATTGAAATTTTCTTCGCATTTGTCAATGTTGTGCAATAACTTGAGTAAGGCACGAGGTGCAATATATTCAGTGTCGAAATATCTGCCGCGGGTAGCACTGGTGACACTTTACTATTCGATTTTATATTCACAAGTCATTTATGGCATTATAATCTGGGGTGGTGCAACTGAAAATCATGTAAGGCGTATTAGCACAATCATGAACGAAACACTTATAATTATATTACATGTTAAACGGGATCGCAACAACATTCCTTTGATGTCTGTCTGAAGCTATTGAAATTTAGAGATATATATCATTATTTTCTTCTTAGGTTTTTACGTATGGCTATAGCTGGGGAAAATCCTTATTTTGATACTCATTTTAGCAATTTGATAGCAGCCAGCCAGTATAACACTAGGGGTAACAGATTTAATTTGCCAGTTGTTCGACTAGAAATTAAGAAAAACTCTACTGCTTTCCAGTGAGTTAGCATTTTCAACAGATTAACTGATGAATTAATACTGCCAATGAGTCATCAATCACTTAAGAGGGAATTTAAAAACTATTGTTTACTTAAGTATGCTGACTGATGAATGCCCTGTGCCCCATAATTGGGTATGCATTTTTAGTGGGCTAGTTTTCAGTTTTAAACTAGTTTTTATGTTCTTGAATGATACACTATACTGTTTGATGTTTGATTTGAGAACAATAAAAGTGAAAAGGTGTATGACCGTCACACTCTTGAGGATTAAGTTAGGATAAAATTCATCAACTAAAAAACTTGATGAGATCCAATGAAATTGCAGCCCTTGGAATGACAGTGGCAAATACAGTTTTTGGAATATATGCTCGATGGTGGAAATACTACATTTTCTGAAGCCCGCATCTCTTTGAAATTTAGCTCCGTATTATTTAATTGACATGATTTTATTTTTCAGCGTGGTAAATGGAAGGCCATATTTTGACAGAGATTTTGATCATGTCGTGCGTAAGCTAATGCGCATATTGAAATATTATTACATATTATTAAAACTTCACGCTTGAGCTCCCACGGACAGGTAATACAACCCAAATAAAACATCGTGCAACACCGGGAAGTCCAAAACGCTGCTAAAGGAAATCCAGCAAAAAACCATTAACAGCTGACTTAAACACCTGCAGGCCAATACGACCAAAAGCCGATGCCGGCAACAAATTCCAAACCTTAGCCGACCAGGGCACGAAGCACCGACAGAACTGATTAGATCGACATCTGACAGCCTCCAAAGTGAAAGAGTGCGCTCCGCGCGCAGCACGAGTCGCTCTCCCTAAAACCTTGAGGGCAGGGAGAGAAGAATACAACCAATGCCTCTCATTATTGTACACTTTATAAACCATGCATAGCTCTGCTACTCTTCTCCTGTGGTACAGGTTCACGAGTTTGTGTGTCCGTGTATCTGTTGTTCATGTGTTTGTTTGTCTGTCTATCTGCCTGTCACTAAGTTAACTCAAAAATTATGGACGGAGCCTTACAAAATTGGCATGGATCGTTACGTAGGCCCTATATTAAGAGAAACAGATAATTCCCTTTTGGTGAAGATCCGGTCATCCGTTTGTTTGTTCGCTTGTTTGTCTGCCTTCTTTCTAATTGCCGTAACTCAAAAAAAAAAGTAACGGATCGTTGTGAAACTTACAGGTATTGTTAGTAATGTTGAAAGACATAAGTGAGTTAGTCTTGTTGATGATTGGTTGGTCTGTTTGATGCATGTTTGTCTTAATGCAAGTTCGCAGCATAACTCGAAAAGTTATAAACGGATCTTCAAGAAAGTTAGAGAAGCTGCTGTTTTTGTCAATAGGCACAAACGATAAAATTTTAGTGGTGATACAACGAAAATCATAGTTTCAGAACCAATTTGAATTTTTCATGCCGTTGCTTTGCTTGGCGGAGGTATGCGCTCTCAGAGTGCTCTAGTTTATAGCTGAATTTTCCCTCGCAGTTGGAAAGGTTTAATCTTGTTCGGAGCTTACGTTTTTCTCGTGCATAATCTATTTCGCTCATATTTTCGTTAGTTTACTTTTTTATGGGTCTTGGAACTTAAGACTGAGTAAAGGCCAGAATACATTCGCTTTACAATCCAGCCAAATTTCGATTGTAAAGGTTCAACTATCTTCTAGTATCCCGGTCACCATAAGTACTGAGCATTTCTGGTCAGTTCTTTTGGCTGATATATATTTTCATGCTGCTGGTGCTCAACTTTCGAGCTTTTCCAAACTGATATTTGAGTCTTTCTTTGCAGGAGGAGAATTTTGCTATTGCAAACTCTGAAGGCTCAACTTTCGTTGAACTATTTTACCGCAAAACCTATAGCGCATTTTAAACAAAAGAAGTTTAACTAAAAAATTATGCCCTCATTTTTGACGGCTGATCACTTTAGTATCGCATATATGAAGGCTGGGACGGTAGAGGTCAGGAGATTTGGCAGTCAAACGAAGATGTAATGGCTGCGACGGTTAGGTCTTGGAGGCTGATGTTCACATGAGGAGGCTCATGTTCACATGAGGAGGCTCATGTTCACATGAGGAGGCTCATGTTCACATGAGGAGGCTCATGTTCACATGAGGAGGCTCATGTTCACATGAGGCTGCTCATGTTCACATGAGGCGGCTCATGTTCACACGAGGAGGCTCATGTTCACATGAGGAGGCTCATGTTCACATGAAACAACTCCCCACCTTCGTCATGAACTAGTGTTTCCCCTGCTTGCCGTCAAGCTTGTTGAGAAAGGCCATAAGCAGTTGAAAGTACAACTTATTGGCCCTAAATACATTTGTGTCCAAATAAGTATCAATATTATAACTCAGTCGATGCATCCTTAACAAGTTGAGCCTTTGAGTTAAATAAATCGATAAAAATCATCGCATAGTATCGTATAAGATTAATAGTTGAAACTTATTAATGGATATAAGCCTCCACAAAAGCATATTTCGAAGTCTAGAACTGTGCTGCTGGAATTGTCCTAAAATCCAACCACTGAGCTTTATGTTGGTTAAATATTATGCGTGCATATACGTACATGCAGTTCTCCGATGCCACATGCAGTATAGTAAATGCATGTAGAACCGTAAGACGTGTCTGCTGCATAAATCTTAATATGTCATTTTCTGAAATCTTTTAATTTCAGCTAATATGCCATGTAACCTAACTCATCGTAACCCTAACTTCCCAAAATTAGTTGTCAGAGTCTAGGAAGAATAATATGGCCTTAAACGACCTCTATGGAAAAAGCGGACAGTACAGGGTTAAGTAACATAACGCACCTAATTCAACTACACGAGATCATTTAAATACTGTCCATTTCGTCCATTGATTGCCGCCACACTGCCACTGCAAAGATCATTTGTTGAGCACGCAACTGAGTAACAGCGGCAGCCAGACCTGCTCAGGGCGCACCACGGCTGCGTCCCTGTGGGGTTTGAGGGCTGCCAGACTGATGGCCTGCCCCAGCCTCGTCCTGGCATGACGAATGGAGCCAATTTTTCAAAATCATGCGAAATTTGCTTGGCTAAAAGAGAGACCACTCACCTTATAAGCTCAGCTGAAACAAGAGAGTTAAGTTTCTAACCTGAGATGTACACACCTACTTACAGCTGGGTTTAACTTGACCGTTACAATTTGTGTGTGAATTTATATTGGAAACTTCGGAGACAATGCAAGATATGCAGCACAAATATAAACTAATGTTGTACTTTTACTACTAAATTACTTTATTGTTGGGAAATACTAGAAACTACCATCACGACCTCTCATCCAAGCATCGACACCACTGATATCGGCAGCGAGTGCTTTTAATTATCACCCGCGAATAGAGGTGATAATGTTCTCGTTGAAGTTAAGTTCTATATTTGTCTGTCCACCCAAAAAGTGGTGGAAGGAGTTGCGCGATGCTCATAACTTTTTTCAGGGAGTCTGGCGGGTTGACCTAGATCTGGCACATGCCAAAAATTAGTATTCCCTTACTATTATCTATATATTAATACGCTTGTATCTACGTGTGTGTGTGTGTGTGTGTCACGCTCTTCACAAATAGATAGGCGTAAATTAGAGACTTGAGTTCATTTCACTCGTATCATATCTACGCTTTCGTTTTCCTTNACAGTGCTTCTACAGATAACATGAACTGATTGCATAATGCATATTTGTCCTACCTTCATAACTGTAAAATGTCTAGCATAATATAATGCTGCTGCTATCCCTGTACCCCATCTCGTTACAATAGGCTGTGGGGGAAGGTGCTCGTCAGGAGCCTTCTCTCTGAAGAGTTGGCATCTACTTGGAGCCTTTAGGAATATTTTTTATCGTTTGATATTAGTTTGTCAGCGTCCTGAAAGCGCGTCCGTACCTTTGCTGCACCTCTGTGCTAGCCGTGTGCGAGGCAAGTAAGAAGCAGCATATTGGGGTACAGAATTTGTAGAGAAGCAGCGATTTTCTGAATTTGTGCTGCAGCGTCTGTCACCAGCAATAATATTTTGTTGTACTTGATGGATTCTGGCCAAAGAAGCGATAAAGATGACGCATTGAACTGCGTTATTGTTTTACAATTAGTACGTTCTAATTACGTGGAATTTAACAGAAACCTGTCAGATTCTTTGCTTAATTCATTGTGCCTATTACTACCGTTGTAATCTGACCTCCCGTCGTATCAGTACACTCGTCCACTGCCAGCACTTGTGTAACTGGTAATGTCATGACCAGAATGACAGTGACTAGCACAATCCTTACGTTTTCTTTCATAGTCATTTACTACATAATGACTAATTTTTGGCTCTGTGTCTGGTCAAAATACCGTTTATGGTAGTATAGCATATTCTGCAATAAATACAAATTTTTATATGTATTTATAGCCGTAATAGCAATAATCGAATAAATGCTATAGATCCGGTCTCTACTGATAACTATGTAGATGCTTTGGGAGCAAGTCCATGTCTAACAATGACTTACAAGGAGCAGTAGGAATACAAACATATGCACGCACATGTCTATAATGCATTATTGTAAAATATATGAAGATCAAGGTTCTGCATAACCGACATTTTTTATTTTGTATGCTTTGTTACCTATAATTTGAAGGAAGAGCAGGCGCATTCTTCGGTTTTATTGCTAAATTTCTCCAAAGGGACTAGCTTGCTACGTTTGCTACGAGGTCAAATTCAAAGAAAAATTGAAGAACGGCCTACTTAGGTATATTAATTATTTTGTCAAAGCAAAACAATTTATTTATTCTTATTTTCATATATTATTGCAACAGAGTTACTACTTATCATAGTTTTTTGGTCATTTATACAATAATGACTAGGTTTTTTCAGTCAAAACAGCGCTTATAGCAAAATGCTATTTTGCTATAAATGCAATTTTTTTATAGTCGTTATAGCAATAATAGAATAAATGCTAGAAATCCGGGCTCTAGTCATGAAATAGTATTTCCCCTCCTTGCCGTCAAGCTTGTTAAGAAAGACCATAAGCAGTTGAAAGTACAACTTATTGGCCCTAAATGCATTTGTGTCCAAGTATGTATCAATATTATAACCCAGTCGATGCGTCCTTAACAAGTTGAGCTTTTGAGTTCAATAAATCGATAAAAATCATCGTATAGTATCGTATAAGATTAATAACTGAAACATATTAATAGATATAAGCCTCCACAAAAGCATATTTCGAAGTCTAGAACTGTGCTGCTAGAATATTATTGTCCTAAAATCTAACCACTGAGTTTTATGTTGGTTAAATATTATGCGTGCATATACGTACATGCAGTTCTCCGATGCCACATGCAGTATTGTAAATGCATGTAGAACCGTAAGACTTGTCTGCTGAATAAATCTTAATAAGTCGTTTTCTGAAATCTTTGAATTTCAGCTAATGTCCCATGTCAATCGAACTCATCGTAACCCCAACTTCCCAAAATTAACTGCTAGAGTCTAGGAAGAATAATATTGCCTTAAACGACCTCTATGGAAAAAGCGGACAGTACAGGGTTAAGTAACCTAACGCACCTAATTCAACTACACGAGATCATTTAAGGGGGTCGTCCGGCGAAAATAGTCAATTATCAATTTTCTGTTTTTTGCTCAAAAAGTGTCTTCAGGTATGGGGGCATTACGTCCCAAATTTTAAGCTGGCTAGCGGCACAAGAACCCCCCCAAAATGGGGGGAAATGGGTCCACAGGGGGTCCAAATTTGCCTTTTTTTTGCTGCTGCTGTTAGTCAATAAATATATTTGTAAACTTTATATATAGAGATATATTAAGTTAGCGATAACACTTACTACAACAACATAGCTACGTATGGTAAGTACCCTCATAACAATAATATATATATAAATTTTTCTTTTGGGAAAAAACAAAAAATTGCCTCTATTGAAAAATCTACATTTTCAGACTAAAAAAGAATAGAACTGCCTCAGTTTCTATGCTAGAATAAAAACAAAGACAGTTTTGTATGCTTAGGCCTCCGCGAAGGAGGTTATATTTACATCGGATTTGTCTATCTGTAGGCTACCAATTTGCGTTTAGTATATGAAAATTTCAGTAAGATCGGACCACTAATGAAGAAGATTCCAAAATTTGTGAACGACCCCCTTAAATACTGTCCATTTCGTCCATTGATTGCCGCCACACTGCCACTGCAAAGATCATTTGCTGAGCACGCAACTGAGGTACAGCGGCAGCCAGACCTGCTCAGGGCGCACCACGGCTGTGTCTCTGTGGGGTGTGAGGGCTGCCAGACTGATGGCCTGCCCAAGCCTCGTCCCGGCAAGACGAATGGAGCCGATTTTTCAAAATCATGCGAAATTTGCTTGGTTAAAAGAGAGACCACTCACCTTATAAGCTCAGCTGAAACGAGAAAGCTAAGTTTCTAACCTGAGATGTACACACCTACTTTCAGCTGGGTTGAACTTGACCGTTACAATTTGTGTGTGAATTTATAATGGAAACTTTGGAGACAATACAAGATGTATGCAGCACAAATGTAAACTGATGTTATACTTTTACTACTAAATTATGTTGTTGTTGGAAAATACTAGAAACTACCAACACGACCTCTCACCCCAGCATCGACACCATTGATATCGGCAGCGAGTGCTTTTAGTTATCGCCTGCGACCGAAACGAATAGCGGTGAAAATGTTCTCGTTGAAGTTAAGTTTATATATTTCTATATTTGTCTGTCCACCCAAAAAAGTGGTGGAAGGAGTTGAGCGATGCTCATAACTTTTGTCAGGGAGTCTGGCGGGTTGACCTAGATGTGGCCCATGCCAAAAATTAGTATTACTTTACCATTATTGATAATATTTTTTAGGCAATCAGGTGATTGGCTGAGGTGTGAAAACATTAATTTTCTACTAAATTTTACAACTCGATATTGAGAAAATACTGACATATTTAGGTACTATGAAGCATTCTAAGACATTTTTCACTAATGATGTTTACGTCGCAAATGCTGAGTTTCCGAGATATTTGACTTTGAAGTTCCCATTGTTTTCCTATGGGAAAAAATAACCGGTGACTCCATAGGGATATAAACTACCCTAAACTAACCTAACCGAACCTTACCTTATGTTACTTTACCTAAAGTAACCTTATCTATCTTAAGCATACCTAACCTAACAGTACCTAACCTAACCTCACCTAATATAACCTAACCTTACCTAGCCTTATCTAACCTTACCTACCCTAACTCGACGAAAACATCATTCATGAAAAAATCTTAGAATACTTCATTCGACGTAAATACGTGAATTTTTTTTTAATATCAAATTGTGACCTTTAGTAGAAAAATACCATAAAAAATGGCAAAACTCTAGAATAAGCTGGCCATACAAAATGCCGGCGTTGAATTTAAATCCACCGAGGGTGATAATCTTACGCCACGAGGCGTTCTAGTTAGACATACTTTTGTTTAATGTAGCTAGCATTAACTAAGTAAGACGAATTTCAATTCGGTGTTTCGTATGACTGTCATATCTACTTTTGGCATAATAATTTGCAAAATTTGACATCATCCAGCATAAAGTTGCGTGAAATTAACCAGCCAGCAATAAACACTAGAGCATACTGAGAGAGCATACTTCCGCTAAGCAAGGCAATCTGAACGAAAAATTCAAATTAATTGGTCCTCAAACTACAATTTCCTTTCTGACTCTTGACAGTAATGACAATTTTTGTAACTTGAAGATTCGTTCTGACCAACAGTTTGACAAACATTAGCCAAAGCACAAACGGATCACCGATCATCACCAAAACTTTAGCCGCATTGGCCTTTCAACGTTTTTAACAGTTCCTCTAATTTCATGAATATCGCTCTATAATTTTTTGAATTATATTACTGACAAATATGTTGACAAACATTGGTCAAATACACAAACGGACTAACAGATCATCACCAAACTTTGTCCACTTGTGTCTTGTAACTGTTTCCAATAATTTATGCAAATTTGATAAAGATCTGTTCTAACTTTAAATATTATGTTGCTGACAAACATAAAATCAAACATAGAAACAAACAAACGGACTGACATATCATCGCAAAAATTTGGTCATTTGCGCTTCGTTACACTTCTAACAATTTGTGTAAATTTCATAAACATCCATCCATAACATTTTTAGTTATCTTGGTTACAGGCAAACCAAGAAACGGACAAATAGGAAAACCCGACAAAAATGCAACCTTCTTGGTCGAGGTAAATATCTAGAGGAAAATATGGGTGCCCAGGGTCACTGTTTTAATGGAACAGATACACGATCACCATATCTCAAGTTTTCCTGTTTAACTTGCATTGTGCCTAACGTGGTGCTGTGCGCATGGCGGACCACTGAGGTGTAAGCCCACAGCTGGCAGCGGTACTGACGGTGCGGGTCTGAAGCATGCCGTGCTGCGCAGCGCTGCTGTTACGCACAAACGCAACAATAGTTATCACCCGCGAATGAAGTGAGAGAGGTGATGATGTTTTCGTTGAAGATTTAAATATATATGTATATAATTGTTTGTCTGTCCACCCAAGAAGTGCTAGAAGGAATTGAGTAATGTTAATAATTTTTTGCAGGGAATCTGGTGGGTTGACCTAGATGTGGCCCATGCCAAAAACTAAGATTAGCTGGCCATAAAAAAAGACGGCGATGAATTTTGCTTACTGTCCACCCAAAAAGAGGCAGAAGGAGTTGACTCATAACAATATAGAAATATATTTTTTCAGGCAGTCAGATGGATTGAGTGAGATGTAACAAGTAGCAAAAAAATTGAGTTAACTGCCATCAAAAATAACGGCGTTGAGTCTGAAACTCCATCTTCAAAGAGGCCGAAGGAGTTGAGCAATGTTCATAATTTTTTGTAGGAAGTCAGGTGTGTTGACTTAGATGTGCTAAAAAACCTAGAATTAGCTGGCCATCAAAAATGACGGCGTTGAATTTGTCTTCTACCGCGGGGGATGGTCTTACGCCTCAAAGCGTTCTAGTTATTACTCTACTCAACTAAGATCTAGCGAGCAAAATTATCTGTCCAGTAACGACCTTGGTGAAGCATTCAATGGAAGTTAGTTTTCGCTTCAGGACACTCAAGTCTTCCGCAATGTTGCAGGCAAGCGAACGCTCAGATGAGATTGGCAGTTTACATTACATGTTCCAAGTTGTATTAGCTTATTGCTACTCCGTGAGTGAAGAGCGGAACTTTAAGTTCAGACAGAGTTACCTAGCACACAGAGTAAGATACGTAAGCATATGACGTCAGGATAGTTGAGGCAGCTCATATTTTTTTTACTATAACTCTGTCCTTATACGATATACAACATAACGCACTACCATGTCTTCAAACTGAATTCATTACAGTTCAACCTCCTATTTAGAATCAATGCGAAATGAACACAAATGAATCTACTGCATGGGCAGTAATTTCAAATTTGTCAAAGCATTCTCTGGTCTTGCGAGAAAACAATAAAAAACAGTTTTTTTTCAGTTCTTGCGCTACTATCGGTCACGGAAAATTATGACAT
>LQNS02278170.1:42266472-42283324 GCA_001587735.2 Parhyale hawaiensis
CAATGCGAAATGAACACAAATGAATCTACTGCATGGGCAGTAATTTCAAATTTGTCAAAGCATTCTCTGGTCTTGCGAGAAAACAATAAAAAACAGTTTTTTTTCAGTTCTTGCGCTACTATCGGTCACGGAAAATTATGACATGATGACGTTTATAGCTCATAGTCGCGCTCCACAGCCTTTATAACCACTCGAATTCTCAGTGTTTTGACATCTGCAACGAAACTTAGCCCCACGTCGCTCAATTGGCCGCACATTTTACTTAGCAATGGAGTTGATCGCTCCGTACAGTCTGAACACACGCAAATAATTTCCCTACAGGATCTAAAGGTTCGCATATTTCGATCCTAGTACCTAAAACAGCTTACCCTGCTTTATACAAATACACCATTAGTAATAGCAGACGATCGACAGTGTAATGCTGGATGAAATTCGGCGGTCGGANTAAAAGTCGGAAAGTAAAGCTTCCGACAATGGGGTTAATTTTGCAAAGTCAGCAAATTTTGTTCTGTAAATCCTGCTGGAGAGAGATAGACAATAATGGAAGTAGTCACCGCAACACTAAGCTTCACTGCTAACATTGCTAGGTACATCTCTCACCATTAAGTAGGGTAGAGCTAAAGCATTAGACCGACAGCGCGCCCCACAAAGGCCGGAGTTTTGATACGCACGGTCGATTGAGGAACTCTCTCCGCTCGCTGTAGCAGCCTGTATTTTTGGAAGTTTTTCCGCCATGCAACAGCACCCTCATCATTAATCATAGAGTCATGCCACTACAGATACGGTGACTGTAGAAAAATTACCCCAAAAAAGTTCCTTTACAAGAGGGAAGAAGCAAAGAACAGTCGGGGCCTGAACGAACCATTTGTTTGAGCAGATCGAGCGGGAGGATGATCGTGGCAGTCGACGCCTCGTCGGTTTAGGAACAAGCTAAGAAACAAACGCACATACGTCACGCCTTATGATTGCTATAATTATATGCCTGAACATGCGTTCGGGTTTTTAGTATATGCTTCTGTTAATGTACGAAAAGCTCATAAAACACCAAAGCGCTTTTCACAGCGCCTGAAGCCAATTTGCTTTTTCTTCGTTTAAAAACTAGAAACACAATATTATCTCGAATCTCGCTGCAAAATATACACAGTTTTTGAATTATAGCCTCGGATTTATAGGCATAACAATAATTCAAATGATTGGCTAATCGTAACCATGACATTCAGAAGCATACTAACTTTATATCTCTAACCGAAGGGATAGACTGCGCGACATTTTTGCACCGGAGTCCTACTAAGAGGAAGCAGTCAGGAGTAAGTTAACTGGAAACTCGAAAATGATCATCAAAGTGGGCACTTAATTTCGGCTTCACGTAACAGGATGGTAATATTTTTTCATATGGAATCCATATGAAATAGGCAGGTAATTAGTGTATTCATATTGTCGTTTGGAAATCTAAAGAGTAAGTGCAATGTATTCTCTATAGCAGAATCACACAAACAGTGCCAACCCCAGCGAAGCATCGAGGTAAATTTGTTGCCGTCACTTTTGTCGGCCAGGTATACGCTTGCATTTAGAAGAGTATCATGGAAACCGGTAGAAAAGCAGAGCGAGTTAAAACAGTCTGTGCCTACAGTTTTGGACAGCTAAATTTTTACGCAATATCCGTCTCTTTGAGAGAGCGAAATCCTGTCGTGATACCACAGCCATATATGTTAAGCGGTACGCATAAGAGTGCACGAAAGTCACTCTGTTGCTATAGTGCCAGCTCACGCTACGCTGAGGATTGCAGACAAAGAAAGAGACAGACTCGCACCTTCTAATTGCACCTCGAATGAACCGTTCGAGACAGTAGTGACGTCATTATTGTTCTTGGCGCCGCTGGAGATCTCTATATAGCACTGGTATCACCGATGTGAACTTGCGATGTAATACAACCATCATTTATGACGACATCGTTGTCGCTAATTTTCTCGCAGAAATACTGCAGAAATGCTCGTCTGTGTTCTTTTGTTTCCGTGCTGCGCCTGCATGCGAAGACCAACCCACAGCGGGTCTATTCGTTTAGATGACGAGCTGTTACCTCGCGCCCACCAGCTGTCAACAACCTATGCTTTCGCTGGCTGAACTGCGCTTTTGAGTGCTGTATTTGTGTCGTTTACTCGTCACGCTCCTAGCTACTGCATATCTGAAATTTTCGGGCTATCGTCGCCTCGCGGCAAAAAAAAAAGCAAAATATTAAGACTCGTAACTCTTGTTTTATCTAAGGTCGACCATTCCTCAATTGTCATGTATTAGAGTACTAGGCCGCCAGAATGATGGCAACGAACACGTGCGTTGGTTTCATTCCTTTTAGCTTTGAAACAATAGCATAAAGCGTAAAAGAACTTTAGGAAGTGACGGAGCTTAAACCACAATTATATCCTGGCAACTGAAATTCGTATGTTAAACCACAGACCGCAACAGTACTTGACTCTTAGGTCCACGTGGCCTCTGACGCTGGCTTCCAAAATGGGAATTGGAGCACTCTGAGAGCGTATACTTTCGCCAAGCGAGGCAACGGTAGCAAAAATTCAAATTGGCTCTGAAACCATAATTTTCTTTGTATCAACTCCAAAATTTAACCATTTGCGCTTTTTGATAGTAATAACAGCATGTGCTGTTATTTTTTTTGAAAATCCGTTCACAATTTTTTGAGTTATGCTACTAACAAACGTTATGACAAACTTGAGTCAAACATGCAAACGAACAAACCAATCAGCGCAAAAATTTAATCATTTATGTCTTTTAACATTAGTAACAACCTCTATTAATTTCATAAAGATCTATTCATTACTTTTTGAGTTATTGTGCTAACAAGCATAAAATTAAAAACAGTAACATACAAACGAACGAATAAATGGAACATCACAAAAATTTGGTCATTTACTCATTGTAATATACCTAACAACTCATATGAATTTCATAAAAAGCTGCCCATAACTTTTTGAGTAATGGCATTGAGAAAAATGAGGCAAACAAACAAACAGACGGACGGATTTTCACCAAAAGGTAATCATCTGTTTCTCCTAACATACCTAACAATCCCTGTAGTTTTCGTTAAAATCCGTCCATAACTTTTTGAGTTATCTTGGTGACAGACAGACAAACGGACAGTTCTAGGTGAATGCTCCGGGAGCGCATCTGCAGCAGTCGTCATTCTTTCACGGTAACTGCAGTAGCGGCAGATAACTGCACAGTGGCACTGCACTGATAATCGCAACAGAGAACTGTTAGAATGGGTCAGATTTCAATCAGGCCTACTCTTCTTTTTGATATACGTACTTAGGTTAATCAAATATACACTAAAATAGGACTTCAGTTATGCTTCATCTATGACGGCGAGTTGCATCTATAGCAGTGCTACTGTCAATGCTTTTGCTTCTACTACCAAGTACACGTTGCAGAGCCTTGCACGATGGCCAACGCCGATTATACGATGGCGATGGCGTGAAGACCGTCTCCATCGGATGAACTACGATTTTATGATACAACATCGCGAAAATCCATCGGCGATAGCGATGGTCCGATGGAATTGGTATCAAACAATCGGCGATGGCCATTTTTTCCATCGGCGCTGGTGATTTGAGGAAGCACTGGTCCGATGAAATAGCTGAACATCCCATCGGCGATGGCATACGATGGGCATCGTCATCGGTTGAACTTCCAATGTCGATGCAGCAATGAAATAAGGCTAAAACTACAGAAAACAGCTTTGCGAGTTTGAAACATTTGTTCGTTAGTCACAGTAAAACAAAAGGTAGGTAACAAAGTTTATTTGGTGAATTTTTGGAAGAGGTCAGTAATGACATTTAGTATTTTATCTGCATATTTTGGCAAAATAAGGCATTCTAAGACTTTTTTTCATGAATAACGATTTCCCCGCAAATGCTTGACTTTAAAGTTCCCATTGTTTTTCTATGAGAAAATATGATCTGCCATCATTGCTAAGGCGATATTGCTGCACACTGTTTTTTTTTTGTATATTTATTTCATAATATTAGCAGAACCAGTCCTTGCTTGCCTAACCTAAATGAGTAGGAGCCACGTTGTTGCCATTAGGAGCTTTGTTCTAGATGGCGAGACATAGCCGTAATGGCGGATCTCAATGGTAAAACAAGGGGAACTTTAAAGTCTAATATATCGGGAACTAAGCATTTCCGACGAAAACGTAATTCATGAAAAGTCTTTGAAAGCCCTATTCTGCCTAAATATGGCGCCAAAAAAAAACTAACTATTACGTATGAAGTCACCTATACCGGTAAAATAGTGTATCTCATAAGAACACCGCGCCATTTCTAAATTAGTTGAAGACTGAAGCGTGTTCCAATAATACAGCAGTCTGCTGAAGCGCGTGTTCCAATAACAAGTGCCGCGCGAAACAGTCTTACAGACACAGAACTATAAAGTTTCCAACGAAAACGATATTCCCAAAAAAGGTCCTAGATATCCTTATTCTACGTACATATTTCAACAAAATAAGTTAGACATTGCACAATTATTAGCAATTAAACAATTAGTTAAAGACTCAATAGGGTGTGTTCCAATAACGAGTACGACAATCGCGGCTCTGTTGATAAACAAAGCGACAACGTGACATGGCGGTAATGGCGGATGTAATAGAAACACAGAGGGAGCTTTTAAGTCAAATATCTCGAAAACGAAGCATGTGTAACGAAAACGTTATTCATGAAAAACGTCTTAGAATATCTAATTAAACCTAAAATTGTCAACATAAACGCGGTATTTGATTACCGTACACTCAGAAACTTCACCTGTTTCATGAATGTTTTCGTCGGGAAGGTCGAACACCACCAGCTGGCCCACATTATTGGAACGCGTATTACGCAGTATTGTACTGCCGGCAGTGGTGATGTTTTTTTTTTTTCTTCTTTTTTTTTTGCGTGGTACAATAATTTTACCAGTGTTGGCGATTTTATACGCAATAGTTTTTGTTGACATATTTAGGTAGAATAAGGCATATTGAGACTTTTCAAGAACAGCGTTTTCATCGCAAATGCTTATTTTAAGTTGCCATTGTTTCTTGTGAAATAATTTAAGATGCTTCGTTACGGCCGAGGCGAGGCATCAAGAACGAAAACTCGTAATAGTTTTTCGGCAACAACTTTGCTCTTACTAATTAAGGTTAGGCAAGCAATGACTGGTTCTGCTAAAATCCTACGAGAAATATATATATAAACGGTGTGAAGCGATATCGTGTTAGTCGTAATCGTGAATCTTATTTTCTCTCATACGAAAACAATGAGAACTTTAAAGTCAAATATCTCGAAAACTACGCGTGTGCGGCGAAAACGTTATTCATGAAAAAGTCTTCGAATGCCTTGTTTTACCTAAATATATTAACAAACATACTAAATGTCATTACGGAACTCTTCGGAAAACGACCGTTTACTTTAATACGTTCCCCAGATCTAACAATGTCAATTACTATTACGGTTTTGAAAAGTCATAAGATTTTGGAGCATATTAGCTGCTAGGCAAATAATAATTAATAATTAATTAATACTAATGATGATTAAATTTTGTAAAGTAGGCTTTAATTGACGCCAATAACCTGGACTTTACATTTCGCACCATTTATCAGGTAGGAATAGTATTACTGTTGTAAAAATTGCACACAGGCCGAAGTTATATGAGATGATGCTTTTATGCGATGTCTGTGGTTTGAGATCTTTCTTTGTATTTTTAAAATGTGTTAATGCGGTGGTCCATGGCCGATTGCGACGCCCTGCGATGGCCATCGCCGATGGTTATTTCATCGTAGGTCATCGCAGATGAAAATTGACGATTTTTCTTTCTGATGGCGATGGAGCGATGGTAGTGCATTCTCCATCGTAAGTACGATGGCGATAGCCATCGTACCATCGATTTTGCCATCGTAACATCTAACAAGAATCGGAGATGCCGAGCTTTGATATTCATGAGAAATTAGGAAAATTCACTGAAGTTTGAGCACTGAAAGTCACTGAGAGTAGAACAGTGAACGGAAAGCGGTGGGGCGGTAAAATTCAATCTCGCCTAGGAACAGATAAGGTTAACAGGACAACTTCTCACTTGAGGAAAAACTTCCGATTTATTTGGCGCCATCGATTATCCTGGTAAAAGAGCTGAGTATTTATTAGGAGCAATACCGACTGCTTGATAAAAAGAAAAACACTGTTTTTCATCGTATCACAGAAGGAAAAGATGGTGTTATTCATTGTATCCTTGGATAAAATAGTCTACTGCATATTTACTCCAAAAGTATCACATGTTTATCTGTTTATGTTCCATAATTGAAGTTGGCAGGTGCAGTGCATCGTACATTGGGAAGTTAATAGGAAAATTATGATCAATGATGAAGGGTCCTCACAAGTTCTTCGCTGTCATATTGACAGCGCAAGCATTCTAGTGGAAGTAAATTACAAATAGATGCTTCAGTTTCTCGTTTCGTCAACATCTGACAATATCCAGACTAGGGGCTCATCCGTCCGCCCTTGAGTTTTTGTAAAATCATTAACCACACCATGCATTGACTGGACACTGGCTCCCTAAGGCAGATTTCAGTCCCGCAATTGGGCCTGACTGCACGGTGCCGCCGACGCATTTTTATATGTTCTCCCATTACATTTTCGTACTTTATTTAGACTATTTGCCTTAATTCTTTTACATTTAGTCTTGACTGGCAAACCTGTACATACTTGTAGAACTTCTATCCTGAACACATTTAAAAAAGTATAAATGCTTGAAGCGTAATTACATAAAGCAACTGTATAAGACATCCTTTGATATATGCGGTAGAGTGAAATTATTCGCAAGTTACTAAAATAAAGTCTCGTGTTGTAAAACAGAAGCCTCTCAAATTGGGTGGTATGCTCAATTTGTAATGAAATGCCAAGTAAACAGCTGATGGAAATGCTAATGAAATTTATTTGCTATGCAGGCTAAACGAGAATATCAGAGCAGTCAGCAGAACTGAAGGGTGAGTTGGAGCAGCTTGCAGCCATGAAGTGATGAAGCCTCGACAGCAGTGAAGTGATGAAGAAACGACCGCCATGCATTGATATAGCATTGGAAGCAGTGAAGTGGTATGGCATTGGCGGCCATGAGGTGATCTCAATGATAAAGCACTGGTTGCAATGAAGTGATGTAGCATTGGCATCAGTGGAGTGATATAGCATTGGCAGCTGTGAACTGAGCTAGCATTGGCAACCATAAAATGATATAGCATAGGCAACCATAAAATGATATAGAATTGGCAACCTTAAAATGATATAGCATTGGCAGCTATGAAGTGATCCCGCATTTCTAGCGTTGGTAGCTGTGAAGGGATATTTCATTGGCAACCGTGAAGTGATTTACTTTAACAGCTGTGATATATCATTGGCAGTCCTGAAGTGATGTAATGTAGGCCAGTCTGAAGCGATTTAACTCCGGCAACCATGAAATGTTTCAACTTCGGCAATCATGATGTGATATGACTTACGCAACCGGGAAGTGATGAAACCTAGTCATCCATTAAATGATATAATGTGGGCATTCATGAAGTGATATAACGTAGACACCCATGAAGTGATGTACCTCAACGTAAGCACCCATGAAGTGGCGTAATTTAGGCACTCATGAAGTGATTTAACTCAGGGCACCAAAAAGTGATGCAACATATGAAACCATGAAGTGTTATAATGTAGGCAACCACGAAGTGGTGTAATATACCTAGGCAGTTGATACTGACTATCTGCAGCTTTAGATGGTTCCAGTAATAAAGGGTTGCATCAGCCCTAAATTGTTATGTTTTAGTATCATTTAAGCACTGTCGTGGTATCTTCATCTCATAGTTAAATATGCATTTTTAGTTCATTGCCACCAATGTAGTATTACTGTGGTTTTAATTCGTTTTTTTTTCAAAATTACTGGGTTTTATTATCCTCCATTTTACAGCTGCTATTGGGATGAGGTCTACATAAACTCTAGATACATCAATTCCTGAGGTTATTGCTTTAAATCCGTCATTGAAAAAACTCAATTGTATGTGGTATTGAAGTTCATAACGTGTAGTAGCTATAAGCCAATTTTTTCTATAAATTTTTTATATTCCTAGATATTATGATGGATTTTCAGTTATTCTTGGTGTGCAAAGGAATGATATACATCGCCTACTGAAAATATATCGAGGGCTTAGAGCCAGAAGTGGCTATGTCCAATTTTGGTGAAATCGGGTTCCTCTTACCAAAAGGGTGCACGTGAGGCATATTTTTTGTGTCACGGGAGTCTATGCCATATCTCTTCATTAAGAAAATATTTGGCATGAAAATATATGGCATTGACACCCGTGACACTAAAAATATGCCTCACGGGCACCCACTTTGTGAATGGAACCCGATTTCACCAAAATTGGACATAGCCACTTCTGGCTCTAAGCCCTCGATATTATTGTGGATTTAGATTTTCTGCTCTGCAACGCATTCCTTATGGTACGACGAAGCAATTAATCTTTATTAGAGGTCTCTGTGATTATTAGAACTCATTTTATTAACACTTATGCAAATCGGCCTTCAGGCCTGATTGCAAAAGGCCCAATTTCAGTGTCCAGTCACCGTATGGTGTGGTCCTTAGTAAAATAAATACAAAGAGTAGAATCAGAACTTGATCTGGGGACTTGACGATTACCACGCTCCCGCTACCGCTAGACCAACACTAGCCAGCCTAAGTAGAAACCACTGGTTAGGCGTCGTATTTGAAATATTTAATGGGTTGTCTCATTTCTTAAAGTTACTAATGCATAGGAAATTAATTTAATGTTCTAATTCAGAGTTACGTGTCATATATTCATATGTGTGCGTCTCTTGCCGTAGATTGCGTCAGAGTGCACAATTTTGTTCTTTAAGTAATTCGACAAACATTTGAACCAGTCAAATATTAGGTATATACATATATAATATTACACCACTTCAGGAAACCATTCTCGTAGTTCAATATTGCCAAGTCATTTTTGTTGGTCTCTCGTTCACTTTGCGGTAGAGTTGCGAAGATGCTGCTACCTAGCTTTAGCTCGCTTTTGTGTCAGTATTATCTGCAGTTGGTTCCCCAAGTTCTGGAAATATATATGCTGATAAGAGCAGAGCAAATGTCACTAAGCTCTCTATAAATCCCTCCTCCATCACAAGACGAGTGCGTCCCTTAACACGAGCAAAATTCATCAAGGCAGCTCGACAACAAATGGAAAGTTGGAGCGCAGCACAAGGTCTTGCCAGTAAGCTTATAGCTCAGAAAGTCAGGCAAAATTCTTTCCAGTTCTCTCTGAAGCGCATTGAATAAAGTGAGAAGCTCTAATGAGACGTACTAGCTGCGTTGCATAGGCCGATGAGCGGGCAGAATATAGTGAAGAAGGCAATACCGTGCAGACGGCAGGCAGGCTCAGAGAGGGCCGGCCTATAACCAACAATGGAGCCGAGAATCCCGGAGGTAAATCGCGTCTAGCGTGCAGGAGGCGACGTATGCGAGCTCCTTTTATAGCTGCCATTACCCAGGCAGCTCCGGCCAGGCTGCAGAGACAGTTAATAATTACAGGCCAGTTTGGATCATTTTAGAGGAAGTGGCAGCTGCCCGAGTTTACCCCAGTTATGTTCAACACGCTGAGAATTATGCAAATTTGCTAGTGCGGTACGCTTGCCCGCAGCCTGCCTGGCCGTTAATCCAGGACAGCTTTCGCTCTCTGTCGCATCTGCACAGCTGCTCCAACTTGAAGAAAAAGTTTAGCTTGCATAGAACTTTCTGCAAATGAGAAGAGGAATTGCTGTTGAAGGTACAGGGGAGTCCATTTGGAACAATTATGGCACTCCCGATAAGCATCCAGTCGCAGCTCAGCACGGCTCTGTAGGAGGCCATAACACCAAATTTGGCTGCGGGTGCTCGGCGGAGCTGGAAAGTGCTGCTACTTTTTAGAAACACAGCCTTGGAGGGCAAACTTTTTAATATTATTTCTGTACTAGCACATGCTGTAGGGAAGTCTATAGTACGCGTCTCGCTACACAATGCTAGGCAGCCCCGGCAAGTTCACACCATAAATCTTCCGCCAGCATTTGCATAGCCGCTGTGTTGTAAAGAGACACTTCCGATACATTAGCTTTATTTTAAGCCGTTGTGTGCGCGGCGGAGCTGGGGACCTCGTCACAGCCCGTACCTTCTAACGAGAAAACCTAACTTCATGGGAAGGCTTTTAGCGCTGATAAGGAAGCTAATTATCGCAAGCTGGCAAGCGTTTTAAGAACATCGTCTCCCTTAACAAGACAATGGAATGAGCGATTTAACACGGAGCGACTGATAGATTGCAGGAACGATAGCGCGCGGCCTTAACTCCGCTGCTGAGAGGGGCAAGTGTTTGCATGTATATCAAGCACCAACCAACGTAATCTCCTACTGCAAAATATAGAACGAAATGTCTAGTTCATTATTGCTTTGCAGTCGGGCTCTTTTACATGCGCAACACTTCGTACTGGTCACTTCGACAGTAAAACTACTCACTGAAAATGTATACAAAAATTTCATAGAAAATGTGATCTTCTTTTTAAACACAATTGACAATAGTACTCAAAGATAACATCATCAACAGTAAGACCAATCATAATCAAAACGACGATGGACTATTCTCCCCTGTGGTGTCGCAACGCAGTTAATGTGAAAGCTCAAAAGTGTTTTCTGCTCTAACTTTTCAATAATATAACTCATTCTTCAATTCAAAGCTTTGATAACAAAGTGCAATGTATGAGTATCAGCGCTGGTGAACAAACATTATTGAACTACATGGCTACAAAAACAGTGAGTGAGGAAGACTGTTCTTCAGTTGACTTCTCCTCGACTTGCAGCCAACTCAGCCAAGACTGCCTACCGTAAAAATGACCTTGCCTGCTGCACGGATGTCAGAGAGACGCGTAGTGTGTACAATAAACGAGCCACATCCGACTGGCCTATTAAATATTGTGCTGCACGTCAAACAAATCACGAGTTACAAGCGACCATTTACAGCAATGCCTAAAAATGCAAGAGTTTATATGAACCGCAGCGAGAGCAGCTGGCGCAGTAAAGGGTTGTTGCAGCGTTCCCATCGTAAAGCTGGGTTGCATATCTGGGTCGGGGGCCGGCCGGGTGTTGCGATCAACAACAAAGCATTCCCGACCCAATCAAGCAGTTCCTGCCACAGCGCCTCGGCCTGCAGTAATTGCAATCGCTGGATATTTTTATCAGGAGTATCGATCCCCGGCCTCTGCTAACGGTATCGTATGCTATAAATTCGGCACTAAAAAGAACAGATTTTTTATGATGCGCAACAGCTCTGAGACTCTGAGGATTCAACCACTGCACGGCAAGCTGAACGCGTTGCTTGATTTGGTTCGTTGATGCGAACTGCTACTGGGAATCATGCAACATGTGACGTCATCCTTTCCAAATATTGTGAAGAGATTGACATGCGGTGACTTAACTTTTAAGGAGCATCTATCATTTCGAAGTCAGCGCCCTGTCACAGTTGCGTATTGTAGCTTTGAAACCAGGAATGGCCAAGCATGCTGTCTGTACAGTATATACTTTATGTTGCTCTTCCAGTATAGGAGGGAGGAGTAGGAAACAATACGCCAATGAGATTGTAAGCGTTAAGTTCCAACCGATCACACTAAAAATATCATGAATACTGTCTTGTATAAAGCTGTATTTTTGATAATTAAGGTACAAAGAAAGAGAACTTCTTATGTAGCAAGTCTGATATATGTACTCCAATTGTCAGGGAACTCATAGGCACCATAAATAGGCTCTTACAACAAAAATCGCATTGCATGGTCCTATAAACTTTGGTTTGCGTTTATACTGTGACAAAAGTATCACAAGAATAAATACTTTTTTAATCAGGCATTAGATTAAACAGCAGTTCAGGAGCGTCGAAATCAGGTGATATGGTCAGCCAGTTGTAGGTGCAGGACATCCTCCAGGGGTTGTTGAGCCCCTAGTGTAGCTCTTGCCATTGCGGTAGTCGCAAATTAAACGCATTGTCACAGCCTAAAGGAATATCTATCATCAGTTTGTGTACGTCTTCAAGACTAGTATCATCAGACCAGCTGTGGTGTCTTGGCTCAAAGTTCCGACGACGCCTGGATGCGTGAGGTTGTCAGGCACGAGGATTCGCTGGAGTGATGGGGCGAACCTCCGAGTCCGACTGCAGTGCTTACCGTGCCTGGGCGAATCCGCGATGTTTAGTCTTATTACCTCCGACGACTAGGTTATTTTTCGTCGGATTTGTCTGTCTGTGAATTTGTTTGTCTGTCTGTCATCGAGATAACTTAAAAAGTTATGAACAGATTTGGATTAAATTTACAGGGATTGTTGAGTATGTTAGGAGGAACATTCCTTACAAAACCATAGAGCTGAATATTTCATTTTTTATTTCGTTGCAGTCGCTAATTAAAATATAGGGTACGGAAAACAAGGGATTCGGTTTTCAGCTGTAATAAATAATGTTAGGAATGCTTCAAGGATTCAAAAAATGTCTTTGATTTCTTCTAGCATAAATGCTCATTGAGTTCTATTCTTTTGAAATTTCCAAAAAAACACATATATATTTATATATTTTTTCTATTATCTCAAAAACTAAGGCATAAAGGAAAATATTGTAGGAGTAAAATGTGTTTCCTTTTCAAAAATACATATTCTGAGCAAGTTTCATAAAAATCAGTTTACAATTGATAACTTTGAGCCCGCCCTCCCACGCCCCTCAAAAACCCACTTTTTTTATGTCCTCATCATATGGAATGGGAAAATACATGGTAGAGTTGTAGAAGAGAAATGTACACAGACACACCTCCCCCCCCCCCAGAGCCTGGACTACGATTGAAATTAGAGCTTTAACTTCAAATGTGAAGGTTTCACCTGTATTTTATCTACCTACCGCTTTTCATTTATTACAGCATTTTATTCGATCTACTGGTAGCGAATGACTTTTCTAATAGGGTGAGTTTCGTAGCCAGTATACGCTACGGGTGAACAGAAAGGGTGTTGTTGGGCATCTCTGCTCTAGTCTTTTTGAAGCGAATGTGCTGCTGGGAAAGCATCCGCCATTACAGTGAGATGTCTGAGCACATACAATGACACCTCAAGAACAGAATGTTACCTTCTTGCAGGGAAGCAATTGACCGAAACTGTTTTCTTTTATTATAAGCTATAGCAGAACAAAGCAGAAAAATGATGGGCTACTGATCAGTATCCATGGGATCCAAAACGGAAAAAATCTGATGCCCCGACAAAAAAAATTGAAACGTGTAATCTTGTGGAGGGCTAAATTAGATGTAAACTGTGAGAAACAGAACTTAGAAAAGGTGTGCAAATACATAAGAGAACATTGCAAGATGTACCGTCGTTTTTCTATGTCCTTATCAAAACACATGTACGAATTCTTTGCTTAAATACAGAACAAATGTGCAATTCAGTGGTGAAATCGAAATACTACGAAAGGTTAGACGAGATGTACGGCAGATGGACTGCCTAAAGAACGACAAGGAGAAGTGGCGTACTTTAGTTCAAAAGAGGTGGGTTAGGATATGAGCGCTGCCTCTGGATAAATAAGGTGGTGAAAAAATTCACTAACCGTGGAATTTCCACGGGTGCAGCTAGTTTTCGGATGAGCTGTACGAGGCAGTTTCCAATTCTAGGGTTAGTCAAGTATTGCTTTTAATGATTTAGGTCGTGTGTTCTTACGTGTGAACAGGCCACATTCTATCTTCCGCCATCCCATTTCTTAAGGAGCTGAGCCCTTGCCGTTTGTCTTCCGTGCACGCATTGCTTCCTGGCATTGCGCCCTCTTACTGGTCTTTCGCTTGGTCATTCCTCTTCCCATCTGACTTACTGTTCTCCTGTGCGTTGACCCTGTCTGGGAACACCCTCGTGCGTGGGTTTTACGTTTTTTTTACATACATCTTTCTTCCACTGTGAGATCGCCTTAAACTACTACTAAACACAGCTAACTCTCTAGCCATACTGCGTGTCCCTTCTTTTTCTGTTTTTTTTTTTTTTTTTGGATCACAAAGACTGCTCATAGCTTTAAGCTAGCAGTAGATTGCTAATATTTTATTCCCCTTTCTTTACTTTGCAAGTGGGAGTTGTCTCGTTACACCTTTACTTCGCCCACTGATTGGATAGACTGCAAAGTTTTTTTTTCAGCTTTATTTCCTCCCATTTGTAGAGTATACTCGGTCACTTCTTTTCTCTCACTCGAAGGTTCATTTTATTGATGTAAATAAAAGAGCGTAATGCTATGATTTACTGCGTACATTTCTCGTGTATGGGTGGCAGTTTTGCGGTGAATTCTCAAAACTTGGTCCGATTATCTTCGTGAGTGTTGCACTGCCATATTTTGTTGTCCCTTCGTTTGCGTATAATCTCGTTGTTAGGCAACCCGTCCAATGATACTGCACTGCGAATAGTGAGTGATCGAGCTGGTCTTGTGGTAATAAATTTGAAATGAATACTAGAAACGCTAGGTTAAGCAAATTGCTGCCATCCCCAGCTCATACTGGGACTAGAACACTAGTATTGCCTGGAATATTATCTCTTGCGAAAGCGCCGCTTAGTTTAGGCCAGACCGGCAGCTACAATAGATAATGCGGTTAGGGAAACAGCGAGTGGCGACGATTTGCTGCTACAGTATTTCAATGAAATCTGCTTGTGTGATGAAGTATTGTAAGCAGGTAATTTTGTGTAATACAGAAAACTAACAAGATTTACCTATTTGATGTCGTTATACAGAGAGATCCAGCTTAGTTACATTACGGCAGAAGCTGCGTTGTACAGCAACACGGTGATAACTGATTTTCTACATTACAGCGAGATCTATCTTTGTTGCATTACAGCGTGATTTTTCTTTGTCGCCTTCAAGATCTGTCTTTGTTACATTACGCCAAGATTTGTCTTTGTCTCATTACAATAAGATCTGTAATTGTCCCATTGCAATGAGATCTGTGTTTGTTACATTACAACAAGATACTGTATGTCTTTGTCACAATCCAACAATATCTGCCTGTTACATTACAAGATCTATCTTCATTACAATGCAGTGATATCTGTCTTTGTTACATTACACAGGTTGTTTCTTTGTTACATAACAACAAGATCTATCTTCGTTACAATACTGCAAGATCTGTCTTTCTCACACTACAACAAGATCTACCTCTGTTACTTTACAGTAAGATCTGTCTGTTACATTACAGTAAGACCTGTCTTTGTTACTTCCCAGCAAAGCTGTCTTTAATTGTTATACATTACGGGATGTATTTTATTACATTGCAGCGAGTGCTGCCTGACTATAGCGATGTCCGCCTCCTCCAGTATTACAGCTGTCCAAACAGACAAGTAGCTCTACAAAGATCATTTAGTTAGTGCTATAGCAGATGTTACAGGCAGACTATTTATTACTGTATTAAGCAATAACAACTTTCTCACATTTATCACAGATAAAAGGTTCAGGTAATAGCTACAAATTGCCATTCAAATTTTCAGTCTAACGTTCTGTTTACAGTAGCTGATTTTATCAGCATTATTTTGCACTAATAGAAATTCTGCATGCCTTACGCCATCAGAAAAGAATTTCGCTGGCCAACTGATAATGGCTTCATAATTGGCTCATTTAAAAGTTTCCCACATCAGTAACCCAATGCCTCAGCCCCTCTCCTAAAAAATTGTTCCACAAAAACTAAACGACAGACGTCTTAGTCTGCCGTTATAACGCTCGTTGGCTTTTATGCAAAATTACTGCGGGTTCCAGGAGAGATATTCATGCATAGCTCCATTATCGAGAGAGAGCCGCACAATGGCTCCGTTCGCCTACTGCTGCTCATTTCGTAAACTAAGGCAGCACCGAACGTAACTCTATACGCCCGCTGCCGGGCTCTAAAGAAATCAATATATTCAAGCGGGAACCGGCCCATAATTATTCAATTCCATACTATGCCCCTTTGATGCTTGCTGCATAAATGATAAGAGCGTATAGCGTGAGGCATGGCGCGCCAGGGCTGCCTTACTAATTCAGTGTTCAGTTTTGAGTAAAAGTTTTAAGTCCCGCTGCTCTGAAGCAGTTGGCCTCATTGCCTTAGCACGATTATCAAACTCGTAAAGTTATCAGATAAAGCGAGTTATTGCTCATCCTACTACCCATTTACAAATTTTTTTGTTGCAGTTTTCGCAGTTTTTCAGTCATAGTACTTTAATGAACAAGTGCACCAGCAATCTAATCTAATACTAAGAATGACCGTCGCGTGTTTATAAATATGTATATAAATATATATATATTTTACTTATAGATGGCAAAGTAAGTAAGTAAAATATATTCTTTGAAGCCGTGGCACCGGACAAGAAAAACTTATGCAGCGGGAAGGTGGAACTACAAATGTTATATTGGGAAGCTGCATCGAGAAGAGCTCATAACATCCAAAAATGCTTACCATCGCATATATTAATACTTGCTCTCAACAACGTTCACAAGGATACGACTTCAACTGGAATATCTGACTTCTTGAGTGTTACTATGAAGATGCATCACTAGTTTTGGACCAGCATTGTGTGTTTTGGTAATTCTCCAACGACGTGAGATATGTTCTGTTGCAGTTTGTAATTCAAGTTTTGATCTTAAACTGTCTTACGTTGCCTTCACGCCAGCTGTATGATTCATTATTATTATGGAGTCTACCATGCAGATGCACCACCTATTATACCCTGTACAGGCTGTGAACTGTCGCTCTCGGTGTCTCTGTGTGTCTGTACATAGTGCAGTAGTTGAACTGAA
>LQNS02278170.1:42300226-42311513 GCA_001587735.2 Parhyale hawaiensis
TGATGGACCATCGGAAGAAAGGGCACACTTGCTAAGACAAGATGCTATTACATCCCTAACATAACAGCACCTACAAGACACCATTAGTTTCTTCACTTGTAAATTTTCGGAGGTTCTGAAAGTTTACTTTGGTGTGGACGGTGTGCGGCGAGCAAACAGTTGCTCATTAGAATAATGCGAACCATCATGTAGCAAGCGCAGCAGCCTCTGTCCGTCAGATCAATAAACGTTTCGTACAATTCAGATGCCCGCGTCCGGAGGCACAGCGCTACCCACCGCCTCTCTCTAATGCGCCCCATAGGAGCCCTGGCATTGTCCATACAGAACCAACGAACAATATTCAAATTATCGCAGTGACTGGACACAATGATGGATTGCACACGGCCGCTTGCACGCCGACAACAACAACCGGTCGTTTTGTGTTAAAGTCAAGCAACTCATGCTGCTTGTTACAAAAGTCTTCACGCGCACCAGCACAATCGATAGTTTCACACATGACACGAGCGCCTCTTTCTTTGGGGGCAATCATGTTATTCATGTACGCTGTTCTGAGCTGCAGCAGCATGTAGGGTTAATTAGTACCGGACTCATACACACTCAGCATTAGTTTTACAAATTGTTCTTCAACTGAAAGTTTTGCCTGTAACTTTGTCTACGATTACTAGATGGACAGTAATATTTCTATTTAATATCGGTGAGCTGCACGGACCAGGCGAGCTGAGGAGACAGTACAGGTCCTGTCAGCTCACCGATACGCATTCTTATTTAACCTAAAGAACGTTCTTCGTGCAACCAAAGTATATACAAATCTATTTATAGATCCATTATAAAAACTTTTATCGTTGTGCAATGCTCAGCCAATTACCGTTTCCGAGCAGTTAATGTTGTGAACTACAATTAGTGGGTATTTATAACCTACCAACGTAATTAAACTTCAATCAGCTGACAGCTTATTGAAAAAAACTGTAGATACAAGTTGTAAGTAAGTGAAAGATCATTACATTGGTTTCGATACTTACACTCACTGCAGTACAAAGAGTAAATTATAATTTCTTGCGAGAGAGTCCGTTACTGGAATTGAGAAGTCGACATTGCGGGTGCAGTGTAGTGTGCACAGGGACAAATTATCATCCACTATTAATAGGTACTGCGCCAGGTGCGAGGCTAGAGTTTCAGAATACCCAATGCTGACAAACGGATTGAGAGGAATGAGTGCAAAATAATAGCGTGTGACAACAGAAGCAAAAGCGTCGCGCAAAACGATTGTACTTTCACCATCAGCTACTTGTACATGTTGCAGTTGTGTTGAAGTGACTGTGGGGAAGACTTACTAATTAACTAAATGACTGTAACGGCAAAGAATTGGCATCAGTATACCAATTCAGTATTCAGGCTTGTGGTTATTCTACAAAAAAAGAGGATCCATTGCAGCCACTGTGGCTGCAGCCATATTGTTGTTTAAAATAACAAAAATTCTACTTTAATCAAATGAACAGTTCTTTTTCAGAAAAGCCCCAACTGCTGTGAAAAATAGATTAATTTTTACTAGCAACATAGCATAGAATATCAGTAGAGAGAAACTGTGATTATTCCACTTCTGTCTGGGGCGTAGCTAAGATACGTCTGAGAAGGAAATATGTATAAAGCCGCCGCGAACCGTGCCGCAGCCATTTCTGGCTGAAAGAAGATTTAAGAGAGAATAAACTTAGAAGGAAAAGATTTGCCTAAGTTCTCGCCGATGAGCAACCTCATTTATAGAAGAAGAAACAGCCGTATTCTGTAGAGAGAGAGTATCGGATGAGACGTACTTTAGTTCTTGAAAGGCATCTTGCCTTTCAAGAACTAAAGTACCCAGCCGTGAAAAATGACAGTAATAATTTTGTAACGCCGATGCCACACGCTATTCATAACGAGTATCCGAGTTTTGCGCGGCGAATCGACGTCTAAAAACCTGCACACTCCCGCTTTTGCGCAAAATTGTAGGATGGAGCGTGCACCACTTTTGCGCTCGAGACGATGGTGAAACGCGCGAAATTTTGTGAGCAAACCGCAGCCAGAGACATCTATTTACGGGTATATCGTTCAGTGAGCTTCGTGGCCGCACCGTTTGATTATTTTTAGGATATTTTATAACAGAATTAGACTTAATTGGGCGTTGGGTAGCATCTATTATATTACTAGTGGACCCGTGCGTGAAAAAATTCACGCAGTAATCGATATGTTTGCTCTCTTCTTTGACTTGCCGTTTCCACATTATCCCCCTCACGCTTATTAGCAGCTCTTATTTTCCTTCTTTAACCCTTCTGCTTCATGTCTTTCTTGTCACTGTGCCCCATAGGCGCTTCATCTCTCCATTGATAGTACGTCTTCGTTTAATAAATTAATAGACATCTTCAAGATCTTAGTTTTATTGACCCTTTAGGTTAGGTTAGGTTAGGTTATGGGTCAATAAAACTAAGATCTTGTAGATGTCTATTAATTACCTCCGCCAAGGAGGTTATGTTTTCGTCGGGTTTGTCTGTCTCTATATTTGTCTGTCTGTCACCAAGATAACTCAAAAAGGTATGAACCGACTTGAATGAAATTTACAGGGATTGTTAGGTATGTTAGGAGGAACAGATGATTAACTTTTGGTGAAGATATGTTCCTCCGTTTGTTTGTTTGTCTGCGTGATTTTTCTCGATGCCATAACTCAAAAAGTTACTACTGGATTTTAATGACATTAACATGAGTTGTTAGGTATAAAACAAAGAGTAGATGATCAAATTTTGGTAATGGTCCGTTTGTTAGTTCGTTCGTTTGTCACTGTTTTTAATTTTCTGCTTGTTAGCATGATAACTCAAAAAATAACAAATGGATCTCTAAGAAATTTATAGTAGTTGTTGGTAATAGTAAAAGACATAAATGATCAAATTTTGGTGCAGATCGGTTGGTTCGTTTGTATGTTTGACTCATATTTGTCATAACATTTGTTAACAGTATAACTTAAAAAGTTACGAACGGATCTTCAAAAAAATTGAGCAAACTGTTATTAATATAAAAAGGCACCAATGATTAGATTTTGGAGTTTATGCAAAGAAAATTATGGTTTCAGAGCCAATTTGAATTTTTGCTACCGTTTTCTCACTTGGCGGAGGTATGCGCTCTCAGAGTGCTCTAGTTCATTAAACAACGATGGTCTAAAACGTCCAGTCTTCCAGGAAATAGCACGTCTTCGTTTAAACCATTGCAGTAAACTTGGATGCCCCTCCAGTCAGCTAATATGCAATGTTAGTGCTCCGTATCCATAATACCGTCGTCCATACTTAACTCTCTGCTTCACTCAAGTGTTCAAATTTCGGCCTCTGAAGCGAAAAATGCACTCTCAGAGAAAGACAGTAAGCTAAATGAAATAGTTGTCTACTAGTCTGCCCAGTGCCCGTGAAATACTTGAAGAGAAAGCTAAATCATCAAATCAGTACTATATAATAACTAGTGGGCCCAGCCGTCAAAAATGACGGCAAAAATTTTGTGATTGAGCTTTTTATTGTTCGAATTCCCAGTACAGGCTTGGCTGTATTACAGGTCTTATCTCTGCAAGCCTAATCTTCCATTAGTGAAACGCAAGTTGTACAACAATAAGTTGTGCGATAGCAAAATATCCCCCTCTGCAAGATAAGGAGTGAATATCAGCTTGAAATTGATTAAGCGTTAAGCTGCACTAAGAAAATAATAGTTGAGTCAAAAGAATTCACTGGAAATGTCCAGGGCTCACCGTATTGCGGATACCAACTGATTGTTGAACCTTCAGCGTCGAAATTTGACTGCGATGTAAATTCAATATAAAAAGGCGTCTGCTCAGCGTGAAGATTCAACTGCTTCGATATCATTCAGCAATGGAAGCGGGGATCCAGAGGCCAGAGATCCAGAAGCCGGAGATCTAGAGCTATATTTGTCACCGGTACCCCAAGCGCTGAAATTGTATGGTATCTCAACTTGTTTTTCAGTACATGAATTTTCTCCTATTAAACTCTTAACTGCGTGACGGAGAGACGGACCAAAATTGGAGCAAAGGAGCATGCGACCAACAACTGTGTTTGATTATATAGTGGATTCTACTTGTTAGATGTATATTTGTCATGGTGTTCAGTCCGTAGCCACGATAACGTTGTTACAGAGGAACGGAGCTCGAAGTCAGTTGACCATCGGACCATTTTCCGCTCTTGCGAGAGTTTCCTCGGCTTTTGGCTAGCGTGGGTCACAGCCATAATGAAGCGGTATGGGTTATGTGCAAATATGCCTCACTAGAGTGCCGGCGCTGTCAAAAAATAACAGCGAAGAATTTGTCAAGACCCGTCTTCGTTGATCATAATTTTCTTATTAACTTCCTTGCGTAGGATGCTGTACAGCTGCCAACTTAGTTGGGGAACTTACAGATGAGCATGCTAGGCTGGACAACACTAAGCTTTCCTTCGGTAATACGCTTTAGTGCAGTTTGTTTTGCTTGCAGTCGATATTGCTCCTAATAAATAAGGCATAAAAGGCCTAATAGGCCCGCGCTACAAGAATGGCAGCGAAGAATTTGTGATGGCCTTCTTCATTGATAATACTTTCGTTATTGCAACTGCTAACCTAAACACATCCTGAGATGAGCGTTTACGGCTTCACAACTGCTCAATATCGAAATTTTGTTTTCTCTCTGACATGGAGTAAATTAATTGCTTTTTGCAGGCCGATCAGCAACGCTAAAAGTAATAGCTTCGATTCGGTACTATGGATACTATAGGATATCCTAAATAGGTCCAATGGTTTTGCTGAGCGAAAACTGTTTCATCAACCATTGAATTGAAGTTGGAAGAATAACTGACGCAACTAAATTATCTGTGGGAAGAAACTAATAATCAAGATGCATGAGAGTGCCAATGGAAGCTTCAAATATCTTCAGTACTGCGATTTCATCTTCGGCAATGCAAGAAGTGCATTGAAACATGAGGTCGCCCAATACTGCACCATAGATTTGATGTATAGTGAAGGTAATATTCTTACGAATCAGACTAAGCCTGCGATATCTTTACTGTTTGAATTTCAACTGTTCCTGATTAAGATACGTTTGCCTTCAACTGCTATCTCGTCAATCTTCTACCAATCAATTTTCGATGACGCTTGACAGGATGACCACAGCCTTCAACCTGGGCTAATTTCTTCCAGAGAATGGATAAATAAGCAAACAGATTAACAGACAGATAAATACGCATTGGTCTTTATTATATTGTAGATACCTGTAGGCTCGATCTTCCATTAAAGTTAGGAATGCTGTCTCGTCACGAGATTATGAGAGCGAAATTTCCCTCCCTCAAAAAAAAGCGCGAATATCAGTTATGAAATAGTCATAAGTTAAGCAGCACTAAGAAACTAGCGCACTCTGAGAGCGCATACCTCCGCCAAGTGAGGCAACGGTAGCAAAAAAATTCAAATTGGTTCGGAAACCATAAATTTCTTTGTATTAACTCCAAAATCTAATCATTTGTGCCTTTTTATATTAATAACAGCTTGTTCAATTTTCTTGAAGATCCGTTCATGACTTTTTGAGTTATAGTGTTAACAAACGTTATGACAAACATAGGNGATATTCCTAATTGCGCCTCCTGGCCGATTAGTATCACTGTGCGGATCGCCCTTTGGCGGAAATAATAATCCACTTGATGAAAGCCGTCATATTATGAGATACAAATACATAATTTCAAATTTACATGTTTGTACTGTAGGTCACGCTGTAAGTACCGCCATACCTATTGGATGTAATTGTATGTAATAGTATTTAGGCAATCAGGTGAAATAGTATTAAGCCATGTAGATCTTTCCTCGGGAAGCAATTACAGCATTTTCCATTTACCTTGCTTTAAGTGAACAAGCTGTAATGTTAATATTAGTAGAAACAATTGTATCTTATTTTGCTTCTCGCGCGAGGGTGATTGTTAGGTAGCTCTATTGCGGAGCCAGTCCAGTTAACTCGTTTGGTATGTGATGGCACTGAGCCATGTAAATTAGGTTGTGAATGTATAGCTGTAATATTTCTAACAAATTAATGTATACTAAATTTTTAATGTAAGCTGTAATATAATAATCTAGAACACCTCCCGCCTGTGGAGAAATAAATATTAAATAAATAAATAAATTACACTTTTTTTACACTTTTTATTGTCTCCAAATCACAGAGAAGATAAAAACAGCTAAGAAATACAGGAAAAAATTAAAGACAAGCCCCTAAACAGCTATATTGCATATTGGGCACACAGCATTCATTCGTCACTATAATGACGAAGGGAAAATCTCTAAACCGACATTTAAAATCTCTATGTGACATAGGCTGCACCAAGCATTCTGGAAGATTATTTAACACTTTGACACATTAAAATACAGCGAACTGTTTCTCTATTTTAAGCTTAATCGTAGGTAAATTAAATCGATTTCATTTTACGTCATAGTGTCTGTCAACTTGTAAAGGCCGAAAATGACTCTCATAAGATGTATTCTCACCAGAAAGAGCCATTGGAACAAACTTAACTAAAAAATAGCGATAAACATCCTGAAATGTTATATCATTAAGACTTCGGTACATCGTCTTGGTAGAGACTAGTGGTACATTATTCTGATCGCGTTTTACTCTCAGTATTATCCTCAGAATATCATTCATTAAAGTTTTAATCGGCTTCAAAATATTTTCAGTCGCTCCACCCCATATAATAACATAATTGCATAAGTCAGTTGCAAGTAAAACAAAGAATTGTACAGGCTTAGTAATCCTTCTTTGGGCAAATATTTCGAGAGAGAATAAATATCACCTTTTGCCTTGCTTAGCTTGTTGCGGAGAATGGATACGTGTTGATTGAACTTCAGTTTGTCACCAATTGTAACACCATGATATTTGAAGGACCTTACCCATTCAAGTTTACTACCATTAGAATATACATTAGATAATTCATTAACTTTTGCTGAACTTAACAGCATAATCTTGGTTTTATCTGTGATTGGTGTTAATTTATTCGCCTCAAGCCAAACTGAGAGGTCATTAATGAATTGTGCAATTTTTGTAACGCAACCAGTAATGAACTATTGTTAATGTAAAAGACAGCATCATCTGCATATAGCAAAGACATAACATCATCAATTGATGAAATGTCTTTAATATAAATATTGAACAGTAACGGACCAAGAACTGAGCTTTGCGGCACACCAACATCAATAGTCTCCTTAGACGACTTATACTCATCAATAACTACATACTGCGTTCGATGATCTAAGGTAAATCATTTGAGCGGTCTTTTATTCCATAATGGGACAGCTTTTTCAATAATATGTCGTGATTGACCGTGTCGAATGCTTTCTTTAAATCTAAAACCAAGCAAAATGTATAGGTTTTTTCTTTGAAGGCCGGTAACAAATCATGAACAAGAGTGACAGTTGCATGTGTTGTGTTTCTGCCTTTCTAAATCCATATTGGTTCTTGCTTAAAACATTATGAGTATCTAAAAATTGCATTAAGCGTGAGTGGATTAATTTTTCGAAAATTTTATTGAATAATGAAAGCGCTGATAGTGGTCTGTAATTAGACGGCAAATCTTTATTTCCCAATTTATATAACGGTATGACACGAGCTGTTTTAAGTATGTCAGGATAGGTTCTTAAGTCGATGCACTTATTAAAAATGGGGCATAGATGAACATTGATCAAAAGTAAAATCTTAAGTAAATGAATAGGTTGTATTTCATATTTATGAAGCCGCTTTCGTTTTATTGCACTTAAAATATCGTAAATTTCATCACCCGTAACTGATAGAATCTTGCACTGATCAGTAACAGTTGGACTAGAGTTGTTATATTGCATATTGTTAGACAAATGTTGAGCAAGGTTAGTAGCTACTGTAGAGAAATGGTTGTTTAGGTAATTAGCCAGATCAACCCCTCGAATGACTCTCCCATTTACAGTAATCTCTCGGACAGAGTTAACAACCCTACGGCCGAGAAGGTCGTTAACAATTTTCCACGTGTTCTGCTGGCTACCTGTAACTTGATTAAATGCATTCATATAATGCACCATTTTGACACACCTCATTAAACAATTTAATACTTTTCGGTAAGAAGTACAAGAATGCTTGCTAATAATATTGCGTTGATGCAGGCTATATAACTTATGTTTTTCTTGACAAGAATCTTTATATCTTTTGTGATCCATTTTGCCGTAGGTGGCCTAGGCTTCACACGCTTAAGAGGAAAAGCAGAGTAGTAAGCTTCATATAACTTCGCAATCAGCTCTGTGAGCTCGCTACTTGGGTCGGCACCACAGGCACTCGGCAACTCCATGGCATGAACACTTCTCACGAAACTAACAACGCCACTCTGACTTGCAAAATTTCTACGACAAAATACTCTCTATTTAGTTTTCCAATATTAAATACTACATTTGCAGGCAAATGATCAGTGATATCTACATTTACCACACCACTTCGTTCAATACCACTGAAAGTACCATTACTCCAGATGTGATCTACTAAAAAATATTTAGTATGATTATTTTGTAGTGAAATCCTTGTGGGTAGAGTTATCAGTGGGAAGCAACCATGACCAACAACAGTTTGAACAAACTCATGAATTCCATTCAAGTCTAGGGGATTAAAAAGGTGTATGTTGAAATCTCCGCATAAACTGGTTGGCTTATCTTTAGGGATTAGGTGAAAAAATTCATTAGACAGATAGTGAGAGAACTCAGAAATACTTCAAGCAGAAGGCAATAGAAACAAGAAAGAACTAGAGCACTCTGAGAGCGCATACCTCCGCCAAGTGAGCCAACTGTAGCAAAAATTCAAATTGGCTCTGAAACCATAATTTTCTTTGCATAAACTCCAAACTCTAATCATTTGTGTCTTTTTATATTAATAACAGCTTGTTCAATTTTTTTGAAGATCCGTACATAACATTTTGAGTTATACTGTTAACAAACGTTATAACAAATATGAGTCAAACATACAAACGAACTAACCGATCTGCACCAAAATTTGATCATTTATGTCTTTCACCATTACTAACCACTCCTATAAATTTCATAAAGATCCATTCAATATTTTTTGAGTTATTGTGCTAACCATCATAAAATTAAAAACAGTGACAAACGAACGAACAAACAAACGGACCATTACCAAAATTTGGTCATCTACTTTTTGTTACATACCTAACAACTCATGTTAATTTCATCAAAATCCATTCATAACTTTTTAAGTTATCGAATCGAGAAAAATGATGCAGACAAACAAACAAACAAATGGATGGACATATCTTCACCAAAAGTTCATCATCTGTTCCTCCTAACATACCTAACAATCCCTGTAAATTTCATCCAAATCGGTTCATAACTTTTTGAGTTATCTTGGTGACAGACAGACAGACAAAGAGACAGAGAGACAAACCCGACGAAAACATAACCTCCTTGGCGGAGGTAATCAAGGAAAGCTGCCTATTGCTCAGTTCTAGAGTTAACACTTCGGTAACAGCATTGATGAGGGATATATCACTGATTCTTCTGACAGACCATTCATTTCTAACGTAAACAGTGATTCCCCCGCCATAATTATTGCGTTAAACACTTTCTTGCATATAACCATCTAAATTGAACGTACAGTTTATATAATGGGTTATCCACGTTTCCGTTACAACTACTAACCTAAACACATCCTGAGATGAGCGTTCACGGCTCACAGCCGCTCAATATCGAAACTTTTTTTCTGACAGGGAGAAAATTAATTGCATTTTGCAGGCCGATCAGCAACGCTAAAAGTAATACCTTCGATTCGGTATTACGGATACGGTAGGATATCCTATATAGGTCCAATGGTTTTTGCAAGTGAAAGCTGTTTCATCAACCATTGAATTAAAGTTGGAAAAATAATTGACGCAACTAAATTATAAGTGGGAAGAAACTAATAATCAAGATGCATCAGAGTACTAATGGAAGCTTCAGATATCTTCAGTACAGAGATTACATATTCGGCAATGCAACAAGTGCATTCAAACATAAGGTCGCCCGATACTGCGCCATAGATTTGATGAATAGTGAAGGTAATATTCATACGAATCAGACTAAGCCTACGATATCCTCATTGTTTGACTTTCAACATTCCCTGATTAAGATACGCTTGCCTTGAACTGCAATCTCGTCAATCTTCTACCAATCAGTTTTCTTTGACGCTTGACAGGATGACCACAGCCTTCAACCTGGGCTAATTTCCTCCTATCTGTTTTGTTTAAGCAAACAGGTTAACAGACAGATAAATACACATCGGTCATTATTATATTGTAGATACCTGCAGGCTCGATCTTCCATTAAAGTTAAGAAAGCTGTCTCGTCACGAGATAACGAGAGCGAAATTTCCCTCCCGCAAGTAAAAGCGCGAATATCAGGTATGAAATACTCGTAAGTTAAGCAGCACAAAGAAAATACAGCTCAATCAGACAAATTCGCCGGAAATGCTTAATGAACAGTGTATCCTGGATGCAAGCAGCGAGTTGAATCTACAGAATCAAAATTTGACTATAGTGTGCATTGGAAATGATTTCACCTCTGCTCAGTGTGAAATTCCAACTGCCACGAAGATACTGAAGAAATTAAGCTAAGGAAAACATATGCGAAATGGATTGTGCACGACAGGAGCGAATACCCTATCCAACAGTAAGCCTCTTGTATACCTCGCTAAAAAAAGGATACCCAATAGTGCTTAATTATGTTTCTACTCGATGCAGACTAGCGAAAAGGCAGTAGCTTGAGCATTTTCCAGAATCAAATTGGCTTTAGTAACTGAGAACTCGAATTTCCTGTCACCTCATCTTGTTATTCACGCACAGAAGATGAATTTTCTCCTATCTCAATCCTTGACATCATGACGGAGAAGCGGACCTTCAACCAGCCAACCTGCATACCAATCTACCAATGAAGCGAGAGAGCAAGCTGCCAACAAACTGCGTTGTAAATTTATTTTATCATACAGTGGATAGATATTCTTCTTCGTAGCTTGTGTCACCTGCCTTCGGCGCAAGTATCAAGTAAACTACCTGCCCACGCATCAAAGTTGATTGCTACGCATATTCGTTCAAAGATCGAATTTCAGCCTATCTTCTCCCCATAAAAGAGTGGGGACAAGATTTATATAATACTAGTGGACCCGTGCGTGAAGAATTCACGCAATAACCTATACGTTTGCCTAATGCCTCTAGGCCGGTGCGGAATCTCCTCTTCTCTTATTTGCTTCTTAATTTTCTTC
>LQNS02278170.1:42328316-42339119 GCA_001587735.2 Parhyale hawaiensis
ACCCTACCTTCTCGTGGGCCCATGGGACATTTTGGAGAGCTACCTAATGACATCTCATCTCTGCTGCACACCCGAGTACCTACCCTACCTTCTCGTGGGCCCATGGGGCATTTTGGAGAGCTACCTAATGACATCTCATCTCTGCTGCACACCCGAGTACCGACCCTACCTTCTCAGGGCCCATGGGACATTTGGAAGAGCTACCTAATGACATCTCATCTGCTGCACACCCGAGTACCTACCCTACCTTCTCGTGGGCCAATGTGACATTTGGGAGAGCTACCTAATGACATCTCGTCTGTTGCACACCCGAGTACCTACCTTACCTTCTCGTGGGCCCATGTGGCATTTGGGAGAGCTACCTAATGACATCTCATCTGCTGCACACCCGAGTACCTACCCTACCTTCTCGTGGGCCAATGTGACATTTGGAAGAGCTACCTAATGACATCTCGTCTGTTGCACACCCGAGTGCCTACCCTACCTTCTCGTGGGCCCATGGGACATTTGGGAGAGCTACCTAATGACGTCTCATCTGCTGCACACCCGAGTACCTACCCTACCTTCTCGTGGGACAATGTGACATTTGGAAGAGCTACCTAATGACATCTCGTCTGCTGCACACCCGAGTACCTACCCTACCTTCTCGTGGGACAATGTGACATTTGGGAGAGCTACCTAATGACATCTCATCTCTGTTGCACACCCGAGTACCTACCCTACCTTCTCGTGGGACAATGTGACATTTGGGAGAGCTACCTAATGACATCTCATCTACTGCACACCCGAGTACCTACCCTACCTTCTCGTGGGTCAATGTGGCATTTGGGAGAGCTACCTAATGACATGTCATCTCTGCTGCACAACCGAGTGTCTAACCTACCTTCTGTTCTAATGTTGCATGTGCTGCGCAACCGAGTGTCTAACCTACCTTCTGTTCTAATGTTGCATGTGCTGCACACCCGAGTGTCTAACCTACCTTCTGTTCTAATGTTGCATTTGCTGCGCAACCGAGTGTCTAACCTACCTTCTGTTCTAATGTTGCATGTGCTGCACAACCGAGTGTCTAACCTACCTTCTGTTCTAATGTTGCATGTGCTGCGCAACCGAGTGTCTAACCTACCTTCTGTTCTAATGTTGCATTTGCTGCGCAACCGAGTGTCTAACCTACCTCCTGTTCTAATGTTGCATGTGCTGCGCAACCGAGTACCTGCCCTATTCCTATGTGACATTTGATAGAGCAAGCTGATCACATCTTCGCCGACTGCTTTCTAAACCATGCGAAAGAGGAATTTTGCTGAAAATATATAATTTCATTTTTGTACGTCAGTTCCATTGATTTCAGGAGTATAAAATCATAACACACATTTTTAACCAAAAGCAAGATAATGTCATGAAATTTATTAATAAGACGATATCTGTAAAGCTTGATGTTGTTTTAGGCCTTCTGTGATTACTGTCGGCAAGACAGCAAAAGTTCTGTTTCATTTAAGTGATAGTTATACCCTCATCGTAATGACGGGTCCCCAAAATTAATTGAACACGCCTCATAGAACAATCTGATGTATCTTTCTATAGTAAAGACTATCGTATGATCATCGTTGTAATAATTCTACACTGGCAACAAGCTAGAGCAAACACACAAACTGAAAAGGCTAGTTTCTTTTTATAACGAGTGAGGTGTGTCTTTTTCATCATGGCCTTAAAATTACTGGATCTTCAAACCCGTCAGAATATTGCATTTTCCCTAACCTGTAAGGAACACAACTATGTCATCTGCAACTTACGTAAATCTAAAGCATATCACACTCATCGTGTTACCGTACGGGCTTTATTGAAGTTTAACAATAAAGAAGTTTAAGTTGCCACAAAATGCACTGGACATTATAAAAATACAAGGACACGGAAGAGCCACCAATACACAGCCAAGATACAACGTGTTAGTTGAATTACATTTGCAAAAATTTCTGCCACGATGGAGCTTCATTTGAAAACAAAATGCATTAGAAATAAAGAGGTAACAGGAGCTAGAGTTGCAACCCGTGAGCGCAAACCTCCGTTGACTAGTGTTATGATAAAGCATACAGTAGCAGACAGGCCGAAAAAGACAAACGAATGGACGGATCATCACCAAAATTTAATCATTTGTTCCTCTTGCCAATCCTATGAGGTTCTGTAAATTTCTCTGAGATCCATTGACAACTTTCTGAGTTATGTTGCTAAAAGACAACGCCGACAAAAATATAACATCCGTGGAGGAGGAGATTAGTTAGTGTTCGACAATAGGTCTCCATAAAATTGCATGCACGCAAGTATGCTCCATAAGTTCTATAAGTTCGAGCAAAAATGTGCTAACTTGCTGGAATTTTCATAGCTCTATAAATACTGGTGCATTTTGCAAGTATGAGAAAATGTCTTCTTAATTTGAGCATGGTTTTCTACTCTTGTATCATGCAGGGCATAATTATATAGTGCAGTAGTTCATAAAATCTCTACGTATGTAGATAGATCGTTATTTGAAATATACTGCCTTGAATTAAATTCTGAAGCCCCTTAGGGAAATTTTATTTATATATATATGTGAATAGATTTTGCCTGAGTAGGTGATGCCCGATGATTATATAGTTTCAGAACGTATAACAACAAATAGCAAAGTTATTGTTATTGCTGTTTAAACCAGTTAATTCAGCCTCACCAGTAAGTCGCGTTTAAGTTGTTTGAGCAAATCCACTACATTTAATACCCTTCTTCATTCACAGAACCAAATTTTTTATTATGTAATTGCTCATACCTGTTTAAGAGGAATTTTCACCAGAAAAATATCTGAAAAACAAAGGACTCACATTGTAGCATTGTTCAAAATGTTCATTCTCAAAATGAAAGTGCTAGAAAATAAATAAAAAATAAAATCTTCAAAGAATGGTATCGAAATCGCTATCAAAAGGTATAGGGTGACCAATGCATTCAAAAAACGTTCAGGATAAAGCAAAAATAGGTTTACAACATCAAAAAAGGACAGACTGATGAAGAAGGCTGACAAGAGAAAAACGTTTTCACATGTGCATGCTGAGTTTAAGGAACAAATGGCATAGATATCTCTTCGCGTACAGTGAGGTGAATACTTGTAGAATTTGGTCTCGAAGGATGCAAAGCTAGGAAAAAGTCTTTGCTGCCTGATGCCAAAAGGAAGAAAAGGCTGTTTGTAAAAGCATATGAGCATTGAGCTGGTGATGATTCGGTTACAGTGATTTGGTCGGATAAAAGCAGCGCTGAGATAAGTCCCTCGATGTTTCTCTAAAGCAAATGTGCGCTTTTACTTTCCCCAGTTTTTTTCGAATTTGCAGTATTGGTTATGAGAACATTAAACTAGAAATGTTTTTAACCAGATTTTTGGAAAACCTGTGCTGTTTATGTCAGTCGAAGAGTTGGAGAAATCTCCACAGGGCGTTGCATCTGTGGTGAAACTTGGGAAACCAACCAGTGTTATGGTTTGGAGCTGCGGGGCGTCGTCAGGGTCTGGAATACTGTTCACATGTGAAGGCAGAATGAATTCAGCAACGTACACCAGCATGTTGGACAGAGTGTGAAGCCACTGATTGGGGAAAAATATTCAGTAATAACATACCTGCAGGCGTCATCCACCTTCCAACAAGACAATGCTTCATGTCACACATCAAGTTTCTAAACGTTGGTTTGAGAGGGAACAAGTGAGGCTAATGGATTGGCCCCCTCAATCTCCCGACTTAAATCCCATCGAGCATCTATGGTCAAACTTAGGGAAAAGAGTTAGGATGTGTAACTCAATAGATGTAGCCACATGTGCTAATTTCGTATCTAGCATTAAAAGCGCATAAAAGCTGCGGTAAAATACAAAGGAGGCCATGCTAAGCATTAGATGCCATCATACTTAATACTATTACTCATTCCGTCATGTGGTACCATCAATAAAGCACCTTTCAACATATTTTTCTGATTTCTTTAGGTTTTCTCATAATTTTGTCCATAGGTGTGTATACTAAATGAATGAAATTTTTCTAGTACTGTTCTAAATTTTGTATGTCCCACAAGTTTAGTTCCATTATATATTGGCTAAAAGATAGTTTCAAATCGTACAGTGAATGAGTGGCTTGTGTGAACTTTTGTTCAAAAAGTCGAAACTATCTCCAAAGACTGAGAGATTAGCGACTTTCTTCTAAAGCAGTAAATCTCCAAAGCTACGTTTCCATTTCATTGGGCACCAACCTTCAGTAACTGCAGCGTAAGTCGTACAAATGTCCTGAATCCCGTTAAGGTGGCATGATGGACCTCGGTGGGTATACATGCAGTGGGCACCTCAGGTCCACAAAGGCCCCGAGACTTTCCACAGTTGAGTTCACACACAAACCGCGCAGACTCATAAGCAGATTATCAGACAGCGATGCCTCCGTGCCTATCATTTCAAATCAGGCTCAATTCACAAGGTAGCCTTCAATGCTTTTATTGCTAAATTTCTATAGACTTGCCAGAGCTTTCGTGGCTCTGCGGCAGTTCGTTTTCAGAAACGACTTGAACTCTGGAAGGAAGTGCCCCGAGAAGCTACGGATGTATGTATGTACATGTCTCTGCAGGTTTCCTCTATCATCGTTTTCTGCAGTGACATGAAGTTCGCAACTAATTATTAAAATTATTATTTCAGCATAGAGCAACAAACATAAATGAAGTGGCACACTATTGCTTATGCTACTATAGATCTTGCAGAAGCTTGAACTACTGCATTCCTTTTATCGTTAATAAATGTCTATACTTAAAAATTATCCTCTTTGTTGAGTGTTGTCTTATAAGCATTTAAATTGTGCTCTAGAATTATATCCATTTGTTCCATTAATGAAACAATTTAGTGACCTAAGTCATGCTGTGAGCTCCTGTGTTCTACACAAAATTTTGAAGTAATGAAACAGGACGTTGGTGGCTGGGACCAAAGAGCCACTGACACGCCTCTCAACAGACACGCCAGTATCCAAGGCGCAGTGATTTTTCCCTTACTGCGCGGCCACTCAGATACGGTACATTAATGAGCGTGGTCTGGGGCCATCATCACTTTGCGTATGCATTGTCGTATTCAGTGTGTTGTAACGTAATAACTGAAAGGGACATTGCCTTACAAGCGCTTGAGAAATTAACATTATTTGTATTACCCGTTACCCCACTGTATGATGAAACACAGTATATTGGTTGCGTGCTTGGCTGGCTGGATGTTTGGTCCTTCCTTCTCGATATGTAGAATTAGGAGAAAATTATTCTTTTGAACAGCATTGGGAGCCGTTGTTGATGGTGACAACAGTGACGGCGCCTGAAGGCGCTTCTGACTTCAGCGTTTCTGACGAGCCGAGGATGCACATAATCTTCAGGAGTCTAGCTAGCTGTTTTCGGCACCGTTGCTTTAATCGAATGAGTTTTCCTACCAGTCTTTCATAATCAAATGCGCAGAATTCTTCTTTAGCTCAATTTCTTTTTAGTAGCTGAAATTTGACGCTGGGTAGAGGCCAACAAAAAATTTTACTGCTTATTGCCGCCAAAGTTTCACTGCGAAGCGTTCATTGCTGATAGCCAAAATACTCTAAATTCTTTTGGTTGAACTTTATATTTTTGGTCCTGTTTCACTTTTTTCAAATGTCTAAAATGTGAGGTTTTGCTTGCATGAGGGAAACTCTGCTTCCCCGAACTTACACTGGCTTCGATTACAAATTTTGTTGAGTTATTAAAAAATCGAGCCTGCAGTTATATGTGATGAATCTTTTGCAATAAAATCCGCACCAAAAGTACGTGCAATAAACAGGTTCGTCACATATTCATTGCAGTAGTTTTTGATGCCCTGATTCGCTAGTCTACATAATATTCTACTGCTTCTGGGCCAATTTATCCGTATGTCTTCCTACACGTTCAGCTATCAGTTTAAATCCGACTACGTTCGACTTACAGGAAGCTCTGACTTGGGATGGAAGGAACTTCAACCGTAGCTGTGCTTGTTTCGCTGATTGAAATAAAAGATCAGTAGATTTCGAATGCGAGATAATGGAATGCAATTGATATAATACAATGTTGCTGCAAAGATAGAGTGCTTGGTTATCAGATAAGTCACTGTTGCCCCAAAAAGCTCTGCGTGTAGTAAAATTGCCGCATAGCTAAGTAATGGCACGATTGTACCTAAAATAGCCCCCTTAATTCCGCGAGTCGTACTATAAGCACAAGTCTCCTCATCAGATACAAATGGCAAACCATGCCATTAATCATTTCTTAATATCCCTCATAAGTGGAGTTTGTGCCAGCCCCGGCGCTCTCTGCTCTTATACATCCCCGACCAGCACAATCATGGCAGCTAAACAAGTCTAAGGTGTACAGTAAAATGCTACGCACCTCATTTATCTCACCCACTGCCTGCGTATTTGCTAACTTGAGAAGACCTTCATCTCCTCAATTAGAGCTTTTGCCTTCTCTTCGGGCGATATCCTGGAGTGGATTACCCCTGGCACAGCCACCATTTGTTTGATTTGCGTCTCTTAGATCTTCCAGCTACTGCTGGGTTCATCGCTGTGGAAACACTTTGCAATACTTACCACCCTTTCCCTAAGAAGATTTAGTGCGAATTTATGTGCTTTTCATAAACAGAATGGTGGCGTCTCTTTCAAGCAGCATAGCGAGCATGCTGCTGCATTGGGCTTCTAGAACTGTTCCTTTTATCCTAAAAGCTAGGAAAGTTTTCTCTGGAGCTGTTGACAACAGTAACTTAGAAACTTTCTACAGCAACCATATTACACGAGTACACATGATACAACCCGTACTTCAAACCAACATTGCAACTGTAACGTCCTTTGCCGCAACTGGTGAAATTGCCGTGACAGGGCAGAACTCACTAGCGGTCTGAAGATCAGAATGGCTTACAGACTGAGTAAGGTAAGCAATGGTGACCTAACAAACTGTAAGGCCACCGCGGGGCCGCGCAGATACTGAATTACGGTTTTAACATCTAGGGCAGCCATGATTTTTGATAGGATGATAACTTTACTCCTTTATACACAATAATAAGTTCAATCAGCAATATAGAATTTTATGAAATACAATCTAGGTTGTTGGCTGTTGCTGTTTGAATACTTTTTAAGCAAATATACAGGCTAATATGAAAATTAAAAGAGGAGTAAAATCAGTAAGTTGTACTGTAATGCTAAGATACAATTGTATGGTGACAGGAGTCATCAGGACTGATGCAGTAGTACGACGTTCATCGGAGAAGAATGACTTTTTTTGATGCAACACTAGCATATCGATCCAGAGAGAAACTCACCTATCTGTTGCCATAGGCATATGCCCGGCATTCCACACTCAGCTCCTCTTCTAACCTCTCAGTGGTACAATTGAAATCCTTTAATTTTCTTTCCAGTTTTGTGCCAGTCCCCCGCTGTGATCGACAGTACCACAGAGCAATGGGAGGCTGGTGGAAGCACCTATGAGTAGATTTCGACTGTCTGCCCTGAGTCAGGTGAACCTGAAGAATATGAGCCATGCTCGGTACGGCAACTCTGCCGAGTGAATCGATGCTTCTGTCTCTGCTCTCTCACATGTTCGTAGGATGTCTTCCGTTTATTTTCTTGCCTTTCTTTGCTTTCACATTTTTATCTCTTCTTCTGTGTGAGGATGTTAAAAGTAACCAGGACCGACTAGAGCTCTGAGGTATCGTCTTTTTTACTGTAATACCAAAGGACTGCGTGCTTTGTATCCCGTGGTGTTGACGTACTATGCTTTGCCGAAACGCTGGCGTCATATGAAAGCACGGTATAGAGATTATCCTGATTCGATTTTGTTCCATTCTTCGCAGGCCTCTCGGATCAGGACCTGAATGTTGTGGAATGGTCATTCAAACATTAATTTGAATTTGCACCAAAAATTGACATAATTTAAATTCTTTTTCATCATATAAGTTATTACTTTTGTACGGGTGCGAGCACACAGCAAAAGTTTTTGAGGGAGGAAGCAGTCTTGTTCTAGAGCAATTGAATAAAAGGAGATCGTTAAGATGATGCTAATATTAAGCATTATAGGTGAAGTTACACTTCACGCAATCTTAGAATATAACGTCGTATTTCTAAAACAAGGGAAGCTTGTACAGAATTCAATTGCACAGGACACATATATGTTATTTGTATGCAAGTGACGCTATTGTTAACAAAAAGTGAAACTAATGAGAAGATTCTTGCAGACCACGCGTGGTCATAGAGTACCTTTAATTCCTTATAACTACAACGCAAACTGCCGCACAGTTCTAGTTTATGTCAATCATAAGAGGTAGCCACTCGCAAGCACTTGCATACTTACACTGGACACACTTTTCTTGACAGGATAAACCACTAAGTGATGAGTGAACAGCTATTTACTTGCATCTAAGTACATGAGATATATACGGTTGTTACAAACTAACATTATTAACTACACTATTTACATATATATATTGTATACATGAAGCGGTGCCGAGGAGTTCCTGAAACAAACTAAAGTATAAGTTAATGCATTGTTACGTTCATTAAAAACTAAAAGAAGTAACATTCTAAAGATTTGCATAGGATGTCTGAAACTGGAGAAAGGCGAATCGAACCGATCATCTTGGTTTCTAAAGAATCTCAGGTTGGAGTTGGCCAGGAGTATAGCATGTTTGCTTCTTCAATTGAAAAGAAACTCATTTCTGCTCCATCAGGGCTGCGATAGACATGGCGGTACCATAGGGCATAACCGTCACTGAATAGCACAAGGCTTGGCATAATCGTAAATTAGAACTCCTCGTCGCGTAAGACCACCAACCATGGTGGGGGCAAGTTTCAACTACTCTGCCGAAAATTATGAACATTGCTCAACTCCTTCTCCTTCCTTACGGGTGGACAGAAAAAAAGAAAAAAATATATACCTAAATCTCACAGCTCTCTGCTTCACTCGCGGGTGGTAAAAAAATGCCTAATTTTTCAGAGTAGTTCTAACTTTTATTTGCAGATTTGACGTAGTCTTAGAAAAAAAACGCCTTATTGCTACAATGTACGCTACTACTATTACGAAATTCTAGAGTATTGGACATATACATATATCATTTGTAAATGCAATTGAACATTTAACGTTTGATAAATTTATCATTCGAAGTATTTCCCATTCATTGACTTTAGCAAGTGATGTATATACCATTCGATACTGTTATCGCTATAAATTTGCATCTTTCCATGATTGACATGCAGGCCACTGCCACAGTACGTCATGGTTCAGAAGGAAGCTGCGCCCTTCGGTGTAGGTAGCAGAGCACATGGAGGTAGAATAGGATTCTACCTCCATGGTAAAGCGACGAGCTGCAGCTGTAGTCTAGGAGCCCCCTGACTTCAGTTCCCGCGATGGAGTAATCAGCCAGCAATGAAGCCTGGGACTATTATTATAGGCTCTAAAAGCAGACGGACAAATGAAACAAGTGTTAATTGCGACAGTGGCTCAGAAATGACGCAAAAAGATGGAAAATTTGATAATGCCCCTAATTTTTCTTATTTATGACATATTTATTAAAATGCTCAATACAAAAAAAAAAAACAGATGTTCGAGAGTGTCCTATCATCAGCGTTAGAATAACAAATCGATTTATTTCTGAAACAAATGAACTCTCATGCCTTAAGAGCTTATAAAATATATGTAAATACCATATTTAAAAAGTTATCATAAATACTCCCTGTTGATGTAACAGCTTTCTGTTGACTCAGAAATAGAGATCTTCTTAGCTGGTACCGATGATGCTGAAACTTCTTGTAACTCGTTACATGATAAGTATGGAAAGTGTATATTTTACACGTATGTTTTCGGTCTCTTTGTCATCAAGAGAGGGAGATTGCAACAATAGACTAGATTAGATTAGATTAGATAGGCGGCAGTAGACGAACGAATAGGGCCATTCCCAAAGAGACACCGGAACATGCGCCCCGGCACTCTATGAGCTATTGCCATTATGTTAGTAGGATATAAAGGACAGGAGAAAAGAGAAAAAATAAAGGGGGGTGAAGAGTCCATGCCCAAGAGACGATCTTGAATGTACGCAAGCACGATCAAGAACCGCTGACATGCTGAGCTTAGAGACATCAAACTGTGTAGTTGGAGCGGGAGAGAGAAGGAGACGGATTAAGGTGGCCTCAGAAGCTTTGGCCGTTAAGAGTTTGCGACTCCTGCAGGAGGAGTTCTTAGTTGCGGCCAGGATGTCTCTCCCAATATATGTCAAGACGATTTTTAAATGCGTTGAGTGACTCCGTCCCAACAACATCGGAAGGGAGTCTATTCCAAATGTTGGCTATGAAATACGAAAAGAACTGCTGACTTGAGATCGTTCTTCGAGCTTTATGCTTGAGTTTTTGACCGTTGTTTCACACGCGATCATTGAGGTCTCTTTCAAAGAGCCCCGTTGTAGGTACGTCGTTGAAGCCGTTCAAATACTTCAATGTTTCTATTAGTTGCCCCCTGAAACGTCTTTGCTCGAGAGAGATCAGACCCAGTTCTTTTAGGCGACATTCATAAGACTTATTTCGCAGCTGAGGTATCAATTTCGTTGCTCTGCGTTGGGGATTTTTCATTTAATCGATATCTTTACACAGATGTGGCGACCAGAATTGAACAGCAAATTCTAAGTGTGGCCGCACTAACGCCTTGTACAAGGGAATGATGATGTCATTGGGCTTGTATTCAAAATTTCTGGTGATGAATCCCAGTACTCTGCTTGCCATTATCACACTCTTGTCAACTTGCTGACTGTGTTGTAGCTTG
>LQNS02278170.1:42339865-42353562 GCA_001587735.2 Parhyale hawaiensis
ATATTTCGAGCAGCGGCTTCACGATGACTGGAGCCATTTCTCGTATTACACGGGGAGTAAGATTATCAGGGCCAGTGGATTTGTACACATTTAGGTGGGTTAGTTCTTGAAGAACCTCAATCTCCGTGAAAACACATGTGTTTATGGGAGTAACTTGCATCGGTGCTAGTTCAGGGATATTCGCAACATTTTCAACAGTAAATACAGAGGTGAAATAGTCGTTCAAGATTGTGGCTTTGTCTCTTATGTCATTGGTGATTGCACCGTCATGTTGTTTGAGCAGACCTATGGATTCTTTCCTTAGTCTTCTTTCATTTACATATTTATAGAATTTATAGAATATTTATAGAATAAAACTCACGTAGTATTCAAATAGTATAACTGCCAGTGAAACTTCGTTTCAACGGTGTGTCTCAATACAAAATGATGCTCTGCTCTATATTATGTGGCAAAATTTCTTCTGCATCTTCTGTAAAAATTCATTTCCAGATCATCAAATATGTTTTTACTTAGTGGCTGCCATCATTACTCAGTGAAGCTACACAGTCGTGCGTGGTTTATGCATACAGGCGAACTGCTTCTGCCACACCTGTTGTAGAAGACAATCAAGTAAAAAATAATATTTACGATTTTCTGAACACATCAGAGTTATTAAACTATGCGCTGTGAATCATCATTTGTGACCGCAACATCAACATAGCTCGTCGTTTTGCCCACTTATTCTTTTCACGACATTGAGCATACAACGTCCCTTCTTCCTCTGGCGCATATGACTCTTCATGACAATTTCTGACCGAAGCATTTAGTGCTCCTCGTCAATCGATGCAATTTCAACGCTGCCATTTTGGACTCACACCAACTGCTTCTGCAGAGTAAAAGATCGATAGAATATCCATGAGGTCATCAGGGCGTTTGAGAATAGTGAAGAAGAGCTGAAATAGAAGCAGCGTAGAGCAGCGGACGTATCATCTGCCGCATCTTACGTTACATGCGGGCATTGAGGAGCTGCTCCGCAGAGCTCCCCGGGTCTGGGGGCAGGCAGCCACAGCTGCCCGGCCTCAGCATGATCTATAACGTCGTCGGTAGCTACCAAGTCTGGGCTCTATAATTTCAAGAATTCTTATCCTGCTTGGAGATTTATTGTGCTATCAAGTAGCATAGTAAACCCCCTACGGGTTGAAACGAGTCTGTCTCGAGAGGATAGCCAGCTAATCTGCAAGGATAACTTTGAGCAAAAAAGTAGTAGGATGCCTTCCAAATATGAGCACAGTGCCGCGTAAGCAGCAGTAAACTGCTCTTCTGGACTTCCAGCGACTGTGAGGTAGACAAGTTTTAATTGTTAAATCACTTTAAGTCCATCGTACGCTTAATAAAAACAGAAGGCAAATACTGTCGCCGTCAACATGCATTGTCAGCTTTATACGACAGAGACAACAAGCAGTGAGTATGCCTGTAACTAAGTTCTTACTGTGTCGCTATTGTAATAAGTTGAGGTACAACATCTATGTACGAGGAAGAAGGAAAACCAAGTCTATACGTGGCTCTGAAACTGCCAAGAAAGAATTTGGATACCCGGGAAGTTCAGTTGCAAAAGCCAAATAAGTCCCTCAAATGAGGCAGTAAAAACAGCTCCTAAACATTGCTTGTACTGACTTTTTTGTTCATCAGATTGATCGAAAAATCAGATACAGCTGTGGGTCCCATTTCGCTGTTTTTTTGTGAATGGGATGAGCTAGGCAGACAAACTTTATGTAGTTAATAATGTTAAGGCAACATTTCCTGTAGATAATGTGTAGCAGCCTGAATATTTCGTTTCTGTATACATTTGAGCAACTTCGTTTTTGTGCTGAAATAAACTACATTTTTTCAAATATTATGAAAAATCTTCATTGTACTTTACCCAGTCGGCCAGCATTTGTTGCACCCCTCTGAAGTAAAACGACTATTGGGTGTATTGGCGACAGTCCGGTTCCATACTCGTGTGTCGGAGCGGCCCGCTGGCAGTGGTTGATTGAAGTACAGTGCCTTGTTTTGGAGGTTGTGCTATGATAAGAGCTGCGTGTGTCTGCGGGGGCTCTGACTGCAGTTTTCTCATTGATTCTGGTAATTCTTTTGTCTGCCTGTCAATTTTAACCGCCGACAGTCCTCTTCGTTCTCGGCAACAATGATGTGATTCACATCAGCAGTTGGCAACCACTTGCCTTGCTCCTTAACTATTAGACTTATGCTCTTCCCTTTCCATCAGACAATATAATAAGCACAGCGGTGTGTTTTACAGATATTTATATGTGTGTATGTTTCGTGTCACGCGTTTACCGAAAACCGGTAGTCGAAAAATAGCCAGGCTGCAGATATCGTAGTCAGGCTGCGTTTTCATGGAGATCGAGGACCAGGTTGCATGAGGTGGGTAAAAATGGATCCTTATTCCCTTATGGGAATGCACTTCTTGCTTGAAATACTTTTTGAAATCGACACAATAAAGATATTTACAGCTTCTCTAAACTTCTGATATTTACAACTTTCTTCATCCGTCGAAACGTATGTTTGCTCTTTGTTCACGAAGTATAAATTCAGAAGATGATCAACGAAGCACACACGAACGATGATTTTTCACGGGGCAGGAGCCACAGTTATTTTTCCAGCATATTGTCTTTCTTTGAAGGAGCAGTTTTCGCTTCAACAGAAAAACTTAGATGTATTGAAGGCTTATCCGCCGGTCGGCAGGATACGCGGCAGAGATTTTAATTTAATTTAATAATGCTTTACTGCTAGCAAATGTAAGATTTTTTCTGCATGTCACCTCAGGTGGGGGTGATAGAGCTGCTTACATAAATTGAAAGAGAGATAGCCGTTGTAGCGGATCCTCCAGAAGCATACTAGTAAGTAAGATTGCTAAATGAAGACGGGTTCTCCCAATATACTGCGCGGGTACTCTAGCAGTTCTAAGATTACACGGTCTTCACTTAACCTGACTAGCTGAATCATCAAACCATTTGTGTCACTAAACTGGCACTAAATATTACAGTACAGTCCGTGCTGTCAGATTTGTAGGTATTCCATGAAACAAGCGAGTCTCTCCAGTCAGCGCCGTGATCAGGTCCTCCCGTTCCTTGGACCGCCTATAGTTACTCGCGTCATCGGCGCATTTTTGCAAAGCAGTCAAAACTAACTTGAACAAATGCAAGTTGTTTCCTCTAACGAAATTGTTCCAAAATACTCAAGTACGTTACCTTATTAAGTGTCATACAGTTACAGTGAAACTAAAGGTTGTTTCTCATGACAGGCTTTTGAACGTGTTCCAGCAGCCCAACTGTTTATTTGAGTCTTTGGTTCGTAAACACAACAGTGTGTCTATGAAAGATTTACTGATATATTGGCCGTCGCGTCTGGTGGCTGCACGAGCGCCACTGGTAAAGTCTAGGATAACTACTCAAAGTTACAACGAATTACTATAGAACTCGGAAAACTGTACATTTGTCTGCTGTTTAAAGAGCTGGTATAATGACAAGTTTAGTTTTTTGAAAGACAACAGTTACTGTACAATGTTTCACATAATTATTATCTCCGTCAAGGAAGTAATGTTGTCGAAGTTGGTATGTCCATTTGTCTCTTTACCCGTTTGTCACAAACATAACTCAAAGAGTTATAGACGGATCATAATGATTATTTAGAGAGATTGTTTGGGACGCTAGGAGGAACAAGTAATTAACTTTCGGTGAAGATCCATTCAACCGTTTGTTTCTTTCCATACCTGTTTTTTCTAGATAACTCAGAAAGTTATTAAGGGATTTTTATGAAATTTGTAGTAAATGTTAGTAATGCTGCGAGTGCAAATGAACAAATTCCCGTGGTGATCCCTTGCATAATTTGTCTTTTTGACCGAGTATATATTTTACTATTTGTCAGCAACGTAACCCAAAGTGTTATCAGCAGGTCTATACAAAATTTACAAGACGTGTTAGGATGGTTAGGAAGCAAATATGACCAAATCTCGTGATGATTTATTTATCCATTTGTGTGTTTGTCTTTCTTTTTGTTAGAATATACCTCTAATAGTTATAGAGCATCAGGTGCTTTATTTTTTCCTTAGTCACTTCAACATTGCTTTCGATGCACATTATGTAAAAAGTTTTGAATGAAGTTGTTAAGAAGTGCTAGCGCAAAGTTGTCGTCAACGCTGCAGCGACTGCTCGCAGCTAGTTACACAACCATCTTAACTACGCAATTATTTCAATATAATCTTCTCTTGAAATTTACCTTTAAATAATTATACATATATCCTGGTATATCTGCATTTAATAGAGATTGGAGTTAAAATCATTTAACATAAAATTATCTACTAATTCAATACATATATATATATAAATCAGCCTGTTGCATTTTTCATATATCGTGACACCATCCTTTTAAACGACACAGTAACGAATTCTCATGATTAACAGAAAGAACACGTGAAAGAGACTATTACGTGAACCAAACTTACGAGAGATCCAAGTATTCGTTCCACACACAAAGCGCTACATAGCTTTGCGATTTGCGAGAGATGTATGGCTAGATTAAAAGTACCCGTCGGGTAAGTCCTTAGCCCGTAGTGTTTCAGTACTTGATAGTGAGCATTTGGAATAGATTGCTATCGGAAGTTGTTGGAGCAAAGACAGTCAACACGTTCAAAAATCGTTTAGACAAACACTTGGATCAACACCCGCCACAACTATACGAACTCTTCCTCCAGGACTCACAGACTCTTAGCGGCTAAACTTTAGAGTCCTCTTTGTTCAATTATCTCTCATATCTTTTCTAAATTGATGATTTCGAATCTCCGCAGGCGTGCAGCGGCTGGCCGTACTTTACGGTCGCCCCGTTGACCGATTTTATTTTTTTTAGCTGTCTAATAATTTTATTCTGATAAGACGGTCATAGCTTAGAAAGAGCCAGGGCTTGAGTCTCAGCAGCTCTCTGAACAGTGGTCAGTTGATCCGTCTACAGCCAGCGAGACGATACATGTTTAGAACCAAAGTGTTTGATAGGCGCAATGTACTGCATGCTGTCGCCAGCCAACGAGTCGTGGCGTCAACCAGACTGTAGAGAAGGCAAATTTCTGCCGCGAGTATTTTACCTTGCGAAATATGATTATCTATTTCCTCATCAATTTTTTTTTTTTTTTTTTGCAGTTCTTTTCCAGAAGAGCCAAAATTCGCCGGAATTTAGACAAGGATATTGATAAGTCTGTTGCTTCTGCAAATATACTTTTCTACAAGAACCCAATGCATGTACGTCAGAACTGGTCTGTGAAGAGATGTGAGCAGTTACATGGCGTAGAGTAGGTTGTCTAAACTGCGTTCATGGTTGTGATCAAAATACGTATTTTAGATCCCTTTATGCAAGCCAAGAATTTCAGTAATACTAGTTAAGAGTCTGAAATACTCGTATTATAGTCTCTCTCTAAAAGATTTAGCCCACAGTCCAGCTTCGTAAAATAAGCTAACATATTTATTAGTCAGTCTCAGACTATTATCGTAATTAGGGACTACCCGTGATGGTTGGGATCACTTAGTTTTGAAATATAGGAATAGTATTGTATATCAAAATCATATTATAGCTAATTATGTAAATGAAAACATCTAATTTTATTTATCTGGTTCCTGCCTTATAATACTGTCCAGTCCAGTTCCTTTCCTAGTTCATCCCCTAGTTGCCCCGCTCTAGATTCATTGTCCCGCTCCGGACTCACTGACTCTTTTCTGGGTCATTGTCCTCTTCCGTGCTAGTCGTCTACAAAGATTGACTTTGTGGTCAGCAAACACAACGTGAACCTTACACAGGATCCCAACCTCACTAGACGCCTAATGTGGGCGTCAAACTTCAGCTTACAATTAATATGAACACCAAGTATCTCCAGAGAGCTTTATCTTACAGAATAGTGTCACCTCTCTTGAGAGGAGGTTGCGGAGGTAACCGAGTACGAGACCCATTGACAATCATAAACTTAGCTTTATCTGAAGTAAATTTCATACGTGAATGATTGTATCTGTAGAATATTAAATTCAGATTTGAATATTTGCTTGCATCCTTGTGATATTTACTTGCACGCTCCTGGGGACGTTACACTCTCGAGATTAGATAAGGGAAAGAAGGGTATCATCTTTAGAGTTTGGCGATTATAGCTGGCAGGAATTTCAATCATAGCCGCGTTGTTTGCTTCTTCAACAATTTTCAGTCAGTTTCTAAGTAAAAACAAGAAGTTCAATTTACGCGAATCATACCTAGCGATTTTCAATGTTTTTACGCCATATTATGTTCACTTTGCTGGTGTCCCATGACATTGCTATAGGACGAAGTGTGAGGATACGGTGCGAGAGGATACAGTTAATAATTTTCGACGGCTCTACTCTAAAGTATTTTTGAAGCGATACTGCAATACCTAATCATATACAATGACATCTTAAGAACAGGGGGTCCCAATAACGGAAGAATCTGTTTCTTTTATTATTTATTTTTTATAAATTGGCCGAGATTGCTGTACTTTGTTCTATAGCTATCGAATCAAGTAAAAGAGAAATCTAATCTAATACTAAGAATGACCGTCGTGTGTTTATAAATATATATATATATATATTTATATGTTTGGTGTCACGCTCTTAACGAAATAGGTGGAAATTAGCCCAGGTTGGAGGCTCTGGTGCTCCTCTCAAGCTCCATTGAAAGTCGTTGGCAGAAAATAGGCCGGGTTGTAGAAGATGGCAAACGTATCTTAAGCTGGGACAGTTGAAATTCCAACAATGAAGACATCGCAGGCTTAGTCTGATTTGTACGAGTATTAGCTTCTCCATACATCGAATCTACGGCAAAATACAGGGCGACCTTATCTCTGAATGCACTTCTTGCATTGCCGAAGTTGAAATTGTAGCACTGAAGATATCTGAAGCTTCCGTTTGCACTCTCATGCTTCTTGATTCGTAGTTTCTTTCCACCGAAGATTTCGTTGCGTGAGCTATTCTTCCCATTTTGATGCAATGGTCAACGAAACCGAAGAAACATGAGTTTTCACGGGCAGTAGACAATTATTTCTTCTAGCTCACTGTTTTCCTCTGACGAAGCAGTTTTCTCTTCATAGGTCAAAATTTGAGCACCTCAAATGAAGCAGAAATTTGAGGTGGAAAGACTGTATCAACGGTATCCTTGCTACGGAACAAACACATTGTATATAAGCTGCTATTTTGTTTAGGTTTGTAGAATTATTTTACGCAAGATGTTTCTTCTGCCTGTCTATATAGAAGACCTAAGGATGACAGCACGACAAAAAATCAATGAAGAAAAGAAGAAAATTTAGAAGCAAATAAGAGAAGAGGAGATTCCGCACCGGCCTAGAGGCATTAGGCAATCGTACAGGTTATTGCGTGAATTTTTCACGCACGGGTCCACTAGTATCTAAGATTGGGCTATCGTTGAATGTACACAGGCACCCTAATACAATGAAAAAATCGGATATGCCACCTAAAAAAATGGAAGTGTGTGAGATTATGAAGGTTTCAATTAACTAATAAACTAGAGCACTCTGAGAGCGCATACCTCCGCCAACGGAGGCAACGGTAGCAAAAAATTCAAATTGGTTCTGAAACCATAATTTTTTTTGCATAAACTCCAAAATCTAATCATTTGTGCCTTCTTATATTAATAACAGCTTTTTCAACTTTCTTGAAGATCCGTTCATTGCTTTTGAGTTATAGTGTTAACAAACGTTATGACAAACATAAGTCAAACATACAAACGAACAAACCGATCTGTACCAAATTTTGATCATTTATGTGTTTTAACATCACTAACAATCCCTATAAATTTCATAAAGGTCCATTCATTATTTTTTGAGTTATTGTGCTAACAATAATAAAATTAAAAACAGTGACGAACGAACGAACAAACGGATTATTACCAAAGTTTGGTCATATACTCTATGTTATATACCTAATAACTCATGTTAACTTCATCAAAATCCATTCATAACTTATTGAGTTATGGCATCGAGAAAAATGAGGCAGACAAACAAACAAACGGCAGGACATATCTTCACCAAAAGTTAATCATCTGTTCCTCCTAACATACCTAACAATCCCTGTAAATTTCATTCAGATCGGTTCATAACTTTTTGAGTTATCTTGGTGACAGACAAACAGCCAAACAGACAGACAAACAAACAAACAGACAGACAGACAAACACGACGAAAACATAACCTCCTTGGCGGAGGTAACTATGAAAAATAGAGCTTGGAAACAACGTGCAAATACAGGGGCGGACATTGCAAAAAGTACTTGCGTATCTCTATGTCATTACTAAGATACAAGTTCAAAACCTTTGCCGACAGAACATCTGCGAGATTCGCACGTGAAATCAGAGTAGCTACTGAGATAGGTCAGACGAGGGTATTAAAGCAGATGGGTTGCGCTACGTTAGACAAAGTTCGGATTTTCACTGGTCCCGCTAGCAGAAATAATAACACTAATGATGAAAATAACGTGCTCTGAATTATGCAGTACGCACGGAATTCCTGCACTTCTGTGTTCTGCTCAGCAGCGAGTGAGCCAGCGAATTGTATTACCTCATTTCAAAGAATGCCTGCACTCGTTCGCCAACATTTTCATTGTAAAGAATGGTTCAGTAAGGGTGGCTTCAAACTACAGTTTTTCGGTACTCTGCACGAACTCCTCAAGGTCGGAATGTTTTGTGATTATGCAAACACAACTGCGAGTGTACGGATAGATACTTACTTGCTAAACGGTGGTCTTTGCATCAGCTTTGACGGCAAGTGCCCCTAGTGCAGCTTCGGATATCGCTTTGAATAGGCAGTTGGTTGGAACCTTGAAGATATTCACTTCTCTGCTTCATAAACGGACATAGCGACGCATTAGGACGCTAGGTTGTACGTACGGAAGGTAAAGGACTGAAGTGTAAGCCCATCCTAACCGATTAACTGTGATGACTAATTAAACAATCAAATTCTCCGAAAAATAAAAATTTATCCCATTTCTAACGTCACATGGTGTTTCTAACGTATAAAAAATCACGTGCTTGAAACGAGAACGCCAAGGGCATAAGACCATCACCCGCAGTGGGGGAGAAATTTCAGCGCGCGCCGTCGCTTTTGAAGGCCGGCTTACTCTAGTGTAATGGCATTTTTCACATCTCGGTCAACCCACCTGACTCCCTGCAAAAAATACGAATATTGCTCAACTTCTTCTTCCTCTTCTTGGGGGACAGACAAATATACAAACAAATATGTATATACCCGACTCCTACATTACATGTAACTGAATTTAACTAACACCGACTTTATGAGTAAATTCTGCCATTAGGTGTGACATTGAACTTTACACCTAATGGCCGGGAAAATCCACGGGCTTCTTCTCGTACGTTTCCCGACAGATACGCGCTGAGCCTTTCTTAGTTCGCCAGAACTACCGACTGCCACCCTTCTACAGAGCACCTGTAGATTTGCTCCCGCTCTTATGGTTAGGTGAGGCAGGTCTGGTTCCTGTCCCCTCCCGAAGTGTTTTTATTGAGTGTAAGTGGAGTTTTAGTATTTTTATTAGTTTTTGGTGCCATGGTAATAATTATTTGGGGGAAGGTTTCTTAGTGTTTTTTTACTTAGCGTCAATCTTTGCGTCAGTCCTTGCCCTAACCTAACTTAGACGAGAACGAGCTCATTGGAAGTTGGCAGAACCAGTCCTGGCCTTCACCTAACCTAGATAAGAACGAGCTATTGACCTGTAGGCTATTACACCTAAACCCTGTATTAGTTTCAAAAAATACACTAATGGGATTAAATTACTCTTAATGAACCAAATTACACTTAATGTAGGACTTAGTTATATATATATACTTAAATCTTCAACGAAAACATTATCAACCCTCTCATTCGCTCGCAGGTGATAATAAGTAGTACATTTACTTTTGAAGTAAGAAATATTTAGTAAATTATCTTGCAGTTAAGCACATTTGAACATAAAATTACGTCCACAAATTGAGACGTCAGCCTTGTAAATACGTCCACACGCACCTGCTTGTCCGCAGCAGGCGCAATATCTCTAAGGAAACGAAGCATTTGTCATCTGAGAGCTCAGAGGCGCCTTGTGTCAAGCTTATAACAGCAAGTGTTACGCTGGTACCATCACTCTGCTTTACGTTCAATGTTCTATTTTGTTCATTTGGAGCAACAGTTAAAAAAGGCATACGGGGAGATCCATAAGGCTCCGCTATAAAGAAGGACTTATCGAATATACCAGCGTATTCTAAGTCACTTACATGTCACTGTGTCCTGATACGAATTTGCTGGCTTTGCTTCTAGAACTGAAGATGGTTCTATAAAATACACTTGATAGTCTTCAAAATGAAGAAACATGCATAAGCCGCAGCGCGTGTACGGTATTTCTCCCAAAGACCTTGAGAGCAGGAACAAGAGAATAGAACCAAAGTCTCTAGTTATTGCACACTTTATATGGTGAATAGGAATGCTGAAGTGAAGTCAACCTGAAATGGTTGCTATGCTAGGCTTAAGCTTTTGAAACTGATCTTAATGTTTAAAACATACTCCGTATACCTGTGCTGCAACTTGCGACTGATACTGCTAGTAGCTCAAGCTCTGCACTGCCTGTAAGTTTGTAAGAAAGTATTGTGCCCGGCTGACACGAGTGAAAATAATTTACAAAGACGACTTTTCTACTCTTCATTGAAGGACACGCTTTGCAATGCAGCGCACTCTAGTCCCGTGTTACTACTATTCAGCGCACGCTAGTCCCGTGTTACTACTATTCAGCGCACGCTACTCCCGTGCTATGACAATTCAGCGCACCCTAGTCCCGTGCTACGACAATTCAGCGCTCGCTAGTGCCGTGTTACTACTATTCAGCTCACGCTAGTCCCGTGCTACGATAATTCAGCGCACGCTAGTCCCGTGTTACTACTATGCAGCGCACGCTAGTCCCGTGTTACTACTATTCAGCGCACTCTTGTCCCGTGCTACGACAATTCAGCGCTCGCTAGTCCCGTGCTACGACAATACAGCACTCGCGAGTCCCGTGCTACGACAATTCAGCGCTCGCTATTCCCGTGCTACGACAATTCAGCGCTCGCTAGTCCCGTGCTACGACAATTCAGCGCACGCTAGTCCCGTGCTACGACAATTCAGCGCACGCTAGTCCCGTGCTACGACAATTTAGCGCACTCTAGTCCCGTGCTACGACAATTNCGCTAGTCCCGTGTTACTACTATGCAGCGCACTCTAGTCCCGTGTTACTACTATTCATCGCACGCTAGTCCCGTGCTACGACAATTCAGCGCTCGCTAGTCCCGTGCTACGACAATTCAGCGCACGCTAGTCCCGTGTTACTACTATTCAGCGCACTCTTGTCCCGTGCTACGACAATTCAGCGCTCGCTAGTCCCGTGCTACGACAATACAGCACTCGCTAGTCCCGTGCTACGACAATTCAGCGCTCGCTAGTCCCGTGCTACGACAATTCAGCGCACGCTAGTCCCGTGCTACGACTATTCAGCGCTCGCTAGTTCCGTGCTACGACAATTCAGCGCACTCTTGTCCTGTGCTACGACAATTCAGCGCACGCTAGTCCCGTGCTACGACAATTTAACGCACGCTAGTCCCGTGCTACGATAATTCAGCGCACGCTAGTCCCGTGCTACGACAATTTAGCGCACGCTAGTCCCGTGCTACGACAATTCAGCGCACGCTAGTCCCGTGCTACGACAATAATTCAGCGCACGCTAGTCCCGTGCTACAACAATTTTGCGCTCGCTAGTCCCGTGCTACGACAATTTAACGCACGCTAGACCCGTGCTACGACAATTTTAGAAACATGTGTTCGTTCACAAATTCTCTTTTGTGTAACCATACTTGCTGATGGGAAAGTAGTTCTGGTTCTGACAGCTAAGCACAGAAGCCGTACGTAACTTGCACTGTAACAGTTGCAACATCAGCCGCAGCTCTCACAGCACTGCACTTTGGCTTAGTTCGGACCAACGTTGTATCTCAACTGAACGTTTCTCGAATGTCGAGCCAATGTTTCTCAATTTACGACCAACATTGTAGATGAATGTTCCATCAACGAAATTAATTGATTATTTAACCTACATTACGATGCAATATGCAATATTAGTGTGTTAATGCTAATGTTTTGATTTAGCATTGAACATCATTTTTTACGTCAATGAGACAAGTAACTTTATGTTAAAAATAAATACAAGAAGACAACGATACTTAATCTGCTTTTACGTAAAATTTCCTGTGCTTTAGGCCAGGCTCACAACTGACCATTCCATGAATCAGACATGTTTTTAACATATTCTGCGCATTCTCCTACGACATGTGTTTCTTCATAAATACCTGAAAGCGCCGAGGATGTTAAATAGGAAATCGCTGAAATTTGAATACATGCTGTCAATTATCACTATCCCATCATTGCTGTTCGATATTTTTCATTTCGGTATATTTCCTAACTTCCTAACCCTGGTAGTAAATAACACCTAAAACCTGACTGCGCAATCTGTCTTACTTTTTTATAAATCGGTGAGCGAGAGTGATCCAATGTTGGCCCAGCATCACGCAGCAATGCAGGCAAACTCCCATATTGACGTATATTTGTGATATATTGGTCCAGTATCGCTTAACAAGGGTCCAACATTTACCGCCAAACGCAACCTCTATCCAAGGTTATTTTGCTACGCGGGAGATCTGCACTATAGAGGTGGAACCCATACCAAGGCACTGTATAAGCCGCAGCTCTTCACTGTGCCCATTACTACCTGTCAGCCGTAGTTCTGCATTGTATCACTTACTACACATACTATTCATAGCTCTGCACTGTATCACTTACTGCAGGCAACAGCCGTAGCTCTAAATTGTATCACTTACTACATGCATGAGCCGTAGCTCTGCACTCTATCACTTACTACATACATCAGCTGTAGCTCTGCATTGTATCACTTACTACATACATCAGCCGTAGCTCTGTCTTGTATCACTTGCTACATACATCAGCTGTAGCTCTACATTGTATCACTTACTACATACATCAGCCGTAGTTCTGTCTTGTATCACTTACTACATACAGTTGCGAGCATAATTGAGGGACAAAATTAAAAAATTTCATATCTCAAAAACTGTAAAAGGTTTAACGCTGAAATTTTAACTCAAAAGAGGTATTGGCATACCTAATAATATGCTAAGAAGTTATTACGATCCGAAGGATAAGAAAAAAGTTATGTATATTTAACTTACAATTATGAATTTAGTGTGAGCAGAATTAAGGAACACTTGACAAAAAACGCAACAAAACAACAAATTTAACAAAAAAACTTCATCCCTAATCAATATTTTGTGAACGATCCTTTATGTTTGATGACTTCAGCACATCTTCGAGGGCAAGATTCAATTAAATTGCGGCATCATTCAATATCAATCCTGCCCCATTCCTCTTGAAGCTTTGTCCATATATCCTCAGTGTTTGTTGAATTTCGAGCCATGACTTTCTCATCCAAGACTTTCCACAGGTTCTCTATGGGGTTGAGGACAGGACTTTGAGCAGGCCAGTCAAGAGTCTCCACTCCTTCCTCATCAAGAAACCTCAACACACTTTTGGCTTTGTGGCAAGGTGCGTTGTCCTGCATGAAAATGGGGCCGTCAGTGTCAG
>LQNS02278170.1:42366300-42401381 GCA_001587735.2 Parhyale hawaiensis
CGCTGTTCTCCAGCTCATCAGGTGGGAGGATCAAAGTTGGTAAATTTAGTTCTTAAAATCTTGCAAAATTTAGAGAGGTTATCATAGGAAGGTGTAACTATGATACCGGCTGTTCCAGAAGCATAAATGAAATTTCTAAACAAGCAAATATTTCGTCAATTTTCAACTACAGCCCGCTGCGTTGACTCCAATTGCTGCACGTTGCAAACACGCAGATGTACCGAGAGCGACAGTTCTCACCCTGTCGAAGGTAAAAGGCCGGCACATAAGCATGGCAGTCTTCGTAGTAAATACAAATCCCACAATTGGCGAAAACACACCAAACAAATAGCTGAAAGTTAACTTGAAGCGTTGGTAGGCCTCTGGTGATGGTAAAAAACTCTTGAAGTTGCAGCATCCATTTATATATATATGTTGGTAGCTGTAGTCCTTGTCACGTTCGACGTTCAGAGGCGAGCCAATTGCGATTCAGCCTCAGGAGTAAAATAAATGGAAAGAGGACAGCAAAAAGTTGGACCTGTTGCCTGTTTTTGCTCCTCTGGCTAGGGCATGATAGCCTAGCCTCTTTTATCTCTTACAAAGATGTCACTCATACTGTTGTGCATTGTCGCAGTGCTCAGTCGGTTAAACGGAAATAGATTATAATCAACTGAACTGATATGGGCCTCAAACATTAACTTAGGATCAAACCATATCCCCAAGATTACTAAGTCATTAACCACAGGAAGTGACACACCATCCATTATAAGTGCGAGGAAAGCAGGCCTCGATGTAGGCGACCTAGACTCAAGCATAGTTTTCGTCTGACTTGCATTTAATCTCATCCCACACCTAGAAGACCAGGAATCAATCGCCTCCACTCTGTATGCATTCTGAAACCTCCATCCTATTACTAGGATTCTCGCACACAGCCAACAAAGTAATATCATTGGCGTAACCAATAAGTAAGTTATAAACAATACCAAATGATTCCGCTGTGTATACAATCTATACTATAATAAGAGAGCTGTCTTTTTGTCCGTCAGTCCGTCCGTCTGTCTGTCCAAAGCCTTCCCAAAACCATATTCAGGATGCGAACCCGGGAACGGTCTGCAGTAGCAGCAGACTAGAGCGTCTGACTTTGACTCTCAAGGCCGCAGGTTCGAACCTCGCTCCCAGCTAGGCAAGATCTTTGGGCGCTTCATGTGATCGATCAGCAACCGGTCTGCATACTGCTGCGGGTTTACTGACCTTCCCCATCATTGGGGAGGGTTGGGGTAGCAGATATTGTCGTTTGGAGTCTTCCGCCACTAGCGCCATAGCTGTAGCCATCGGTGGTCAACTGCAGCCGTATACTCTTCTGGGGCCTGTTGGTCTATATCTGCAGCACAAACCAGTGCATGCGGGTTTCCCAGTTGAGGATACAGTCAAGTTGACTTTACCTTTGCCTTTACCTTTACTTAGAAGAGACCCGGGCACCGGCCTTTGTGAACTTGGTGGCCTTTATGTCCTTGGTGGACTTTGTGGACTTAGTGGAGTCGGTGAATTTCTAGAATTGCAAACTTTTTTGACGGGATGGTAAGATGTTTTCAAATATATATTTTCATGACTTACCTATTGAATAAAAGGGGTGCATTTGGTGGTCTAGTAAAAATAATAAAGAGCCCAAAACACTACCATGTGGGACACCATTTACCACATCCATAATCTCACTACTCTTATCATCGACACCCATACATTAGCGTTTACTAGAAAAGAACTGAAAATTCACTAGCCAACAAATTTTATCTTTGCCTCTGCTGCTTGAGTAAATGTTGGTGTATCTCATTAATTTAGGTACGCTAAATCCAAATCTGTGCTTTGATTTGTCCTAGCACGTAAGGTTCTTTAGATATTTGTACTTAACCTTCTCGTAGGAAAACCATGATACGATACGTCTGAAATCGTTGCCAGGGAGCGTTCTGCCGGAATAGCATTGATGAAGTACAGGCAACAGCGCGTCATTACTGGAAAATGGGACGTGGTGGACAAAAACTGTCTTCAGATGAGGAACAACAAAGTGGAACTGATTACCATACAGTTGAAAGAATTCCAGTAGCAAATTGCTTGTGTTACCAGTGAAATCGAAACACCAACACTCATCAATCAAAGCTGATGAAACACACATAGGTGGTTCACGCGATCAAAAGCAGCGCTGAAGTCAAGCTGGACCAAACTAGCCTCATGACCTCTATCAAGTGCCAACTGCAACCCATGAGAAATGTGAAACAGAATATCAGGAGTGTCCAAGCCTTTTCGAAAACCATACTGCGTGAGATAGGACACCCTGCTCTCAAGAAAAGTGACCCAACTTCGACGCAACCAAGCTATCTTAAATTTAGAGCTGGGTCTATAATCAGAAATCCGAGATGAGACACAGCCCTTCGGAACAGGCGTAACATGAGCAACACGCAAGCATTCCGGAAATGAGCTGAGCCGCAACATGCGACGGAACACAGAAGCGAGCGGTGCCGCAAGTTCATTGGCTACCGTCCGAAGAATGAGCGGAAGGCATCACTTCATGAAGTAATTCCTCCTAAGTTGCTTACTGATATCGCAACAAATACCAGAGGACGTTATTCTTGGGCGTATAACCCATAAAACGTCATAACAGTGAAGTCGGCCTCAATTTTGAAGATACAATAGAAACGCATACGTCGTAGAAAATTGATTGGCGTAATCCGAAGGCAACAAGCTAACGTACGTTGGTATGAAGTAACTTGCCGGGTGACAAGCAGCATAATAAAGTTAAATACTCACTACATATCTCTTTTGCATTGAACAACATTCATCGGCACGCCAATGTACGGCATGCGGACGCACGGTATGTGTGTACTGGAATAGTTGATGGGCTGTCAATAGAAGCTATGCTAGCTAGATGTGGATGCATGCAAACAGTAGCAGCAGAACAGATAATTTCACCGCAATTTGTAAAGGCAACAGTAACAGTGCCGTCAACTATGATGGCGAAAATTTTACAACGTTTATTGATTATATTTTCAATATGTATATGCAGGCTGTACTTCAACTAACTCGCATCAGAGATGACAGCTCTCGGTTGCAGTTCGGCGTCGCCGCACAATCCTACCTTGCCCGCTGCAGACGATAGGCTTTCGCTAAGACGTCCCGTGTTTTTGCATCATGTGAAACAAACCTTGGGACACTCGACTATGACCTTGAGGCCATCGGGCTCAGGACACTCAGGACACAGGTGCAGCAAGGCCGTAATTTTCTCGTGGAAAGACAGGACTTCCTTGTTGATGGTGTCTCTCGTATTATCGCTATTTTTGAAAATTTCAGTGTGTCCGTAATGACTTTGCATGATAGCAACTTTACTTTAATTGGTATTTAGACATTTTACACCACAGCGTACCTTGTAGTTGCCTGTGACACACTGCTGCCCGTCGTCTCTGCTCAAATTTTCTTTTTTTTTTAATATCCCGCAATTGCGCCCATGGAACATTGGCACCAATACACTATTAGCTTTTTTTTATTTTTAGTACTAACAGTATCGCTCTTGATGTGCTCTCTTTATCAAATATTCAATAAATTTAGGGGGAAACTTCACGCATAGCTGGCGCTTTCTGTCGTGCCGTGCGCAGGCAAGAGTCTCGGCATACGGAGCCAATACAAGAGTCCAGGCTTCAACTTGAAGGACAGGAGGCTGGCGTCTGCCGGGACTTCAGGTGACATGCAAGGAAAAAATATAGCTTATATTGGCTAGTAGACGAGCACCATTCAATTTTAGTTTCAGTCGCGGATCCTATATACACACAGATACAACTGCAACCGATTGATATCTTTTGCGATGAAGCAAAAATATGTTTTATCAACGGAAAAAAAGGTTGGAAAAAATAGCTTTTAGAATGAAATGCTATGGATTTTCGTATGTCTCCGCAGTTCTACTGCGCCATGAGGAATATCTTCCCCTCTGCTTCGTTCAGTATCTACTTAGTTTGATCAACGTGAACTCATAGCAAAGAAAGTTTTGCTTTATGAAAATACTAAAAATCAGAGTCTATCAGAGCGCTAATAGAAGTTGCAGATATCTTCGCTGCTTGAATTCTTACGCTGCCAGAGCAAAAAGTCCATTCATTTATAGAAAGTTATAACTTTAGCTATCTATACTGCAGTATAGTTTAATTATTACTTTAGCTATCTATACTGCAGTATAGTTTAATTATAACTTTAGCTATCTATACTGCAGTATAGTTCAATTATTACTTTAGCAATCTATACTGCAGTATAGTTTAATTATTACTTTAGCTATCTATACTGCAGTATAGTTTAATTATTACTTTAGCTATCTATACTGCAGTATAGTTTAATTGTCTCGTATCTGTTTGCTTCACTCAGACCGTGACAGAGTCGCTACAATCTCCAGCCCGACATATTTTTCGTTTATCTCTTTTGTTCTGAGCCTAACATAAAAGATAAACCTATATCAATTTTGGACGAACATATAGATATGTAATTAAATATTGAAACAAATATATATTTTATAACTATGCGAGAATACGATGGTGTTTAGTGTACTGTTTTCAATTTAAACAAGCGAATTCGTGTTGGCCTCGTTCCGATTGTCTTCCAGACAGGGTGGTAGGTGGTAGAAATTTAATCAGTTTGTATGCAGTGGAAGTAGTAAATACCTATAGTTCACTGCTTAACTTTTCTCTCTGGTGAATATAAATCAACTACCTCATGAAGAAGACAGATGAAAATATTTGTATGCAAACAAGCAAACGGAATCGAAATAAACGACACATTTAGTATATACTGCGAAAAAAATATCTACTACTAAAATATAGCATGTGCAGGCATGGGAGCCCTACAGTTGGGGCTATAGATTACAACAGTAGCATAAGGACTCAATTAATGAACAACTATCTATTGTTACAGGAATCACTGAAAAACACATATTTATTCAAATATCACTGCCCAGTGTATCTTGAACTGTTACTCCATCCTATTTTAAGCATACTGTGTTCTTTTGTTAGCCAAAGGCACTTTGTCCGCTGTGTCCTTACGGGTCAAATTCCTCCGTACAGAAGTAGCGCAGGCTGGTATAGAGGTAGATAGGACATCAAATCTTGATGGCTCATAGCCCATATCTCATATATCTCTGTGCAATGTGTTTGAGTTCTAATTTATAGTTGCCGCTGATGATAAGTTGATAGTAAGCGGCGTACAAACGCAACATTTTGTGCTGCAGACAAGCGTGCACTACCGGCGCACAGCGGCATGCAGGGAAGAAACTGAGCTTAATGCACCATTATTCCACGAACTGCTGAACAAACTTTGTTAATGACTTTTTCTTGATGCACTCTCTGCCATAATGACTCCCGTGTAATTAGTCACCTGTTTGATTATGTAAATATATAATGATGGTTCAAATGGGCAAATTGTCTCAAAGCCGTTGCAAATTATCTTCTAGAATGGATTCATGTGTTCTTCGATGTCAGTGTGTTTGAGTTCATTCACTTGTGTTTATTCACTATTTGTAATTTATATTCGATAACAACACATTGTCGCGCTTACGTTAATTTGAACGCATCATTAGCGAGAATTTAATCGCTTGAGCCAGTGAGAATACTGATAAACAAATGACAAGCCCCAAAACGCGTGTATGCACAGATGTGGGAATCTCGATAAGTTAGTGCACTCAAATGTTCCTCTGTTGACGGCTTCGGTGTTTGATGTGCAGAGCCAACAGCAGTAATGACGGCCTGCACGGTCCTTTGTGGCCTCTTGAAATCGAGGCTAAATTAACATTGTAAAATTCGCTCCCGTATTTGTTCGCTTATTTTTCTGCACCAAGTCACGTATAGTCGATGTCGTGTAGCCTGGCCTGTGGGCTGTAAGGCAGACCATGTAACATGTGTAGTATTCACGTGTACCTCCTAGCTGTACGGCCGGGATAGTACGTTGATGCTGTACTCCTGACCATGGCAGACGAACATCAAGAGATAAGCAAGGCAGACAGAAATTGTTTAGATAAAATAGGTAACATTTGGCATCAACTATGACGTCACTGGTGCCAACCACTACCTATATAAGAACACCAACCCAGATACGCATCGACTGTCATTTTCATTTGGCTACAGCCCTTGCAATAACAAAGTAGCTAATTAGATTGAAGTGACTCGATGATAGGATGAAAATTGATTTAATTGTTACCACTATGACCGTAACTTCAACGTGGCAGGTCTCGTTCTTATGCCCTTGTGCTATTATCTGCACCATATTTGAGGAATGTTTAGCAAGTGGAGTTTACAGTCCGATCTTGTAGTGTTGGTAGGGGGAGGAACTATCTTCTGAGGACGTGAATGAAGAAGAGATGAGTGTACCTGCTGCATAAGATGATTGTTTGATTAGTGGGTCAGCGTCCGAGTTCTGTAAGAGTCAAGCGTGGAATCGCTTCACTTCCTACCTCAGTGCAATACCCAGCATCGAAAATATGTCACCAATGTACAGAAGATAAAATACATTGAGTAAGTAGTATTCATTTGTACTAGCAATTGTATGTGTGAGCTATTGACTGCTGGCATAATTCCTGGCAGTGTCGCTAGCCATTGTCGACGTCACAGTGCAACACACCTCAGCTCTGCTAAATCTTATCTGACTTTTCCATTGTTGGTTTTATATCCTTCTTCAAGCATATAAGACATATGTGAAAATAATAAGAGTTTGGTTTATGCGTACCGGTTTGTCACGTTTGGATTGTGTTGTGCTATTCTTTGCTCTCCGCGGAGGGTCGGCGGAGGGTCAGCGGAAGGTCGTCCTGTAAACTGTGGTGAAGGTACTTCATTTACACTCTAATTGATTGACGTATCCATCAGGAGATTACCTGAAGGAGCTTTAAGTGTGATTGGTAATGTTATTGCAAGAAAGCGACTAATACCATGGCCATATGCGCGGGCTACCCTCGGTATCAACGCAAAGAGATATAAGGTTCTCCGGAGCAACGATTTCTACTTTATAGCCGCTCAGTCAGCGTAGTTCCAACACGCGCTGGTGAAGTGGTGACCTTATCTACAGATTACAGTTTAACATCGTCGACGTTACCTGCACTCATTCATATTTCTTTCTCATCGATCATTTGCCCCATAATGCTATTACAGGTGCCGATACGAAAACCTCGGTGTTTGCTCGAACAAGTTGTGCACAATGAAAGTGATGTACTTCGCAGCACCTGCAGTGGTAGCTCGGTACACATTAAAAGATGTGCTCACCTAACAGCTGCTGATTTAACCCTAATCTTACCACTACCCGATTTTCTGGTGTAAGAGAAACTGTGCAAGTAGCTGATTGTGCCAGTCGGAACTGGTAAACTGTTCATCTCGTTAATTAACCAACTATCTATTTATTCAACGCTCATGATGAACATATTGATACTTTGTAGAAGACATGTGGAGAGCAGGATTTGCCCTGAAGCGGATCCGTGAGCAGCACAAGGCACCACCTCCGCACACTTGGGTTAAGCATTCCTACCTGTGGTAGTTTGTATTCGGATGTTGTACAGTACTGAACAGTCCTGCACATTTAGGGATTACGGACACATGTTTTAACAAGTTACATATCTTCTTATTAACTACAACCCATTTAGAACTCGATTTTGCATTTTTCCCTGTATATGTATATGCTTTTGACGCTAAAAATCTTATTACTCGATCCTCTAAGCAGATAACATATCAGCGGATGTGGATAGAAATTTATTTCCTACAGCTTTGGCAGACTCATTATTATCTCCCCAAAATATACATTAAGCTTCTGCAACACTTCTGTGCAGTGTACAAAGCCAGTCAGAACTATCAAAGTCTCCTCGAGAAGGTCAAACCCTGAAGTCAACAATAGCACAAGCTCAGTTCAGAGCTCCAGAACCGTTTAAGGCTACCACCCAGGTAGACTTCGCATCAGTGGCGTCGTTTTATTAATTGTTCGACAAGCCTTACAAGTTCAATTTCCGTGGATGTGCGTTTTATCGGCTGTAAATTATGCTCGTTAGCAGGTTTAGGGGAGCAGCAGTCAGACCAGATCCACAAAACTGGATAGCTGCGACCGCATTACCGCATCTGCCGCCGCCCAGCCTCGCCTCTCGGAAAAAAATCATAGCTGATGAATGTCCAAGTAAATTCCGCTTCATTAGCCTCCTGGCACAAGAGGGGAGTAACATCACCGCTATCGGCATATATTTATTTAGAAAATATATGCCATATTATGCTCTATCTCTTGTCAGCGCTGCCTTCATTGTTAGCCAGACTGTCGTTATCAACTGATGCTGTATATCGTCTGCTCGGCTCAAGTTTGGAATTTTAAACATTTTCAGGCAAAGAAAATCAGAATAAATTATTACTGTATTTCAAACCTCTGTATATTTACACGGGAATGATATAGCATTAACGTATTAGCAAAGCCATGCCAGAAAGAAAGAAAAGACATGTGATGTTCTCGTGAGCCTCTTCCTCGTACACATAAGCTGTATGTAGTGCATATATGAGAAAGTGCAATTGCGTAATTTCATTATTATTTTTACTCTAAGTGATAGTGCCACTTGACGGAAATCATTGCTGTAAATACGACATAATGCTCTGTTTGTAGCCTAAACATTCCCTTAACATATAAATTCAGCTTTTGATAAAAGTGCCATATTGCTCATCACACTTAGTGCTAACTAAGTGGCGTACCATCTCATCTGTCAATAATCTATGAAAATTAATGGCTATCCCAGCTTGAGGAAAAATTCCTGAGTTTAGGACAAGAGCATTTAAAAAATTGTAACAATATGCGGTGCTTCTAATAACAGTATTTATGAAATTAGTGTCTAGAGTTGCTGCCATGAGTGAAAGAAACTTTTGATAATTGCAGTGATAGAGCGCATCCGAATTAACTGCTGTCGGCATAGCGTATAAAAAAATTCTCTTGACTGCCGAGCTCTGTCGATTGGTAATTTAACAAGTTATTCAATGGAGCATTCTTAGCTAGAAGCACGAGAGGATTACTCACGTGAGCAGGCGGTCGTATGGTAACATTTCATAGCTCATCACCGCCTCAACGAACAAGTACTAACCCGACATATTTACTTAATCACCCATCAACATTTTGAACTCACCATATCATATCTTGCTTTGGCGGAATTCGTTAATTTATCAAATAAATATGTTTTAAAATGTATGGTATCTAAGCAAACTACAAGTTAGTGATAAACAAACTAATTAATTCAGTTGGACAAGCATCAAGCTGATAGTTATTTATATTTACATTTGTTTTAAATATTTTCAGCGACTTAACTTATGTCTAGCCGCTTTCAATCAGTAACTTAAATCAACGCTAGCACGATTGCAACTGACATCGGGAGAAAGTTTACGGAGATATAAGACTGAGGCGTTGAGAACGTATAGAAAGAGCATATATAGCGGGTCGAAAAATGTGTTCAGTAAGAAGATTTTAATTTCAGCGGCAAAATTACAGTCAGTGACCTGCGACGGTTACCCTGCCTTATGATAAATATTTAATGAGAATTAGGATAATATTTTATTCGATATTCTTAGAAAAACCTCATTACTTTCCAAACGGCACAGATCTTGTGTTTTGGAACATTTAAGGACTAGTTATGTACATGCTATGACAATGAGGTAGCTTAATCTACATGTGATGATTTCATGGGTGAATGTTTTGGCATAAGGCCATTTCACACCATTAAACATAGCTGAAATGCGAATAGATCCCTTACTCAACAGAATCAATGTCTTAAAATGCGCTTATTTTGTGTTCCTCGGAACATTTCGTATTCGATACGAGAAGAAAGGAGTGGAGCGTACGACAACCTGAACCCCACGCGCAGTATGAGACAAGTGAACAAGAACTTTAATTCCTTTAACGACACCAGCAATTCTGCACAGCGTCTGTCGATCTTCTTTGGAAATTTGCTTGGTGAGTCTCTTTGCTTGTATCCTTTGAAGGCGACAAATAGCTATGCCTGCAAAAATGCGGTCTCAATGATTTATCAACCATAGATATATCCCTTTAATGGAGTCAACTTGGCGTAACTGAACGTGAATAGCCTCATGTAATATTGATCCCAACTACTCTCACTCCAGCATGGTTGGTGCATGTTCAAACATTGATCAAAACGAGCTCATGTGAGACATGTTAATGACTGCTAGTAGACATAAAAAATAAGCTCGACTCTCGATTCAACAAGCAAATTCAAGTACGAGTAGCTTTCATTAATACACTTCTGCAGCCCCCATCTCCCTCATTGTCCTACTGTACTGCTGAACGTTTCACAGGAGACAGTGAGCAGAAGATCCCGGCTACGATGTTGCGGCATCACATCAATTAAGATTTCCTATCAGGCGTCCTCTAATTAGCTGGACAAATTGTCCATTTTGTACGGCATTTTTCACCTGGACACCCATCGTAAAAACGTCGCATTCTCCGTGTTGTTGGATTCCAGCAACCTGCTCTCCTGGTTTTTCTTCCCATTTGCTCCAGATAATTTAACACTCAAGTAAGCTCAAAAAATCAATTAGGTTTTTATAGAGATTTGGCTTAAACGGTTCGCAGAGGTGATTTATCGGAGCGGCTAAAATAGGTTTGTGGAATCGAAGGAGAGCGTCATGCATATATGCCCTACGCGTGCACAAAATAATAATTATTGTATGAACTTACAGATACTGACCCTATACGGCTGAGAAGTGGCGCTATAGGAACATATAAAAGAGTTGTTTTTAACTTGATTTGTGGTGCATTGCTCTACACTATAAAGCAATATTGTGCTCTTCTTTTTAATCCAAGCTGTTGAAGACAACACTCTTGCCCCAAAACAGGGCCTAATATTGAAACCAAACTATGATACCAAAACAGTCATTTACTTCTCCTACTGCCCAGTGCTATACTGCCCTCACAGTCACAGCTCCTGTTGCAATTCCGATGTTCTATGATTGTCTGAAGTTGTACCAGCACTATAACAAAATAACTTTCTCAGGCCTCTGCAAGCAATAACCATGCGCTTCTTGTGATGAGTAAAAATGCTGAATGTGTTCAGCTCAAAGAGGCCGGGGTGTTAGTCCCGGTGTCTCTTTGGGAATGGGCCTCTTGGTTCGTCTACTGCCGCCTATCTAATCTAATCTAGTACAGTAGCACCTCATATACGTCAGAACATCCATGGCGGGAATACACATGGAGACTCAGAGGAGCACCAAAACGAGTACCACCGCATCACAAGTAAGTCTCACGGACAGGCTCACATTTTCCCTTTGGGTTAAGAATTCCCTGTGAGCTATGCCTGGCGCTGCGGACGTTCTAGCAAACTGAAGGCGTTCCCTCCTAACAGTCAAAAATTGGTGGAATTCCTTCACGGAGCCGTGGACTGACGAAAGTTAGCAGCACACGTTCTAACCTGAGCTTTATTGGTTATTTCCAGGCAGGTGAGTAATTTTCGTTACCGTGAAGAAATACGATGCGCTCTGTCCACTGCAAAGCACCAGTGACTGAAGTGATGGCTACAGCAATATAAAAAAACTACCAGATTCTACAGTTTGCCATCTAAGTTTTCAGTATTCAAATTCACTAAGCAGCTATGCCTAGTGCGTATAAATACAGTATATAGGAGTAGGAGTTCTCCTACAGCTCTCGTACAGAAAGCACAGCTTGATAGTCAGCTCCTGATCGAGGACCTGCAGCAAAACAGAGAATCGCGTTGAGCACCTACAAGTCTTTTTATTGACTGACGCATAAACAAAGCTCAAGTTCACATTTATTACGCTCTCTGACGCAACCTACGGCGGGAGATGCGCACTTTTTAAATATATATTGGACATCATCTTGGAATTTGCAAAGCTTAACGATTGTGTTAAGGAAATTTGACAATCCAACTAAAATTTTACATGAGACGCCTATCCATCTATCTGTTCATAATGTAACCAAACAATTTCTGCTGTATAAATCGAAGAACTTATAGTCGGCAATCACACGGATCACATTATCTACTGTAAGTGGCACTTTGAATTCCAGTCGTAAATGAAAAATACCTGGTATATATATATATATACCGACACGCATCGTGGAACTAACATACTGGAAGGAATAGGTAAGTATATAGATGCATTGCAGAAGTGCATTTCGTGGAAAATTGGAAATGGACACATATATTATACATTTTGTATTTTATATGACACAACAGTCATTTGTGTGTACTGATTTTTCTTTTGATATGTGTCTTGATCTTCCATCCATCTCATTAAATGATTCAGTGCGTTTACATAACATGTCAACGATACCGGGATGCTTTTACGTAACATTTGCAACAGAGCTGCTGTAAATGCGTGTTTAAACATGTCCCCTGAGTGAATTTATTTTTCTGAACATAAAAGCTGCCAAAGTCTTATGCCGTGAGAAGTTTTCCCGAAATTACCGATTTATGAAATCCAGCTCACCTACTCTCCGGCCATCACCCTATTCAACCCTGAAGTTTTCTTAGGACGTACAGCGTGTGTGCCTGACATCCGATTGCTGGAAGTTATCGACCTGCTGCGTGGCTACAGGAAGCTGATCTCTGCGTCCAGGAGCACTTACATTAATAAAATATATAATATAATTTTCCGACAGGCTAGGCACACGTGGGCTGCCAGGCCGTTCCTAGCAAAAGCAGTGACTAGTAACGTTTTTTCCTCGTAGTCTGGATTGGAAATGACCCATTTACGACTACTTTGAATGCCAATCTCTGCCTCTCACATAAGAGCTTTATCAAAGCTAATGAAAACTCTCATAAAGACTAGAGCTAAGCTCTTCAATACTCCAAGCCAAGTATTATTGCAGAAAGAGTCTAATTTTTGGAGCGTTTGTTGCTGATGACAGCCCTATCTTTTGCAATAAAGCTGTTCCTTGAATGTCTTCACTGCCGCCTATGATGTAATTTGCATGAATTTCTTGCAGTGACCACGTAAATACCAGTCGTAAAAGGAAGCTTTATCAAATCAGCCGCCGTCTGAGCAGCTCTCCGACGCGAGATCTTCAATTGTTATGAGACTTGTGACTGATCCTAAGTAGAAGCTGCAGCCTATACGCGCCTCCTGCTCGACGGTGCAGCCTCAGTTCTCGAGTGTTAGCAAAACAAGCGAATGGGCGCTTAACGATAGCAATATTGAGCTTTATCTCAAAAGAGTCGCAGATCGTGCGCTGTAACTTGTAGAGCCACTTCCCCGAGACACGGGTTAGCTTCTTATGCAGCTTGTGTCGTCCCTGCCGTGAGATGATATCAGTGTTTGCTGCGGAGCTTACAGTAATATTGGCCGCACGACCTTTGCACACCAGACCATCCTCGCTGGAGGGTATGCAACCAATTTGTTGCATACTTTAGTTCAGTTCATACCAGTCTCGTATGTAACGTATGAAGAAAGGAATAAAACAGTACATGCGTCTACCTGGAGAAGTGAAGCATTACTTCCAGAAACGTTGATTTTAGTCAGAAACAATGCATCATATACTGTGGGTTCCCCAGATTGCATCTCTCCAAGTTCTCCCCAAACGTGTAACTCGTAAATATCTCTCACATAATACGGTGTTATGGTTAGTTTTGCAATAGTTCATAGTGATTCGCGCAGGAAATGTCATTTCTTGTTGGGTTATTCATAAGCTAGTATGTCTACTAGAATAAAACACACTAGGCGATATCTTGAAAAGTCGCACTTGTTGCTTCACAGCGAATAAAAATTACAGGAAACCCATACAATAAGCATTGGCAATCGACCGCTCTTTAGGCCCCGTCATAATCATATGACCTATTCAAACCGCGGGTCTTAACATTATTTGGGCATTTGCTGGGTGAAGTAAGCCTATATCTCACGAGTCTTCATGCTTCTTGCAACGATGGAACTTACTCTGATAGAATGAGAGGTCGTCGACATTATGCAGACTGGAACTGAAGCGGTGCTTGTAATGCCACTCGATACAGAGCTCACATAGAGAGCTCAATTACGTGTTACTTGCCGTACTATTACATTTATTGTGTGGACATACTCCAAATTGATGATCAAAAATTAGTAAGCTCGATCTGGCCCATAGTGTACATGGGTGCTGTCACCATACACTGCATGTCTAGTTGGTGTTTCGCCCGTCGCCAGTAGCTTGTTGCTCTAGTTCGGCTTCTCTCATTCAGCAAACAGATCCGGGTGGTGAAATTGCATGAACACTGACAGTTGCCCTATCTTCAAGTTCTCTTCCCATTATTGATGTCCACTTTAGGCATTCCAGCTATCTCATTTGTATCCAAATAACGTTTCATTAAAAGTGTCCGTGAGCCTATTGTGATATTTACTACCGCCAAGGAGGCTATGTTTTTGTCTAGTTTGTCTGTCTGTTCATCATTGTTTTCTGTTTGTATGTCACCAACATAACTCAAATAGTTGTAGATGGATCTTTACGAAATTTACAGGGATTATTAGGAATGTTAATAGGAGCAACAGATGATTATTTTTTAGTCGAGATCCGTTCAACCGTTAATTTGTGTGTTTGTTAATTTGTGTGTTTGAATACCATAACTCAAAAAGTTATGGACGGATATTTAAGAAAGTTAGATGAGCAGTTAAGAACATCACGAAAAGTAAATGGCTATGTTTTTGTGATGATCAAGTTATTCGTTTGTTTGTTTGTTTGTCTCTGTGTTTGCTTTTATTTTTGTTTGCAAGATAACTCAAAAAGACTTCAATGATTTTTGAGATTCACAGGATAAGTTAAAATTGTTAAAAGAAATAAATGATCAAATTTTGGTGATGATTGGTTCGTTTGTTTGTGCGTTTGACTAATGCTAGTCAAAATGTTTGTCAGCGACATAACTTGAAAAGTTACGTAGGATCTTCAAGAAACCTGCAAAAGCTGTTATTACTGTCGAAAGGCACAATGATCAGATTTTGGTGCTGATGAAAAGTAAATCACAGTTTCAAAACTAATTTTTCGTTGCCGTTGCTTTGTTTGGCGGAGGTATGCCTTCTCAGAGGGCTTCAGTTATTTATGCACTGAGAGAATTAGTTTTCTAACTGTTTTCATGACATTGCCGAGGTGCGTGTATGTGGAAAATGACACTTATTACGCTAGGAGCGTCTGATCAATTATACTCTGTCCGAACGAAAACATAATATAGCTCGTGAAGAACAGCTGGCACATACAGTTGCTTTGTATATGAAAGCAGCCATTAAATACTGCAATAGAGCAAGCACTTGCTACCAAGAATAATTATCAGCCAAATAATTCCGACAGATGCATTAAAATATAGTTGTTGAACAAGTTGACAGCATTATACATTCTCTGCAATACCTCATATTCAGCCAGAATGAAAGGGTATGAATATCCACAAGTGACACTTCACGTCATCACGAGGAGGTGGACCTCCACGGAAACTATAGATTTAAGATAAAACTAGAGTTTGAGTTGAATCTAAGAATTAAATTTAGTAGGTAGTTCTTACAACCCTCCCAGGCTGTTGGCAGCTCGGTCTTGCTGATGCCTTAGCCAACTGAAATTAGTTTTGTCAGATGTGGTAGTTCAGCTGAAGATGTAAATATGATAAATAGAGCTTGGGAAGGGAATGACAATCATTTAGTATCACAGAACACTGTGGCGATATATTTTTGGCATTTCAATTTGTTCTTGGAATGATGGTATTAGTGAGTAGCTCTGCAAATGCACATCACCTGATGTAATCTCTGCGCATCCCATCATAAGCTGGACTGTTCTGCTATTTTGCAGCGCAGGTTAGCCAGTAGCACCAGGTTTACTTTTAGAATAAATCAAAGGAAAAGTATTTTCTAATTAAAAACTGTGTAACCTGCTTTTTACAGTCTAAACTTATGTATGATGCGGTTGTTGGACATCGCTACGAGCTCAAGATTATCATGTAACCGTTTCTGCACAGTCTGGTACATAGATATGTGTTCAGCAACAGCAATATAAACTATGGCAATATGGTGTTTACATTTCGAGACTTATCTTTATTGTAGGGTTGACATGGCGTATCAATTTCTCAAGAAACTTCATCCATGCTTGAAAATAGGAAGAGCAAGAAAATTTATCTCGCATTTATTCAGTAATTCATTCATCTGTGATCGCTGAATGAAACTCACCTAAAGGTAGTTTTATTATTAACAGTACAACAAGAGCTGCAAAAAAACATACCATCTAACTCAAAATGTCTTAATTGCAGCTCTTGTACTTCTATTTTCTTAATAAAACTACATTCTCGCAAAAGTAAATTGATTCACCGAAAGGTGTAATCTCCTTTGCTCTCACAGTTTTTAGGGACCATTATTCCTCCCTAAATGAACTTCATGAACACTTCGCTGTATGTCACTCTGTGTTGAGTGGAATACCACAAACTATTAGGTCAATGTAAGTTTTTTTCATTTATTCACGGATTGTTCATGATACAATTTCTCACTAAAGGACGCAAAAATGTACTCGTATAGGACTACTACCACGTACATATATTATATTGGAAACTAGAGCACTCTGAGAGTGCAGACCTCCGCCAAGCAAGGCTGCGGTAACGAAATATTCAAATTGGCTCTGAAACCATGATTTTCTTTGTATCAACACCAAAATTTAATCATTTGTGCCTTTTGAAAGTAATCGCAGCTTGTGCAATTTTCTTGAAGATCCGTTTGTAACTGTTTGAGTTATATTGCGAACAAACGTTATGACAAACATTAGTCAAACATACAAACGTATCAATCCATCATCATCATCATCAAAATTTCGTCAATTATGTCTTTTAACATTAATAACAATTCCTGTAAATCTTATAAAGATCCATTCATAAATTTTTGAGTTATTGTGCTAATAAACATAAAATCAATCACAGCGACAAACGAACAAACAGATCAAAACAAAAATTTGATCTTACTTTTTGTAACATACCAAGGTACTGATGTAAATCTGTCTATTACTTTTTAAGTTTTGGTGCTGACAAAAAATAAGCAGACAAACAAACAAACGAATCTACAAATCTTCATCAAAAGTTAATCATCTGTTCCTTCTTACATACCAAACAATCCATGAAAGTTCCGTCAAAATCCGTCCATAACTATTTGAGTTATCTTTGTGACAGACAAACAGTATAACAGAGACAGACAAACCCGACGAAAAACATAACTTCCTTGGAGGAGGCAAATATTATTGTATAGCACTTTCATATTTATTAGTCGCATCAGACAAATACTAATAGGAATATTGCATTGTTATATATTGTGGCGCCCATTTGCTGCCACACGCAGCTTGCAAGAGTTACGTCCTCAACAGTTAGCACTCAGTATGTATGTAGCTCATATTAAAGCAATTTACTGAACAGTATAAATTTCAATTTCTACACGATAATAAAAGGATAGAGCAGTAAGCGTCACGTACGTAAGCACTCCACACAAACACGTGTATCTATTGCGAAGTAGGTGGTAGTGCGCTAACTCCTCTTCCTCTCACAATGAACCTATCATTACAAGAAATAAAGTCCAGCATAAATTCTCACAAAGAGCGCTCAGCATCCCAGTCTGCCATCAAATTATTTAACGCGTGCTCAATTCCTGCGCAAAAATGCTAAAAATTCATTTCTGAGCAAAGTAGCATTTTTCTTATGTAAATTGCAGCTAAGTGTCAAAATGACTCCATAAAAATTGTTGATCCTCCGTAATGACGGCAATTGCCGAGCATCGTCTGTACGCGGCTGCTGGTGCGAGGATCTTCTCAGCCTTCATTTCTTTCCGCCTTTTTTGCGATGAAGTCCATTACTGACGCTGTAAGATACTGATAGTATCATTATTGGCTGGGCATTCTGGGGTAGAAATAACTTCTATTTATGATATTATGCTGCAGATGTTCTATTAATTTTGATAGGCATCTCCGATAAATGGCGATTTATGCCAGGTTCGTTTAAGGAGAAAAGCAGGGCATGCCGAGGCAGCAGCAATATAGTTGTACTAATGCCTGATACAGTAATTACCCCAGAGCTAACGACCACTACAATTGGTTTTGCATCGTCTTTCTATAAGGATTTATGTTAATGGAAATCGATAACATCAGATTTAAATGTGCCTAAGAGTACTGAAGGGGCCAGGTTATTGACCCAATATGCGTCGTCTTCGCTTACATTACCGCCGGGGCCGCTACTTGTGTAAGCGATCAGTTAAGGTTTGATTTGTTGCCGCTCTTGAGCGCTTTGTCTTCCTGAAATGTAAAGTGTGAGCAGTAATACTGAGCAGAATCCTCTGTAAAGTCTTGAATGAAGAAGCAGGACAATTTGTCCAGAGTTAGCAGGAAAACTTACCTAGTTGTGTCGACGGTTAACAACTCAGGCAGCACTATAGTCCCTCCGTAACTTAGGAGTTCATTACAACGCCTCGCATTGGAAAATTTGCACAGTTGCTAGTCTCAGTCCCCACACAGTGGTGGCCTAGTATGTGTAGATTTTCAAGAGACAAGTTTTGAGCCAAAACAGCAAATTGGCACCTGAGGAAAAAAATCGCGAGAGCAGCCGTTGCACAGCCGCCGCGTGCTGTGCGGCCTCCCGCAGTTGGGTCGCAATCAAATTTTGGCGCAGTTTTCGTTCTCAAAATTTATTGAAAAGTAGCTCGCCTTGCGATGGCATTGCGCTGGATGCTGAAGATTACATCCTTCCGGAAGAATTGTATCCTAACACCGTATCAGTATGATTGTTTCCGTTATATTGCGTTTTCACATCATGTCATCACTCATACAGTACGAATAGTTATTTTTTCACTGAACCTTTATTGAATACTGTACTGTAAAATTGCGGTTCCGTTAAAATTTTCCAAAATAATCACTTCTCTATTATGAACACGAAGGCAGCATACAAGTAATCCCTACCATATTAAAACCAGACGTAGGTAATAAAGAATAGTGTAAGCCTGCTGAGCACATATATATATATATATATATATAGGCCTTCGCTTGCAGTTCTTTAACTGTGTTGATGAACCCGCAGTATAAGAGTCATAGCATCAGTAAAATTATGATTTTATGTGAAATGGAAAGAGTAATTTGTAGATTTTTTATAGTTAAATATTTGCTGTTTTAAGATGGGAGCGATACTAACCATGAGTAATTTTAAAAAATGTCTTTATTAGCACGCATTCAATGACAGCTTGTACAATTACAATAGACATTGAACGAATTATTGGCCCTGTTTAATCGAACAATCCACTGCAGCGCTCTCCTCAGAAAGCGTTTACGTAGTGCAGTTGATAAACTTTCACTAAAACACTTCCACATAGCGCAATTAATTTTGCTTTCAAATCACACATCACTTGATGGGTGCCATGTATATGCCACTAATGATTGTAAACAAAGTACCAGGTGTGAAAGTCTGATTGTGTCACTGCCACGCCTCTTCATTCACAAGCAGAGCGGCTGGATGTTATAGAAACATATAACAGAGCGAAAAGACGCGTTTGGAGCAAAATATGAACAACGCATTTCAAGGTTTAGTCCATTTGCAGAAGCATGAAGAGCATATTTCACTATTATTGAATATAAACTGTTTTCAAACATTGTTGTCGATCTATTCTTTAGTGTATATCATGCAGATCAGAAGCCAATCTTAGTGTAGGCCGCCCGTAATGACCAGCCTCCACATACAACAAAAAACAAACAAATCACCAGTCCGTAACTGACTGGACGCATTGCATGGCGCGACTTTTGTAAGTTTCGATCAAGTTTTGCAGCAGCAGCACCGGCCCGTTTTGTGCAAAAGCTCCGTTAATCGCCGCCCTAAATCTTCGCTTATCTTGGTCAACATCGACACAAGCTGCTGCAGTTTCCATAAAATAAGCTGATTGCTTGGCTCAGAGTGCCCCGATATTGAGGCATCACAGCCCTTACTTCCTCACTCGATATGCCGAGCCAAAAGTGCGCTGTAGCAAAAACTCATGTGGCCTTCATTCACTACGGGCGCTGTTACGGGGAGCAGAGCAGTGCGGTTTTGGTAGGACTTCAGATGCATGTGGTTGCGTGTGGCCCAGTCGTCCTCATATCTGCCTTCACTATTTTCGGCGTGCGTTGCTCGACAGAATTTCGTATAAGCTTCCTATTCTGTGGAGAATGTAGCAGTCCCATTGGCAGTGCAGAGCCTGGAGTTATTCGATGGCAGCGCAAAACTTAGAGGATATCCACTATCCACTGCACAAAGTGTGTCCATTTAGTGATGTAATATTTCCTCCAAATATAATTCTGTAAAAAAAGCTTTTTTCTCTCCAGTTCTGTCAATGCTTCTTAACAGTTCACAAAGACTGTAGCGAAACTGAATAATTTTACTACTGCAACATTAAACTCAAGCGATCTGAGATTTTTTACTACTTCAACATTAAAATCAAACGATCTGAGGTACTTAGCGTCAACGGGAACGGCTACGAAGTTTAAAAAAAAAAAATAGTGCACATGATAGCCAGCAGAAGTTGCAGGTCCAGTGTAAGAGATACTGACAATAGCAACGAGACGCTAACTGCTGATGATAGGCTTATGGACCTCCAGCACACGCTTCAGTCTGCCATATTTCTACCATAAAAAGCTGATCTCCAGCTTTTGCAGGACCCACAGAGCAGTGTAAGAAAAGTTGTCTCACGTCTGAACTCTAAATGTTACTCACCACTATACTGTTCGCAGCTGCTGTTATATGAAACCCTGAATTGAGTGCCCAAGTTATCCCATAAACTCCCCCAAGTATATCTTTATTTCTCACATTAATAATACTATAATTGATGTTAAAAAAACTGGGTAGTGTGTGTTAATAGCTTGCGCTAAATTGTCTTCTGTACCGAAGTTCCGCCGCCAACAGCTTTGGCAGGATGAGAGCAGATGCTGCGAGCCGCGCCCGACGCCGCTACAAGAAACCTTTGGTGACGAATTTTACTGCGACAGCTGCAGCTGGATTTTTTTTTTGCCGTCTTAATTTAGTGAGACATATCTAATTTTCTTTCGTAATTCTTGGCTACACGATAGAGACACTAAATAAGATATGTTGAACAATATATTTGAGTTGTTTCGGACACTCTCACTTATGTGAAAACATCTCTTCGTAATTTAATTTGGAAAGATGAAAAAACGTATGAATATCTTACTTAAGAAAGCTATGATATTTGATGCCATAGCAAAGAGCCGTTACCGACAGTGTGAAACATACTCTACACACACAGAAGTCCGTCAGTGCTGTCCTCTCCGGTCTGGCGCTGGCTCATCAGTAAAATGCTGGACACAGCGGGGGGAGTTTGTCTCCCTCTTGTATCGTTTGCACCTCATGTAAAGCTGCCGTGGTGCGTACTGCCTCAAGTTATCATTGCTTATGCCTTTGTCAATATTGTACATATACTGTGGCATGCCGCAGACAAGCAACCCAATCAGAACTTTACAGGCAATTATCCGCTGCCTGCTAGTCAATAATGAACAGGATCGGATAACATCGGATAAATGCCTACCAATTTCCAATTGGGAATAACACTTAGCTTTGCCGTACTCTATGACCTTCTGCTGAGCCACTGTCACTTAGTAAATGAAAAGCATGCACAGAGAGGTACCCTGGCGTCTTTTGAGACATTTAGATGCATCAGAATCACATGCATTATCGTCCCAATACCGAAACACGCAAGTGCATCATCATGACACACTTCAACTAACTCACTGTAATTATAATAATGATCATGTATTATCTTACATTCACTAAATACACCTAACGAGGCATTCGTTTTGCATTTAGAGTAGAATTGGAAGGTTAAAATATTGAAAATCTGAGAATCGAAGTCAACCGGTGAAAAACTTTCATTCCTCTGCAGCAGAGATTTCTTCTCCTGTGTTGCATGCAACCAGTGAGATATCGTCAAAATTCTAGGGTAATAGGATCCTACTTTAAATTTAAAGACAGACCTCCCACACCACCTTTGTCAAGTATAATCTACTATTTCTAGTGCCGAGGCTGCAATGCCTCTTATATCGGTAGCACTGGACAACAGTACAACGCCCGTATTGACCAATATTTAGGTTAACCACAGGTAAAACCCTCACATTCAGCTCTCCGCCTACATGCTGAGTGAAACAACCATCCCCTCAGCAAGAATGACTTCGCCATCATAGACTCGTCTAGTCCAATCGAGCTCACAACATTAGAGTCCCTTAACATTATGACATCAGCTGTACCGTTTCACACTGTCCACAATTAGCCCCACATCAGCTGACTGTACAGGAGCTGACATACAGCCTCTCCGCGTAGCTTTGTTCATTCGCTCTTTGGACTTAACCCTCCACAAAATCTATGCCCCCTCACTGCATATGAAATAAATAAAATTTTTATTTATAGGCATAGAATAGAATTTGAATTTTCTGATGGTGGGAGGTTTCTTTCCCGAAACAATAAATTTTATTTTTTAGTCGACATTATATTTATTATTTTGACAAAAAGAAAGATATTGGCAGCCTCTCTTAGCGCTGCCATTTAGTTTGGATTTTATAATTTTCTTCATACATCAAATAATATGTTTGCTCTCAGCTCACAACGTATGCATAAATTCAGCAGATGATCAACGAAGCACTCACGAAGAGACTTTTTTCAAGGGCAGTAGACACAATAAGCTTTCTGTCTTTCTCTAATGGAGCAGTTTTCGCTTCAACAAAAAACTTAGATGTCGTGAAGGGTTATCCTTCAGTATCTAGGATACGCGACGGGGAATTTAATTTAATTATATCAGCCAAGGAGGTTATGTTTTCGTCGTGTTTGTGTGTCTGGCTGCCTCTTTGTCAGTCTCTCTGTCTGTCTGTCTCCAAGATAACTCAAAAAGTTATGAACGGATTTGGACGAAATTTACATGGTTTGTTAGCTATGTTAGGAGGAACAGATGATTAACTTTTGGTGAAGATATGTCCATCCGTTTGTTTGTCTGCTTCAATTTTCTCAACGCCATTACTCAAAAAGTTATGGATGGATTTTGATGAAAATAACATGAGTTGTAAGGTATATAACAAACAGTAGATGGCCAAATTTGGGTAATGATCCGTTTGTTCGTTCGTTTGTCACTGTTTTTAATTTTATGCTTTTTAGTACAATAAATCAAAAAATAGTCAATGGATCTTTATGAAATTCATAGGGAATGTTAGTAATGTTAAAAGACATATGTGATCAAGTTTTGATGCAAATCGGTTTGTTCGTTTGTATGCTGGACTCATGTTTGTCACAGCGTTTGTTAGCAGTATAATTCAAAAAGTTATGAACGAATCTTCAATTTAATTGCCAAAGCTGTTTTTTACTATCAAAAGGCACAAATCATTTGATTTTGAAGTTTATACAAAGAAAATTAGGGTTTCAGAGCAGATTTGAATTTATTGCTACCGTTGCCTCGCTTGGCGGTGGTATGCGCTTTCAGAGTGCTCTAGTTCTGTAATGTATTGCTGGTTGCTAATGTAAGATTTTTTGGTGCATTTTATCTAGGGTTGGGGACGATTGTGCTGCTTACACGGATTGGAAGAGAGAGTACTCATCTCTTATGATAATTTTAGTTGGTTGTTGTAGCGTATCCTCCAGGGCATATTGGTAACGAAAATATGTTAAATGAAGGCGGGTTTTCTCAAGTTCTTCGCTATCTTCTTTGACAGCGTGGGTGCTCTAATAAATATTGTAGATAATTACACATCGGTCTATATTATATAATAGAATTTACCACAAAAATCTACAATATTATTCTACTTGTGGTTCCATACGTACATAGGTCCGTCCGTCCATTCGTTTGCACGTTACTCTTTCAGTATCAGATCGAAGAACATTGAACCTGCACTAAGCTGTAACTTTGACTGCATGGAATTTCCCCGCATATCTCTCTACGTTTCTACAAAGATACAAGGGTGAATCGTCTACCGACAAAACGTTTGCGAGATTTAAGGAGAAATCAGGATACTAAATAGGTTAGACGAGGTGTATTTCGGTAAACGGACTGCGCCATGGGAATCGAAGTTAGTCAGGTTTAAATAATGGGCCTTAATTTAGACAAAGTAGGTTAAATTATAAGCGCTGCTCTAGGTCAAACCAAAGAAGCGAAAACGATTTTAACGGAGTATTTTTCAACGGTACCGCTTATAATATTATTAACCTCCTTTTCTCCCTACGTATGTATCATTGAAGAACACTGCTTATGTTCGTTAGAATTTCCATGGGTTCTAGCTAGAAGCACTCTGAGCGCAGGCCGCATTGCAAGCGAAAATCTCAAAATGGTCCAGATTCCAAGATCTCTTTTGGACCATCACTAAAAACTTAATTATTGGTGCGTCGTGACATTCCTAACAAACAATATAAATTTCATACAGATCCTCCCATAACTTTTGCGTTATGTTGCCAAAAGATAGACAGATATACAGATAGACAAATGAATAAAGTAGTATCGGCGGAAATATAACCTCGTCCTCCTTAGGGAATTATTCGTATCCTCGCTTGGATAGCAAGCAGACTGAACTGAAATTAAAACAAGAAATTAAAATTGAATGAGCAACTGGGAATTTTTTTAGTCCATGTATCAACCTCAGTGATACGTAGCAAGACCGGCCGATAAGCTGCCGCAACTGACTGCTCGCACTACTGCACACCAGCTATTGGGTAAGGCTTTTATTGCGTCGTCTACTGTGTTAATAAAGTGTTAGACTATTTGTTGATCAGCATTAATGTGATATGTAGTTTTGCCGTGTAGCTTAAGCCTGCAACTAGTTTTTGCTTTTTCATACGAAGACAAAGTAAGAACAGTAACAAGGCCTCTCTCAACTTACTTCTGTAATTCTGTACATTATAGTCTGTGATCAGCAAAACTGCCAAATGCGCAGCTGGTCCTGAGCGTTAGTTCTTTCAGAAGCTCACACAAATGCCACGGCTGGCAACATTCGCTTGAGAAAAGTGATGATGATGCCAAGCACTTCGATTTCTCTTTTGTTGCCAACTCAAAGCTTTTAACAAGAACGTTAGGTAAATCTTTCACTGTGGCCGGAGAGAAGCTTTCACTGTGTTAAGACACATCTAGAAACACTCACGATACTTGGATGACTTTCCATCCGAGTTGTTCTGAAACATGTCGAAACGACCGCAAGAATGAGGGGCTGCCTCCTTACAAACCTTAGAATATCGTGCTGCGGGGAGGCCTTCTTTTACCCAGGCAGACGTGCACTTGACGGATGCGGCGCTTGATAGCCCTCTGTCTCAATACACCTACAGAGCGCAGTAACAATAGATTGCTCTTAACGTTCGCCAGATATTTATATCACTATTCTCTACGCCCTAAATCTTATCCCCAGGCTCTCTTGAAAACTTGCCGAGTGTCTCCGAATACTGGAGACGTTATTCGACGCCTATGCTTCTCTCTCCAAGTAATGAATGTTTTCACACAAGCACCTAGCTATACGGCGAGGTAATGGTGAACAGTAGGCATGAGGGGACACGTCAAGCTCCTCATTTAGACAAACACTCATTAAATTTGCGTGATGTGATGCAACTACTATGACACTAACAAATAGAATTTTCACTACTACTGCACGTATTCTACAGGATACTGCGCATGCATGAGTTTCACTGTACCGCACAGCGACTTGTACCAAGTCCTAAGATTCAGAAGATAACACTTCATTGCGTTGGCGCTCGATATTTTGAGGGACATGAAATATCCCTTTCTCTCGTTGAAACCCAAATACTCGTATTGAATAAGTGTTACGAGTCTACACTACGTAAATAACAAAAAATGTCGGGTGTTTATTACTCGCGAGCGAAGCGGCGAGCGATGATATTGTTTTTGTTGAATATTTAAGTATATATTTGTTTGTATATTTATTTGTGTGTCTCTCCAGCCAAAAGGAAGAAGAAGGAGTCGAGTAATGTTCATAATTTTTTGCAAGCAATCAGGTCGGTTGACCTAGGTGTGAAAAATGCCAAAACTTCAGAGTTGCTGGCCAATAAAAATGACGGCGTTGAAATTTACCCACGGCGTTCTAGTTGTTTGCGGCGTTTATTGAAAAGAAAATTTACAACTGCACAAACGCTGGTGCGAGGCCCGACCTGTCAGGTTATGTAGTAAGGGAAATGACTAGGAAAGTTGGTTCTAATCAGCGATCAGTGGCCATTTGTTGTCCCTTTCTTGTTTATGACTGTGACACCCACGCAAATTCAAAGTACAACTTTGCAAACTGCGCAAATCTTGATTTACAACTGCAAATTTTGATTCATAACTGCACAAGGGAGGAAAACTGCAAATTCCAATAAACTCTGTGTGTTTTTCTATCTAACATGTCTCTAATATACCAGGTTATATATCTATGTATATACTGTAATTGTCATATACGTACTACCACCTTTCCATCTAGTAACATACCATCAGCGATAGAAAGATGCACTCTTTCAAAGCCCATTAGCTAATGCAGATATTTCTACTAAAACTCAGTTTGCCTATGATTGTAATTTCCTTCTTCTCTGTCAAGATGGGCAGTGTTTCGAATGCACTTCGCTTCTGTAGCGTCCCTGGCGCCGCGGATGCATCAAATTTCCAGTTTCTTTTTTTTTTGGGGGGGAGGGGGAGGGAGAGAGGGTTAGTGAATTTGCAATTGATTATGCATCCATTCCAGTTGTTCTTCTTATTGTTTCTTGAAGCCACTGCCTCCTCTAAAGACGCTGTTGTGAACGTTTTCGGAAAACTCGATAAGTTGAACTCTATTGACTCCCAAACATTTCAAAATTGCGATTTTAGTCGTTTTACGAACAGGATGGAGATTCTACTACTACTACTACTACTACTACTACTACTTAACGATGAACACAGCAGGTCAGACGCAGCGAAGTCAGCACTGCAAGTAAGAACAAAGAAAAGGTTTCATCGCAAATTTATTGCAACCCTGGATAAGAGACAATTGAGTACACCGGGAGTTTCATAAAAAAATGCTCATCTATTGTGCAGCGCTTACATTGTAAAGAAGAATGCGCTTTTACTACAGGAGTTTTAAACACATTTGTTGAATTTGACTTAGTACCGACCGGCGTGTTTGATTGGTTGACAATGTTGAGCTGTCGAGGCATAAGTTTTTTCGAAACTTTGTACTGTGCTGCAAGCGTTAGAAGTAAAACTGTTGCTTTGAACAGACTGAAAACTCCCTTTTATGGAGCAAGACTGAGTTCCCAGTCGGAAATTATGGTTGTGATTATTGTAGAATATAGTGCTGTATGAGAGATCAAAGTCGATTATGGATGATGAAACAATATGGTAGATAAGTCGCCCAGAACATAACATTGATTTTAGTATATTTAGGTCGATATTGGTGGAGGCGATATTGGTTGTTTAAGGTTTGTCAGGAAATGAAGGTCGATGGTAGTACATGGATGTTTGATGACTATAAATGGTAGCATAAGCAAGAGCATATTGTAGCTCATCAACGGATTTCCGTACGTACGATCATGAGGGGAATTCCACCCTTTATATAGAGCAGAATATGTATGGATTGCCATGGATTTTCATAATATGGCTAGAATACCCAACATTATCGACCAAAATAATATTGTATGACTATAAGTTTGAATGCGAAACATCAAAAAATTCATATTATGGTGCAAAAATTGTGCAAAGTTTCAGTTTTTCCTGTCCTGTTGATGAAATATAAAAACTGCAGGGTATGTATGGACACTAACCGCCTTGACGTTATTTTTATCTATTGTTTCCCGATTTTTTTTACGCTTAACCACTTTAGCGTAGTTACCCATGTTCTTCATTTTTTTGTTGTATCCTTTGCTTAGTATTACAATCTTTGATAAAATATTGCCATCTATTTTTATGTTCATTCAATTTATATCTGTAGAGATTTATCAAGAAATTATTCCCATTAGCTTTATGTAAAAGATGTCAAGTTTTATGAAATATTCAGCCTTGCGTACCCTGCAAACGGGTGCGGCGAAAACTTATCAATCGAGTTGTGACTTCCTTTAAACTGGGTAGTGTAGCTCTATACCGACTTAGAGTTAAAGAAGTTACATATAAACGTGCGTTAACTGCACAGACTGGTTCAAGCTCTTGCTCTAGCGTCGTTCTGAAGTTTAGAGCCATTGACCATTCTGAGCTGCAGGCCTAACACGCACGAATGAATTAAACTATTTTTTTAAGCAACTAATCATCAGCAAACAAAGCAGGCATCGACTGCATATTATGTCAACAGTTAAAAAATTTAATCTTGGTAGAATATAGTTGTATCATTCGCCGAACACAGTCGGTTTTGGTCGTGAATGGTGTTTCTTACGGTTCACTATGGTAGATCATGGTTGTGCAGTTAAAACCTTAATGGTTGTATTTGGGTATGTATGGTTGGGAATTATGGTTGGTACTATGATAGAAGGTTGTGACATATCTCTACCATACTGCACCCTATAAATGGTTGAATATGGAGGATATTTCGATAATAAAAAACCAAAGTCTCGACCATTATCATAGTTGTTCTACTATAATCACAACCATTATTACCGACTGGGTTTCTCCAAGGAACTCTCAAGTAACCTATTGGGAGTCAGTAAGTGAAACTAAATTCACCGGGTCGAAGTCACCGAGGTACCTGGGAGAAGTTTCGAACAAGTCCAGCCTCAAAAACTTAACTCTGCTGCCCAATCGAGTATGCCCTTAACGTTATTTAACCTTTTAATTCATACTCTAATCTTACCTAATTACAGCGTTGCTTCGCATGATCCACAGAAATAGAAAAAAATGTCGTGTCTCCCTAAATGTACACAGCCAGCTTACGTAAATTACTTAGTGCAAGATTATATTCATAAAATAACAAATTCGTACGTGTTGTCGCTCTGTGATACAATAAAGTTCTTACACGCACTACAGCGTAGTGCGAATATCCTCAGTATTGAGCAGCTCTGCTATTGTACAATGTTTATCGCAAGTAACATATAGCTAAGTAACATATTTATCGGCCACCAAGGATTTGTCTATTCTATCTTCACTAGAGTACGCCCTCTGTCAAAAATGAGAGCTAGGAATTCGTGATTGATCGCACTTCACACTTTCGTTTTATTAATAGGCTTCTGAACGATAAGCTATATTACCAACCCAAATCATAGTGGCCCGACCCATCATTTAATAACGACAGGAAATTAGTACTTCACTAAAACCTCCGTTTTTAACTCTTCAGTGGGCTTCTCAAAGGAAAATCAACACTTTACCTGAAAAGCTGAATACATATAATACATAGCACCGTCAAAAGTATCATTTCCGGTATCTCTGACATACACCAGCTCGCTCATGCTAGACAGTGGATTTTGCTGATCGCTCAATGGCGTCAGCTAGCAACCGAAGAATTTTCTCCTATTTCATTCCTTCAGTGCGTTACGCGAAGCATGTAAATAAACAAATGAACTAACAAAAGTGTTTACCTAAAAACACTGACGTTTCGGGATTAGATTCCCATCCTGAGAACTAAGAAACTTAAAATCTAAATACAAGGATGTGAAAGTTTAAAACTAGAAACTTATTTTCATATACTAGCTGGGGACAGAGGTGTTATCGTGTGGGAGTGTAAAAGGTGAATGACTGAAGTAAGCTCGGGGAGGTCCTAATATCAGTGTCGGTACAGTCGGGCAGTCAGGGTACGTCGTTGACAGCAGGGCTGTACAGTCGCGGGAAAAAACGTCCGATGCGAGTTGTAGTGAGAAGAACTGCTTCAATCCTCCCGCCGCTGGCGAAAGGAGTGTACACTCAGAGTAAAAACGTCAGTTGAGAATTGTAGTGAAGGGAACGGCTGAAGTCATTATGTTGAGGCTTGGGGTAATTTTATGGATATAAAGAGATTCTAAAGTTGTGAGTTCTATTGGATTGGAGAAGTCGATAATGGAGAAGTCTTTCCTACTAATGGGATGGTTGTTTTCTTCTGCATAGAGCCGGGCAGCTGAATGTGAAGGTTTAGCTAGTGGTAAGCCTGTTCTACTGGATATACCTAAATGTTGGTCGATGGAGGGTTTGTAATGGTGTCCAGTGCTGCCCACATACGAAGCTTGGCAACTTCTGGTCGACACTTTTGTTAGTTTGAATATTCTTAGTTTGATAAGCAAATGAATATATTTAAATATGTAGTTAGCATATTGTTACAGTAGATTTACGCTCTGCGCACACACACGTAACCTCTTTCCTCAAAATAACTTTAAGTAAATTAATTATACAATTCCTGTATGATTGTGTCAAACATTCTGAGCGGATCCAAACGACCAGTGTAGGTTCGCTTATGTATAGCAAGTGCAAATTTTGTGCAAATGTTAATTAGGGACACTCGCAGCCCTCTACTACGGGAACCGGCACCGACAGACAACCTACGCATGAAGCACAGCAAGATCTGTCACTGCAATTGCCAGAGAGCCATTGGGGCCCGAACAAACACAATGGCGACCTTGACTACCATTCGGACACAAACACGGTTGAGACTGACTCTCTTCGATGCTGCTAGCCCAGCTGCCGCAGTGCTAGAGACCTTCGGACGAGCCTATGTAGCAGCCAGGGCTGCATGGAAGTAAGCATCAATGCCTTGCCTTCGAGAAACAAAAGTCGTAGTTACGAGTGTAGGGTTAACTTTCTGAATCTTCCAATTTTCACCATCTCCTGCTGCAATTGTGATCAGATAGATTCACTCATCAACTGCTTTCAGAGCTGTTCGTGTTGATTGTTAATTTACAGGACACACGCTTGTCGCGGTACATAAGGCACTTGCGAAAACTGTTCACTTGGATGTTTAGATTTTCGAGGCCCTCTACCGGCTCGTATCGAGTAAGTGAGGCACCGGAGGCCTCACGAGGCACAGCCATGTAAGTGCAGTACAGTCTTTTCCAGCGCACGATTACGATTTTCTTCAAGACAAATCACCAAAGTTTACCGCCGATCCCACCATAAACAACGTTAAACAGTCGTTAAATTTGGAAATGAACACTTTCACTGCGTGTCCGACTGACACTTTATCTCGGCACCCATTTATTCGCTGTCTCTTGTTAGCCTATTGACGTACTCACCCAGCGTTTGGGTAGTCTTAAGATCAAAGAAGGCTCTGCTTCCCTGTATTGGTGATTGCTGTTTCCAAGTGAGATCTTAAGCAGTGTGAGCATATCAGTTAGGGCATTCGTGGCAGACACCAACAAATGGGATACGATAATGGAGGATCGCAGTCACGATCCTTCCAGCACCTCGTCTACACCAGGCGTTTGCACCGGTTCCCGCCATGTGATCTGCCGCCAACTTTTGGCTAGTTTGCTTAATCAGTCCAAATTGAGCTTAACAAGTTACCACAAATCTTATATAAAACTTGCATCTTGATAATCCGAATAATAAGCAGTAACATCAAAGTCGCTTGTACAGTTGTTGTTGTTGTTTAGTGTTTCGATTGAAATTCGCCATAGAATTTGAATAGTATGCGAGAAATTTCAGGTGTGACACATTCGCATTCAGAACTGTGACCAGCTGTTATCGTTTACCTGTACACCGAGTGCGCCACAGCAAATAGCATTTTATATCATAACTAATGGCTCCATCTGTAGCGTTTTATTTACTCACGACTTACTCACCATTCACTCCTGTGGGTCAGAGTGCACTGACCTTCATTTCTGTGCTGAGTACAACTCGCGAATGGTCCCAAACTCTTGCATAGTATTAGGTGCTGAACCAATACAAATGAAACATTTGGTAAATGAACAAGTTCTACTACATAAATGATCATTTTCGCTGCCAGAATTGTTTTCAATGAGGTTGTTTCTGCAATAAAGTAACATACAGCATTTATCTCTGATATACATGGACCAGTGCTTGTATTCAGCTTAATATATTCACACTATTTTTTGCTCTAATGCAGCTATTCAACAGAATGAAATATTAATATATACAAAAAATATAATTCCTTGCCTACTGAAATGCAGCTTCTTCGAGTATTCTAACACTGCACTACGTACATTCTGATAGGAAAATCTTCATCTTGCCAGTCCCGGGAACTGATCTATATATATAGTGCTAACTTTACAGAACAATCAAAAATTTCCTAAAACATCCCGTCGTTTACCTGGGATTTGATCAGCATCAAGATCACACTCTTCATTCTGAATGATTACGCAGAATCCCCCAGTAGCGACATGGGTAATCAATTACATAACACCCTCTAATTACCTCCGCCGTGTTTGTCTCTTTGTCTGTCTATCACCAAAATAACTCGAAAAGTTATGAAGCGATTTGGATGAATTTTACAATGATTGTTAGGTATGTCAGAAGGAGCAGATGATTAGCTTTTGGTGAAGATATTTCCATCCGTTTGTTGTTTGTTTGTTTGTTTGTTTGTTTGTTTGTTTGTTTGTTTGTTTGTTTGTTTGTTTGTTTGTTTGCCTGCCTCATTTTTCTCAATGCCATAACTCAAAAAGTTGTTAATGGATTTTGTTGAAATTAACATGAGTTGTTATGTATATAACAAAGAGTGAATGACCAAATTTTGGTAATGATCCATTTGTTCGTTCGTTCGTTCATTCATTCGTTCGTTCGTTCGTTCGTTCGTTTGTCACTGCTTTTAATTTTATGCTTGTTAGCAAAATAACTCAAAAAGTAATGAATGGATATTTTTAAAATTCATAGGGGTTGTTAGTAATGTTAAAAGACATAAATGATTAAATTTTGGTGCAGATCGGTTAGTTCTTTTGTATGTTTGACTCATGTTTGTCATAACGTTTGTAAGCAGTTTAACTCAAAAAGTTATGAACGGATCTTCAAGAAAATTGCACAAGCTTTTATTGCTATTAAAAGGAACAATCGATTAGATTTTAGAGTTTATACAAAGAAAATCACGGTTTCAGAGCCAAATTTGAATTTTCTTGCTACCGTTGCCTCGCTTGGCGGAGGTATGCGCTCTCAGAGTGCTCTAGTTTACCTTAGGTTGCCCGTGTCTCCTGCACGCGCTCCAGGAGAAGCTGCAGCAGTTCGTCACTGCATGTGTGATGCCTACGAACCGGTCAATCGAGCAGAGGTCGTTGTAGCAGGAGCTCTAAAAGAAGGTTATGGAAACCCGTAGAGTGTTTCGGCAGAGCTGATGTGTATCTACTCGAGCTTGTTTGCAGCAGTATTGCTCTTGAAACTAAAGGTTCTATACCACTATAGATTTAGAACCGTAAAATGGTCTGCATTAAAAATAAAGGGATGAAGAAGAATAAGGTAAAATTTAATGGCAGGTAGAAAGCAGAGAAGATAAAGATCCGATACGCAAAGATATTCGGTACCTGAATATATATATATATACAGTAGATGTTTATGACTATTATGCAATAAACACATTTCGAAACATTATAAGGATAAAGAATACTTTCAGTAACATGTCGTCCCCGAAATAAGTGTATTTTATGGTGGAATGCTTAGAACTGTCTGACAGTTGAGAAAATAACTAATTAGAACGGAGCCCTACATTTTCCGTGGAGATTCTTCAATAAGTACGGCGTTGACACGAGAGGTGAGAGGGAAGCAGGTCACAGGCTGAGGCTGTATGCTAGGGTCCGAGTTCGTGCCTAATACAGTTTTGTATATGTTAATCACTTATGAAAGCAAGAGCCGCGTTCAAAATTTGGCACATAGACTTGAAATATTATAAGTGAACCTGAGCCCTTTCCATACAGGTTCGAATTTCATCGATCTTCAACATGTACCGCAGTATAAAACAAGAAAAATTAATGCATACATGGATATAGACATCAGTTTTAAGCCTTCACGAACACTGTGAGCAGCGTTTCAATGAGACAAACCAAGGGAAACGTACGTAGCATACAGAGCGACAAACCAAGGGAAACGTACGTAGCATACAGAGCGACAAACCAAGGGACACGTACGTAGCATACAGAGCGACAAACCAAGGGACACGTACGTAGCATACAGAGCGGCAAACCAAGGGACACGTACGTAGCATGCAGAGCGACAAACCAAGGGACACGTACGTAGCATACAGAGCGACAAACCAAGGGACACGTACGTAGCATACAGAGCGACAAACCAAGGGACACGTACGTAGCATACAGAGCGGCAAACCAAGGGACACTTACGTAGCATACCGAGCGACAAACCAAGGGACACGTACGAAGCATACTGAGCGGCAAACCAAGGGACACGTACGTAGCATACCGAGCGACAAACCAAGGGACACGTACGTAGCATGCAGAGAGAACTGTGGAACCTCTGCAGGAGGGTTTTCCCGCACTTCATCTACGCGTCTGAGAACGGCAACTCGGGAAACGAGAGGACGTATATTACAAAGTATAGTCGTTGTCTGCAGAATTTCGAAAATAGAATGAAGCTCTGCAGTGGGCGCGACAGAATAACTTTGCGAAGGACGTGCTAATGGTAAGATTACCTATGGCAAGGGTTCCCAAACTGCGGGTCATGAGCCACTTTTGGTGGTCATGGAAGGTCCAAGATTCTGGAGAATTTTTTATGTTTAGGGACTTTCTTAATCTGTTGGCATTTATGTGCTCTGAGTCACACAGACCCAAGTGTTGATTTGCTTGTTTGACAAAGTTATTGCATCCTTCTCATTAAAATATATGATTAAATCGGTGACGGCTGAAAAAGGATATTATTAATATATTTTATTTGCCATTATTGCTATCTCTGCTACGATTAATATTGAAAGTGCATCTACGCCTGTGAAATTTAGCACATTTCGATACCCGGGACCCTTTGCAACGAGAAAATGAACATCCGTTTAACGAAAAATGCTTTAGGTTTGCTGCTTAATAATCGCATAGGCTGCGTAGGAGCTGCGCATGACCCTAGACTTACTGATGCACCGAGTACTTCAGTCACTGTAGAAGACAAGTTTGTGTCTCGTCCTGCAGCTACAGAACTGCCAGGCCTGGGAGCAGACAAGAGTTGCAGTGGCAGCGATGCACAGAGCCCACATGGCTCCGACGCTCCAACCACAGGAGAAGCGGAAGCCAACCCCCTTCCATCGATTGAATCTTGATGCGTCTATTGTTCCTTCATCGAGTCCTCAGCACTCGGCGTCCGTCTGTCCGTTCG
>LQNS02278170.1:42434428-42453179 GCA_001587735.2 Parhyale hawaiensis
CGGTGTGCAGACTGATGCATTGTGCCCGACGTGCAGACTGATGCATTGTGCTCGGTGTGCAGACTGATGCATTGTGCCCGGTGTGCAGACTGATGCATTGTGCCCGGAGTGCAGACTGATGCATGGTGCCCGGTGTGCAGACTGATGCATGGTGCCCGGTGTGCAGACTGATGCATTGTGCCCGGTGTGCAGACTGATGCATTGTGCCCGGCGTGCAGACTGATGCATGGTGCCCGGTGTGCAGACTGATGCATGGTGCCCGGTGTGCAGACTGATGCATTGTGCCCTGTGTGCAGACTAATACATTGTGCCCAATATGCTAATCGTCACATTGTTTCTAGTATGCTGAATGCTACATTGAGCCCAGCATGTTGATTTTGACTCTATGTCGTTTAATACATGGTGCTTTAATACATGGTGCAGAGTGTACAATGAACAGCCTGCAAAGTACACGGCGTACAAGCGAGTATTCGTGAAGTAGTAGTAAAAGTGTAATTAGTGCAGTAAAGCAGCAAAGTGTGCAGAGCCACTCGAGTACAGCACAGCATACGTAGAGTGTGCAGAGCCACCCAAATACAGCACAGCATACGTATAGTGTGCAGAGCCAGCCAAATACAGCACAGCATACGTATAGTGTGCAGAGCCAGCCAAATACAGCACAGCATACGTATAGTGTGCAGAGCCACCCAAATACAGCACAGCATACGTATAGTGTGCAGAGCCACCCAAATACAGCACAGCATACGTAGAGTGTGCAGAGCCACCCAAATACAGCACAGCATACGTAGAGTGTGCAGAGCCACCCAAATACAGCACAGCATACGTATAGTGTGCAGAGCCACCCAAATACAACACAGCATACGTATAGTGGGCAGAGCTACCCAAATACAGCACAGCATACGTATAGTGTGCAGAGCCACCCAAATACAGCACAGCATACGTACAGTGTGCACAGCCACCCAAATACAGCACAGCATACGTATAGTGTGCAGAGCCACCCAAATACAACACAGCATACGTATAGTGTGCAGAGCCACCCAAATACAGCACAGCATACGTAGAGTGTGCAGAGCCACCCAAATACAGCACAGCATACGTATAGTGAGCAGAGCCACCCAAATACAGCACAGCATACGCATAGTGTGCAGAGCCACCTAAATACAGCACAGCATACGTATAGTGTGCAGAGCCACCCAAATACAACACAACATACGTATAGTGTGCAGAGCCAGGCGAGTACAGCACAGCAAAGAGTGTGCAGAGTGTGCAGTATGCAGGCGGTGCAGAAGGCTCAGAGGAGGCGGGCCCACACACTGCTCTACACCACCGCGCCCCAGAGCCACGCGAGCTAGAAGACTGCGCGGCTGTGGCGGAGGCTCCTGCTGTAGCCGCCTTCTCGGCCCCGTGTGCTCTCCAGCATCTCCCTGTGTGCTACGTGCCTCAGCGTCCCTTAATTTGCTCGTAGTCATTACGCTCTTTTGTGACAGTCGTGGAATCTTGCACGATAACGGCTCGTTCTTACCCGCCAGTGAACCTTGTGCTTATCCGGTGCTGTAGAGCTCCTCCGCGGTGTGTACGCTGTTCGACAAGCCGTGTGAAATGTTCCGTATTAACTGTGTCGTACGGTGCGCTTCGTTACGAGTGTCTGTGTGTGTTTTTTTTTTTTTAACTTTATCTTCGGAAGTAACACTTATCCAGTCCAGTGAAATGTGTGTACCCTCACGGCACGGTATCGTTGTTAGGTATGACGGTGTACGTGTTCGAGCTGCAGGATGTTATTGTCACCAATTCACTGTCTTACTCATATTCAAATTCACTAGAGTGGAAAAGAATATTTTAAATTGCTGCGCTATGTTATATTTGATTTTACCTATGCTTGTGTAGTAAGCAAAAATTTTAGTGCATACTAGTTTCTCGTAAAGGTACAACGCAAGTATGCAATGTTTAAGTGAAGCTTGTTGAATTACCAGGGGATCATGACTCAATTTAAGCTCAAAGTATATTACGATTTATCAAGTGTGTTCTTCGCGGGTGCTGCGATTAATTCTATTTCTGGCCTGAGAAGTGCTGTCGAAACTGTACTTATCTTTAACTAAGATGATGACAATAGTAAACTACTTTTGCTCATAACAGAACTGACATTTACTGTTGATATACAAATTTTCATTTTTAATAATATTAATAATTTAATTTATAATAATCTGTTTATACATAATTACTGTTTCTGGTAGAGCGCAGTTTTTTTTTTTTTATTGCCTATTTCGAGCACGATGCTCAGCCTAGAGCAATGATTGATCTTCCACAGATATAATATATATCGCTATTAACTATGTTACATGTCTGTACATACATATTGTACCTAAATGTTCTTAACCTCTAAATATAACCGTTCCTAAATTGCATATCTGTATGAGTACGAGCTTGGACTCAGTTTTCGTGGGAAAATTCTTCCAATCGACACTGACGAAACGTGTCCGCCCAAACATCATTTAACTGCAATCTGGTGTGGTTTCAGCTTTTTTCCCTCATCACTTACTTTATTTAATAGTTAACCCAGTACTTGCGCATCGCGGTCCACTTAACCGCACGAGGTTCAACAGCGACCCATGACTAGCTGTTGAAATGAAAGCATCACACTCAATGAACGCGCGCGCCGCTCGATGCTTGTGGATCTTGAAAACTTTCACGACAGACATGAATTTCGTGCTGACGCAAATGTACAGGCTTTCTCAAATGGAATTTATGATATAAATAGTTCACACCTATCGATACGCGATAAATCATATGGCATACACACGTCTTAACCGTTAATACATACGTCCAAGGAGGATAAAAATCGTAGCTACGCCCTACATTGATAATTTCGAATCGTAGCCGCGTAAAGTACATTACGTACCCACCTAGGCAACTTCCCAAAACTAAATAGCTAAAAAAGAAGCTGCTCGCACTTATGCTCTACATCGTTTCTAATCACCTAATTTCTACGGAGTCTATCTACAATTCATCCTTGTATCCCAATTAATTGTACACAGCACTCGCAAGACGTCTCATCGTAATATACTTAGATTGTTGTAGTTCACACTGTAAGTAAATCCCAAAATGGAAATAATTATAGTTTCCTTGAAGAACAGTGATTTATCGATACCGCATTCACCTTTCTTTAAGCCCGAATGTTCACTTTTTGAAGTCTTTTTATACAATCACACTTCCATTAACAAGTAAGTTTTATCATGGCTGGACTATTCTGGCAAAGACTACTTTAGTGGGAAGTTATGAGTTACGAGTAAGACGTGTCTGTGTTTATCACGAGCATGATATATGCGTTTCTTTAGGTTGCAGTTCAAGTCAGAAATTCGATGGATAAATTTCTTGCGATAATACTGCAGCTAAAGAAAATTAGAATTTGGTTCTGAGACTTCCTGGAAAGCCTTTCATTTTCCCAAAATATCGCATGCTCGGCTACAAAAAAAAACAATTGATTCAAAGTAAATGCATGGGAATGTACCAAGGGCTCATTTATACTTGACGAAGCGACCTGTCGAACACAGTGTCGGCATGACCAGCAAGGTTTCTGTGCTCGTCATGTTATGTACTGGAACACTTCCATGGCTCCCTGACGGTTGAGTTTTAATTTTGCTTCAGGCGCACTGTCAATTCGACAGGTACTCCAAGGAGAGCGCTTACTTACCAATGATTACCATATATTATTTTCGTATAGGTAATTACCTCCGCCAAGGAAGTTATGTTTTCGTCGAGTTAGCTGTTTGTCTGTTTGTTTTTCGGTCTGTCTGTCTGTCACCAAGATAACTCAGAAAGTTATGGACGGATCTTTACGAAATTTATAGGGAATGTTAGGTATGTTAGGAGAACAGATGATTAATTTTTGATAAAGATCCGTACCACAGTTTGTTTGTCTGCCTCTTTTTTCTTAATGCCATAACTAAATACTGTAAGTTATCGGCAGATTTTGATGAAATTTACATGAACTGTCAGGTAATAACGAGGAGTAAATAACGAAATTTCTATTTCTCGGCAATCTTCTTTATATCATGCTGTAGTGTTCCCGGTTGTCAAGAACGACGACACAAAATTTGTGCTGATATATTTTCATTAATCACGATTTCGGTACTAATTTACTTTATAAGAAGGCCGCCCTGCAACTACCTACTTAAAGGAACAGGGCCTCAATTCTGTTGAGCAACGCAATCTTCCTTTTCTTTCAATAAATCAGAAAACTTCAGTATTTATTATCATACCGTAATATAAGTAACGGTTCCGTATCCTTGATAGGCCATTATATCTTTTTTTTTTTTGCTCATGCGAAAGGCTGCTCCGCCAAAGGAGGAGATTAAATTAAAAAAAAAAGTTATTATTACAGCAAAATTCTCGTGTTCTTCGCCAGTCTTTGTCGCTTCACTGCACTCTAAAGAATATATTACTCCGTTGATCATCTCTACTTGCACTTGTAATCACAGCAGCTGAAGTCTGAATGTGGGAAGAAAAGAAATATCAAGAATCATGAGAGCGCTAAGAGAATGTGCATATACCTTCATCGCTTAGATTTCAACATTGGCAGAAACAATATGTGCCTTCATATATAAGGTTACCATACTTTTGCCATCATCTGCAACCAGGTCAATTTTTCACGTATTGGTTTTCAATAAAGCGGGGCAGGATGGCCACATGCAGCCTCCAACCTGACGTAATTTTCGGCTACCTATCTTCTTCTACGGAAATACACAAATAAACAGATGAATCAACGTTGGTCTTTATTATATTGTTTGATTTTACAATAACTTCTTAAGTTAACTTTCGACAAAAGTTACAATAGTAAGTAATTAGTGCGCTTGTTTTCATAACATCATAAACTAGAGCACTCTGAGAGCGCATACCTCTGCCAAGCGAGGCCACGGTAGCAAAAAAATTCAAATTGGCTCTGAAACCATAATTTTCTTTGTATAAACTCCAAACTGTGATCATTTGTGTTTTTTGATAGTAATAACAGCTTGTGCAATTTTGTTGAAGATCCGTTCATAACTTTTTGAGTTATACTTTTGAGTTATACAAACATTATGACAAACATGAGTCAAACATACAAACGAACAAACAGATCTGCACCAAAATTTAATCCTTTATGTCTTTCAACAATACTTACAACCCCGATGAATTTCATAAAGATTCATTCATTATTTTTTTAGTTATTGTACTAACCAGCATGAAATTAATAACAGTGACAAGCGAATGAACGCACCAGCGGATCATTATCAAAATTTAGTCATTCACTCTTTGTTACATATCTGACAACTCATGCTAATTTCATAAAAATCCATCCATAACTTTTTGAGTTATGGCAATGAGAAAAATGAGGCCGACAAACAAACAAACGGATGGACATATCTTCACCAATAGTTAATCATCTGTTTCTCCTAACATACCTAACATTCCCTGTAAATTTCGTCCAAATCGGTCAAGAACTTTTTGAGTTATCTTGGTGACAAACAGACAAACACGACGAAAACATAACCTCCTTGGCGGAGGTAACTATGACTTTCAGTCTGACTGATGCAATTGACGCATCTAATACGCTGTGTAGTGGGTTGCTGCAGGCGCATATGCACATAATTGCGAGTGACTCATGCAATTTTTATAGTAGATTTTCCGTCGGTCTCCTATAACAACCATTTGATAATCCCATACTCCAATCTAAGTGCACCAAAAAGTGCACGCTGTTCTTAAAGGCTTCAGCTCTCTACACTTTAGGACCATGACAGTTAACTGCGTATGACAATGATAGACTCGTTCCGGAGGTCATGCTCAATAATTTGAAGTAACTCGTCTGTATAAGTCGCTTAAGATGCATTTTTTCCACAACACGTTCTCCTTAGGAAGTTATTATCCTAACTAACATCAAGTAATAAAGCTCGACACAAGAGCCATAGACCGTGATTCCCTTGCATAAAGTTTATGTTGTAAATTATTTCTTCCTATAACTGTTTACTTTCACCAAAAAAGTTGTTAGGCAATTCCGGCACATCAGTCTCGCACCTGTTTACAGAAAGCCTAACTAAAATACTTCCAACAGCATGTTTTAGTTAACTTGTGCTCTTTACAGTCACTTCCTTGAGCATTTTCTGCACTGTCGTTCTTCATCTCTTGCTCTTCCAGTACAGGCTCCTGACTGACACGCTAGACGCTGTCGACTTGCTTGGTGAAACCGATATTAAATAAAACCCAATAAATTTGACCTTTCGGGAACTTCACAGAGGAGCGTTGGTTTCGATATAGTGTTAGAAGTAGCTTGAGACAGCTTAACACTCTATTTTGTGGAGCAAAACTGAGATTTCGAGAGTCTCAAGTGTTATATATTATAGGTTTATGCCCGGGACTCGATCTAGCGAGCATGAAGCCAACTGACCTGTCTGCGGTCCCAGGCAAGTCAATCCTATTGAGTTTCGTCCAACTCGGTCCCATTTATGCCACGAATCATGCCGCCTAAGCTGACGTTACTTGTAAGTTTAACTTGTAAGGTTCAATGGGCCATCTACAATATCGCCACATATCTGTTTTCGTAATCTATCTACGTAGGCGCTCAGTAATATTTAATAGTCTGCTACGGGCCTCACTACAGTGAATGAATGTAATTGTATCTGTTCGCGAGCTCATACGTAGCGATAGTCGCGGCCTGACAATAAAATACAACGATCTTATATACAGAATTTGTGTATATATATAGTTGTGTTGTGTTCCTTTGAGCGAATATTGACTATGGCAGTGACGTAAGAATATTGAAAAAAAAAAATCCATATTGCCGGAAATTTGTTAGCATTCAGATCCGTGACTGTTTACCGTTAGCCAAGCAAACCTGTAGATGAAATCCTTGGTTTTCTACGGGTAATTGGCACCGCCTGCTCATAAGTCCTCTGGCCAAGTTAGCAACCGAAGACCGATGCCTAACATCATGCGGAAGCCTCCTTTGGTGGATAATACATTTCTGTAGTTCCTCATCCTTTGTTTATTAGCAATTGCTAAAGCTGTTCACAGTTACCAAAAGTTTGAACAAACTTGAGCGTGTTGTTTCTCTTTTCTTTTTTTTTTTTTTTTTTTTGTCGTACAAGCTGCCTCACCGTATATCCAGTCATAGGTCATTGGTTGAATTAATATTGGTTCACACCCCAGCCATATGAACCTGTTGTCCGCTGTGGCCGTGTAAGCAGTACAAACGTGCACTGCTGCTGAGTTATAAGTTACCCCGACATGAAGCGATATCCAAAGCTTTACTAGTGACAATAATTGTAAAAAAAAACAGATTTCAAGGTTAATTTCAGGGCAACCTTTCTCGATACTTACATGAACGTAACGAAGCATGCTGCAGATCGGCATTTACCAGTTGTGTCAGCCGTTTCTAACTTCAACAATAAAGATGTGTGTGGCTTATATAAATGAGCAAAACGTCACGACTTACTGACTTTTCAACTGTACTTTCCCGGTGCCAATTAAACGGTCTAGATCTTAGCCTACTGAACATCTACTCCACTTGCAGCATGTAGGTTTGGTCACAAATCTACCTATCACCTAACCAACCCGATCAGTTCATTTTTATATTATGTTTACTCACCCGCAGCTACAGGAAGAAATCGCTTATTGCGAGATGTGAAGTATGAAAAATGTCTCGTTCTGTGCTTACGAGCTTCTGGTCTCGTCAGTTCAAAATTATGAGTTTATCTATTTTGCTTTAATAGAAAATATTGAGACTCGACATAGATGTGGGGCACAGGGTAAAGTAGAAGCTAAGCGCAGAATTTGGTCCATTGTGAATTTTTATCAAATTTGAAACTTAGGCCTACCTGTGCAGTGTTGTTCCTACCAGGGTTACGGAGTCGGTTGGATCAAGTCAGACTCCGACTCCTGCCTCAAGTTTCGTTACTCCGACTCCAACCCCTGCTCATATAATTTACTCTGCTCCGACTCCAACCCCTGCTCATATTTTTTACTCTGACTCCGACTCCCACTTACATTTTTTACATGGACTCCGACTCCAACTCCCGCTCATATTTTTTACCCTGACTCCGACTACAACCCCTGCTCATATTTTTTACTCTGACTCCTGGTCCTCAAATTTTTTACTCCGACTCCTGCTCACATTTTTTACTCCGAATCCGATTCCTGTTCCTCAAGTTTTTTACTCCGACTCCGACCCCAACTCAAATTTTTTACACCGACTTCTGGTCCTGAAGTTTTTTGGAATGCGACTGCCGAGTCCGACTCCGTAATAAAATACAATACAATGACTACTGCTTCTGTAAAACTGCTTGTAACCAAAATATGCATGCATATTAAACTACAGAGAGTTTTTTTTTCATATTTACAATGGCAGTTTATTTGGAATCACCAGCTAGTACCGTTTCGAACTTTAAATTTTCATTATGTATAATTGATAGATAATTACCATGCACCAAAACTGTTCATGTCATGAATGAATACGATCATTAAGCTTAAGAAAATACTTAGTTAGAATTGATAATGTAATTTTATATTATTTGCGTCATCTAGGATCTGAAATTATCAAGTTAGAGTATAAAATATTAATAATGAGCATTATGCGAGACTCTCTTTGGATTAACTCTGTATTTACTGTCAATGGTAAACACAGGGCTTAACCCAAATACAAAATTTGATGACATTTGCAATATCTATCTATCTATATCTAAATATTCAAAATTTTGGGATATTTCATAAAGTGGTTTTCCGGAATCAGAGTGAAGCTATAAATTCCGACTCCGATTCCTGGAGCAAGTGGGTTTGCAACTCAGACTTCTCATCAAATACTCCGACTCCGACTGACTCTTAGCTTAGCCTCGACTAGGCCATATTCCGCACAGATTGATGGTGGCCGCCTGCTTCTGATAACGGCGTTCTTCACTTGCTGTGGGACTAACTGTTCACATACTAAAACTTTGTAAAAATTGCACCCGAAAGACCTACAGTGCGTCAAAATGCGAACAGACTAGGAAAGATTACCGACAAAATTCATTCCTGGGGCCAACCGTCAAACTCGAGTTCGGTCATCCTCGTGAACCATAATTGAAGTCCGGAGCTCCGCATAACTGCACAAATTCTTCGTCTTGATTAATGGCAAACAAAACCCGAAGAGCAGTACATATAAACAAGAGATAGGAGACCGACGAATTATAAACAATTCACAGGCCCAGGAATTCGAGGCTCCATCAGAGGCTCGATGTCCTACAGGCCCTCACAACTGGGTTCGAAACTGAAATTATATAAATACTCGGGCAAGTTGATTTACCAAAGGGCCTTAACGAGCATTGTGATGGTGAACGAAAGTGAAAGCTTATATGCACCGTATTGTTCTAGTGAGATGAATTAATTTCTAGCGTTTTCTTACCGACTGTTAGGTGAACTTTGCAATGCTAACAAATAAGCCCTTAATATTGTCAGTCATCCCTGTTGGTACGAGCAGTAAGTTACTTTTTTTGTAGTTTAAGACTTTCAGTTGTTGTTAAATTATGCCCAGATGTGCCATATTAGTACCTACTTCGACTATCAGTGCAACAGTTCTTGTGTGATACTGTACTCGAAAGCGCTGTCACGCAGCCGCGTTTCGCTGCTAAGAAATACTAACCCGTTACAGTGTATTCTCATTTGCTCATTCACAACCAACGGGCCTGCTGTGCCATGCACTACCATAGTCCACAGGGGTCCTATTTTGCTACTGTATGGATATACCCACTATAGTATATCGGGCACTTGTTTACTTTCCCATTAAGTAGCAATAAATTTAATAATTTTACGAAAAGTACAAGTGAGCGGTAATTTTATAGAACATAGGAGTAACAAAACAAATACTCATCTTTTCTGAACGCTAATTATTCATTTCCGCAAGTGTGACATTCTGTCTGCTGCTGGTGGGCTTCTTGCTTAGGTATTATGTGCCACTTGTTGCCTGCTGCACATCTGCTGACGTCACTTGACAACCGTGCAACCCTATGCCAAACGAAGAACTTGTGTCATGAACTATCTGTTCCTTCTGACCTATAATACAATGATAATGATCTTTAGGACTGGATAAATTGGGAAAATGGCAGATTGCATGTATTGCATCTGCAAGCAAATGTAAGGAGTCCTCCAAACTATAGGGTTGAGTCTGCCGTGCATCTCTGCCCGGCGACGGGGCAGAGCAGTGATCAGGATGACGGTTCGACCTCCCGTTACGCCCCTCATCCTAAAGCAGAATAGGAACTGACCATAGAACAATTAGCTTCTATGTTGTGCTGAATAAAATGCTCAGAGGAGCTCAAGTTTTTTAGTTTAATTAATGTCATCTCCCTTTCTCCATTCCAGACTTTTTTCTCTATCTGTGCCTCTCTTTCCCACTCGTTTTATACTAAAAAAAAGCAGTCACTGAGTTTTTGTGTTAATTTTACTGTGCTATGCAATAGTTCATTTTCGGGACATTCTTACCATTCTCTTCATTTTGTAATCATTTGCCCACACCTGTACAGTCATGTGTACTCCAACAATAACCTGCTGTTTTGTGCATCTTGGCACAAAGTGATATAGGCAGTTAAGCTCTGTTATTGTCTCCGTAAAACCTTACATCGATGGACACAAAGGCTAGCGTTTGGCTCTCTGCACGTCACCAGCGACTGGATTACGCCATACGGCCCAGTAGAGCTGTACGGTAGCCAGGATCCAGCGTGCCAGCAAGCGTGTGTCCAGCCATTGTCTGGGCGACTGGTCAAAAAGTGGCCAGTTTGGATTAACCAGTTCTTGGTTACATTCGACACTCAAAACATTAACNNNGCCAGCAAGCGTGTGTCCAGCCATTGTCTGGGCGACTGGTCAAAAAGTGGCCAGTTTGGATTAACCAGTTCTTGGTTACATTCGACACTCAAAACATTAACGCTTTCCTATCGCTGAACAATGATCCATTGAACATTTGTGACCGCACCCAATCATGTGAACAATGTACCTTTCCTGGTGAAGTGTAGCGAGGAGCGTTATAGCATAGGTGGCAGTCACAATATTGCTGTTCGGAGTTAGCCGTTTTATCGCTCCTATGTGCAGTAACTTTAAGTCAAAGGCAGCTTAGCCGCAGCAAACATGACTTCAAATACTTTTTTTTCTAAAATTGTACAGCGCAAAATTAATGTAGTGACCACAAGACTATATTCCAAAGTAGAGTATAAACATGCTAGATCTTTTTTTTTTTTTTTTGCAGTTCTATTACTTTGTATGATTCTGTTATTGATTACAGATATTTGCTAACATTTACGGACAATGATAGGGTAGACGAAAAAGTGAAAATTCCTGAAGAGAGAGTGGACTGGTTACCAAAGATTTCCTGTGCAGTCAGCAAGTGCTGAGCTCGTCCCCGCAGCTATTACCTTGGGTAAGTATTGAATCAACAGACGTCATTGTGTGCCGAGCAAGTTGTTTCAGCCCAATATCGAATTAGATGCTTTCTGATAACGCACATGCAGCATGACGAAGGCCAAGCTGCACCTATGAACACATTCATGTGCATTTCTTTCGTTGTGTTCAGCTGTGCCTTGTACACACTTGCTGTACGTGAGAAGATTTGAGGAACTGCCTGCATGAGGGTGTGCTGGAAAATTATGAATCGTTTGCGAATGGTGTTGGCTGCCTTACCGGGAATGATTAAAATTTCGATATAAATAACTCCTACGATATTTACCATAACAGCTTGTGCAAGTTGCGCTACATTTGTCCCCTCTATCATGAATTAAGTTGCCTCTCTCATAACAATAGGACGTTAGGAAGTGTAACATGTCTGCAGCGATATGGAAGTAAGGGTTGACCGAGGCAGAAGGCTCCTGAGAGCGAAGCGTTATGGATAATAATTTATCTCGCTTGCTTGTTTGCTTCTACGTCACCGTGTACACTATCTTTGCTATTCTACGTAGGGAATACACTGAGGTCAGGTTGTAGGATACGATAGGCTTAGGATCAGATGAGTTTTCAGTGACCCAATGGGTTGCGCGCAGTAAAGTACACCAATAAAACGCTAAGAACTTGTTTGCTTGGCTGTCACCGAGCACGCAGTCTTCGCTGTTAGGTGTAGATAATAAATTGAGAGGAACACACAGATTTCAGAAAAATAATGCTTCAATTTCCTAGTTTAATTCATCATTAATATGGAAAATCTCTGCGACCGCTGCATACGGCTCGGTAGCACTTTTCTTTCAGGAAAATATTCAATCTTCTTCAAGTCCACGAATCACGCAGAAGAATGTAGAATACAAAAGATGGACGGGTCACCACCGAAATGTAATCATGTGCTCCTAGTCACATTGCTAACAGTTCCTGCAAATTTCATGAACACCGGCAACAACATTTTGTATTTTGCTGCGCGCAGTCAGACAAGCCCAGGCAAAAACATGACCTCTTCCCTGGCGCAGGTAATTCAGTAAAGCTCAATGTACATACCGTATATCTTCCTTGTTGGAATATTTTCAGTGCGCAATTATAGTCGAATCTCGAACACACTTCACGCGTACTGGAAAGGCTAAACGCCGCGTCTAGTTCGATAGTGAAATCTGCTGACATGGACCTACCGCGGTTCAGAACGTATTGGCTGCAGCCGTTTGGAAGTGGGACTATTGGCTGCAGCCGTTTGGAAGTGGGACTATTGGCTGCAGCCGTTTGGAAGTGGGACTATTGGCTGCGCAACCATTTGAAATCCAAGTAAGGAATCAAAAAGGTATAACAGAATTCGATGTCGTTCAAACTCAACACGTGATCAGAAAAGCTTAATATAATTTATGTGCCCAGAAAAAAAGGAACTCAAACACAAAGAATTGTCAATCAGAGGAGAGAATAGAATACGGTTACGATAGGTTAGGTTAGTTTATGATGTTTAACGTTAGGTGATGTTAGTTCATTCCAGGTTTGGTTATTAGAGATAAATTTACGTTAGGTTCGGTGAGGTTGCTCTATGTTATGTTAGGCTACGTTAGGTTATAATGGGAAGACCAAGATAAGGCAGGGCTTCAGTGGGGTAGATGTAGATAAATTGCGTTACGTTGGTTTAGATTTAGTTTGGCAAAGCTGAGTGAGGTTAGATTAGATTTAGCTGAGGTTAGGGTAGGTTAATTTAGCCTAGGTTAAGCTAAGTAAGATTAGGTTAGGACTGGCTGCTCTATGTTAGGCCAGTTGAGAGAATGCATGGAAAGACCGTGACTAGCGTCATGTGGCGGCGGACTCGTCACCTGTCGTATACTTGCGCCAAATCGGCCTACGCCTAATTGGCTTGAGCTCAATCGGCTTGAGTCGACACGGCAGCACCAGAACGTTTGCGCCCAACAGTCCCGCACCTGATCACGGGGGTTGTAGCTGAGGGTCGACTGTCAAAAGACACAATTCTCTGTTTGCTGCTGTGTGCATGGGTGTCACATCAGCTCGTATTAGAACTGGAACTTTAGCCCCGCAGGTCACTCCGCATGAGCCAGAAGAGGCTGTTGCCACTTGGTATTAAATATGCAGCAAGAAGGTGAACTTGTAGCAATCGGTCGCGGTCGTGCAGTTAATATCAGAGCACTGGGGGCCTCTTCTATGCAGTGTCTAGGTTGCGTGTCTCACTGCGCATGCGCAATTTCTACTTTTATATTCTAATGTGCAGAATACTTCAGTTTCTTCCTATCAATGATATTTATTTAGGCTTATACAGTTGTGGTGCAGTGTTCCTAATAAAACTAACTTCCTCTCCCAGCTTGAACTTAACTGATCAGACTTCTGTAAAGTATAACGTCAAACGGCAAGTCATGATCTTTATTATAATTTTATTTGTTCCTGCCTACTTTCCTGCCGCCCTTGTTTCTCTCTCAGTAGCTACGGCTGTTGCGCTGTTAGCATTAAATAGGGGAAAATTAGGGCATCAATGATACTGCCTAAGGAAGGAACCAAAGGCGACCGTTTAAATATATACGCTCCTGTTGCTCGCGGGTCATGGGGAGATTATACTGTTTGAATTGAAACATATTTTTACAATTCGGATGCAGGATTCGGATTCCGAGATTATTATTATTGTTAAAACTTCACGCTTGAGCTCCCGCGGACAGGTAATACAACCCAAATGAAGCATTTGCAACACCGGGAAGCCCAAAACGCTGCTAAAGGAAATCCAGCAAAAAACCATTAACAGCCGACTTAAAAGCNGATGACTGGGGCAGTTATAGATTTTATACAGAAAACAGACTCCACCAACTCTGCGACGATGCGACAGGTCACAGGGCACAGCACCACCCAGCATGAACGCACATCGACGAACTACTTTGTCAAGCAAACACAGATGAAGCAGATATTTGAGGTGGAAAGACGGTATCAACGGTATCTTTGCTACGGGCCGAACACATTGTATATAAGCTGCTATTTTGTTTAGGTTTGTTGGTGCGTTTTACGCAAGATGTTACTTAATTCTGCCTGTCTATATAGAAGACCTAAGGATGACTGCACGACAAAGGATCAATGAAGAAAAGAAAAAAATTAAGAAGCAAACGAGAAGATGAGATTCCGTACCGGCCTAGAGGCATTAGGCAAACGTATAGGTTATTGCGTGAATTTTTCACGCACGGGTCCACTAGTATACCAATAAAACGCTAAGAACTTGTATGCTTGGCTGTCACCGAGCACGTAATGCTCGCTGTTATTTGTAGATAATAAATTGAGAGTAACACACAGATTTCAGAAAAATAATGCTTCAATTTGCTAGCTTAATTCATCATTAATATGGAAAAGCTGTGTGACCGCTGCATACGGCACTCACTTTTCTTTCAGGAAAATATTCAATCTTCTTCAAGTCCACGAATCACGCAGAAGAATATAGAATACAAAAGATGGACGGGTCACCACCGGAATGTAATGATGTGCTCCTAGTCACATTGCTAACAGTTCCTGCAAATTTCATGAACACCGGCAACAACTTTTTGTATTTGCTGCGCGCAGTCAGACAAGCCCAGGCAAAAACATGACCTCTTCCCTGGCGCAGGTGATTCAGTAAAGCTCAATGTACATATATCTTCCATGTTGGAATATTTTCAGTGCGCAATTATTGCCGAATCTCGAACACACTTCACGCGCACTGGAAATCTAAACGCCGCGTCCAGTTCGATAGTGAAATCTGCTGACATGGAACTATCGCGGTTCAGGTCTAAGTATTGGCTGCAGCCGTTTAGGAGTGGGACTATTGGCTGCAGCCGTTTGGGAGTGGGACTATTGGCTGCAGCCGTTTGGAAGTGGGACTATTGGCTGCAACCGTTTGGAAGTGGGACTATTGGCTGCGCAACCATTTGAAATCCAATTAAAGAATTAAAAAGGTATAATAGAATTCGATGTCGTTCAAACTCAACACGTGATCAGAAAAGCTTAATATAATCTATGTTCCTAAAAAAAATTAACTCAAACACAAAGAATTGTCAATCAGAGGAGAGAATAGAATACGGTTAGGATAGGTTAGGTTAGTTTATGATGTTTAACGTTAGGTGATGTTAGTTCATTCCAGGTTTGGTTATAAGAGATAAATTTACGTTAGGTTCGGTGAGGTTGCTTTAGGTTATGTTAGGCTACGTTAGGTTATAATGGGAAGACCAAGATAAGGTAGGGCTTCAGTGGGGTAGATGTAGATAAATTGCGTTACGTTAGTTTAGATTTAGTTTGACAAAGTCAATGTAAGTTGATTGAGCTGAGTAAGGTTAGATTAGATTTAGCTGAGGTTAGAGTAGGTTAATTTAGCCTAGGTTTGATCAGGCTAGGTTAAGCTAAGTAAGATTAGATTAGGACTGGCTGCTTTACGTTAGGCCAGTTGAGAGAATGCATGGAAAGACTGTGACTAGCGTCATGTGTAAATATGGCGGCGGACTCGTCACCTGTCGTATACTTGCGCCAAATCGGCCTACGCCTAATTGGCTTGAGCTCAATCGGCTTGAGTCGACACCGCAGCACCAGAACGTTTGCGGCCAACAGTCCCGCACCTGATCACGGTGATTGTAGCAAAGGGTCGACTGTCAAACGACACAATTCTCTGTTTGCTGTTGTGTGCATAGGTGTCACATGAGCTCGTATTAGAACTGGAACTTTGGCCCCGTAGGTCACCCTGCAGGAGCCAGAAGAGGCTGTTGCCACTTGGTATTAAATATGCAGCAAAAAGGTGAACTTGTAGCAATCGGTCGCGGTCGTGCAGTTAATATCAGAGCACTGGGGGCCTCCCCTCTGCAGTGTCTCACCGCGCATGCGCAATTTCTACTTTTATATTCTAATGTGCAGAATGCTTCAGTTTCTTCCTATCAATGATATTTATTGAGGCTTATACAGTCGTGGTGCAGTTTTCTTTATAAAACTAACTTCCTCTCCCAGCTTGAACTTAGATGATCAGACTTTTGTAAAGTATAACGTCAAACGGCAAGTTATGATCTTTATTATAATTTTATTTGTTCCTGCCTACTTTCCTGCCGCCCTTGTTCCTCTCTCAGTAGCTACGGCTGTTGCGCTGTCAGCACTAAATAGGGGGAAATTAGGGCAACAATGATACTGCCTCAGGAAGGAACCAAAGGCGACCGTTTAAATACATACGCTCCTATTGCTCGCGGGTCATGGGGAGATATTACGGTTTGAATTGAAATATGTTTTTACAATTCGGATGCATAATTCGGATTCCGAGATATCACTGGAAAACAATTCTTTTGCCCAGTGGAATTTCCAGAGGCTCCAGCTGGTAATAGTAATACGGTATATATAGTCTGTGTTAGCGACAGAGCAGTTTTTGCACCATAGCTGCAATTTCTTCTTAGTCGTTGCATTGCAACTTCTATGTATTTGCTGCCACGCTTGTCCCACTATATCATGCCTATAGTTCTATTGCTACTAAATATCTGACGTAAAACGGAACTCCGAGAAATTGGTTCAAAAAGAATGACCGGGACCACACTGGAAAACAAACTGTTCGCGTGTGCTCGACGAGATAGATACTGTTCACCAGAACAGCCAGATGATTCACGACCTCTTGATGTCGCATTATGCCAAGAGGACATGAATGGCATAGTATATGTATGTATATAGCTTTGTTGTATGTATGTATGTATATAGCTGTGTTGTAAAAGGTATTATCTTAGAAAAGTTATCTTGTACAACATTCGCAGTTTTGTATATACGTAAGATCTATAAGAATAGTTCTTACAATTTTTTTTATTCTGCGTAGTATATTCTGAGAGTTGCAGTTACAACATTAATTACCCCCAAACCGCACTATTCAACACTGTACTTCAGTAGGAGAAGCAGTAAAAAACATAATAAACTAGAGCACTCTGAGCGCGCATACCTTCACCAAGCGAGGCAACGGTAGCATAGTATTCAAATTGGCTCTGAAATCATAATTTTCTTTGTAAAAATTCCAAGATCTAATCATTTGTGCCTTTTGATAGTAATAACAGCATGTGCAATTTTCTTGAAGGTCCGTTCATAACTTTTTGAATTATACTGCTAACAAACGCTATGACAAACAGAAGTCAAACATACAAACGAACAAACCGATCTGCACCAAATTTAATTATTTGTGTCTTTTAATATTACTAACAACCCATCTGAATTTCATAAAGATCCGTTCAATATTTTTTGAGTTATTGTGCTAGCAAGCATAAAATTAAAAACAATGACAAACGAACGAACGAACAAAGAGATCATTACCAAAATTTGGTCATAACTCTTTTTTATATACCTAACAACTCGTGTTAATTGCATAAAAATCTATCCATAACTTTTTTAGTGATGGCATTGAGAAAAATGAGGCAGACAAACAAAGAAACAAACAAACAAACGGATGGACATATCTTCATCATAAGTTAATGATCCGTTTCTCCTAACATACATAACAATCCCTCTGAATTTCGTCCAAATCGATTCATAACTTCTTGAGTTTTCTTGGTGATAGACAGATAGACAGACAGATTGACAAAGAGACAGATTGACAGAGAGACAGAGAGACACGACGAAAACATAACCTCCTTGGCAGAGGTAATTACGTGTACTCTGAAATTTTTAGTTGCACAGCTCGCATTTCCAACAACAGCAACACTGGAGAAGTGAACTTTGGGAAACCAAGTCTTTGCAGAACTGAAATATTTGTGATAACGATTAAAAGAGCACTCTTGCGATGTACGAGTAGATCAGTAGACGCGATCAGGCCGCCACACTGCAGATGCAGCCTATTCCTTCATTTCTATATACTGTACTGTACGTGTTCTCGACACCGCTACCTGTGGATGAGGTTGTGTTCGCATTCTAAAGTTATCGCACCATCGGAATTTTCGGAAAAAATCTGGCTTTTTTCATGTTTTAACAAAAACGTAACACATCATAAAAAACGGCTTTGGAACCCTTTTTCGCGCGCTGTAGAAATAGAGGGTAAAAAAAAATTACCCGAAAATTTTAGCCTCAAACCAGGAAGGACCTGCGCAGTGGCGGCCTGTCTCTGGAATTTGGGAACCGGTGTATGGGACTCGCTACAGTGTGGCTTTGATGTTAGCAGCCGATGTATGGGACTCGCTACAGTGTGGCTGTGATGTTAGCAGCCGATGTATGGGACTCGCTAAAGTGTGGCTGTGTTGTTAGCAGCCGATGTATGGGACTCGCTACAGTGTGACTGTGATGTTAGCAGCCGATGTATGGGACTCGCTACAGTGTGACTGTGATGTTAGCAGCCGATGTATGGGACTCGCTACAG
>LQNS02278170.1:42477288-42495690 GCA_001587735.2 Parhyale hawaiensis
GAGGTAGTAACGTTCTTTACATTAATTGGAGAAGATTCGACTTATTTGAGACTTTCACCAGCTGCTCACCTGCCGAAATATATAAATCAGTTGCTGCTGCGTCAGATTGACTTGTTGTCTATTCCCATTACTCCGCTTGCCAGGATGCTAGTTGCTATATAATATACCATTTGCCCTTATAGCGTCTCTGATATAATGATGGGGCTGTCTGAGTGTTTTTCTGTCTGTCTCATTGTCCGTCACACTCCCGCTCACGAGCACTATAAGTTACTTTACATTCGGACTGAGAACGAGGCTTCGTAATCGCTGTGCTGAAGTGAATGCAAGTACTCAAATGCGGTGCTTCTCCATCGTTTGGTGAAATTGTGTTGAATGTAGTCGAAGTGGAGGCCTAGAAATACTGTAATTTTCACCAACAACAAAGATGAAGTGTTACGTTAGACTAGCTTGAGTATTTCTCACGCTGTAATTGTTGTATTGGTAGCGTAAAGTATTCTATCTCGTAAACAGGTATTACAAAGTTTCAACCATGAGCAGTATTGAACACCCAAATTAAATTTTAGCTTCTCGTTGAAATAGCATTGGTTAAACTAAGCTCTGGTAATATAAGGGGCAAGTTAATGCGATGGTAGGGAAATATGATCTCGCGCTCAGCGCAAGGTTGTTTTCAGTTGCAGTATAAGTTTGTTGAAATTTATTAACACATCGGAAACTGCAAGCAGTTTTTGGATCACTAGAAGAGCGCAGCCACCTCATCCCCCCCTCCATTTCCCCTGGGAAGTTTAAAGTCCTGGTCTTCAAGTTAAAAATATGGAAAAGAAGACAGGCTAATAAGAATTTGCAGGATCGTTACGAACTTAAACTTGCTAGTGAAAAACTATAAAATAGAGAAGTCACTAATGTACAATATGGAATTGCAACTTATTGAAATCCGTTATCAAGAAAATGCCGTCGAATATTTAAAAAAAAAAAAACACTGTTTCTTTTCAGAAATGCATACAAATTTTAGATTATTCCGACAAGACTGATCACATTACAGAAACTTATTGTAGCCTAAACTAATCTAACCTACCCTAATCGATCCCAACCCAACTTAAGCTTAACCCGACCGAGTTGAAGCCAACACAACCAAATCTAACTGAACCTGATACAAGTTGGAGTGTCATCTTTGCATGGGAAATGTTAGGTTTGTGATCCTCGCTTAGGCTCGTAGAGGTTTGTCCATTGTGTCCCAGTTTAACTGGAATTTTTGTTGTATCGGCAGTAGGGCAAATCTTCAACAATTATTGTGTAGAAAGAGAGAGAGATGAATTTGAAAGGGAAAGTACTTGAGAATATTTCATATTACAGTGTGAGCAGCAAAATTGTTTAACTATATCGAGAGTCATCGAAAAATTCCTGTTACTACAATTGGGCTTCTATAGTGACTCACCTGCGCAGGCGAACGATACCTTTGCTAAGAAAATTTTGTGCTCCTGGGCAGGATGTCATGGAAGTGGTGAGCGCAAGTCCCGGCGTGGCTGAGGTGTTGACTGCTCCTCAGGCCCCACCCTTCTCTGACGCTGCTCTCCCTCTGCACCTACACCACACAGGTCTGTAGTAACTTGGTAGTAGTAGAAACTTATAGTAGTGTTAGCAGACGCAACAGCAGCAGATTAGTGGTATGAGCAGTAGACGTGCTCGTTCACTGAAGAAGCATATATTTATAAAGCACAAAAGTTTGAATTGTACATGTCGTTCTCACACTCGGTCTTCACTGGCTTGGCTTGCGCCGCTCACTCTATGAATAAATGCTAGTTTGCAGGCAGCAACTGTTTTTTTTTAATTGTTGTAAGGACTTTTAATGTCTCTTCTTTTCACACTGTTCGTACTCATTTTTAATGAACAGTCGAAATGTCATTTTAACATTGTGGCAATTTGCCGGTATACATTTCAAGAAAAGAGTTAAGCTCTTAACAGTTAAAACTATCAAAACTAGAGCACTCTGAGAGAGCATACCTTCGCCAAGTAAGGCAATGTTAACGCAATACTCAAACTGTTCCTGAGATTACGATTTCATTTTTTATTATCACCCAAATTTAGTCATTTATGCCTGTTAACAGCAATAACAGATTCTGTATAATTTTTGTGAAAATCAGCCGGTAAATGGCTGAGTGAATTTTTGACAAAAATTAGTCCAACATACAAACGGACAAGCCAATCATAACAAAAATGAGGTTGTTTGTGCCTTTTAGCATTTTAAACAATTTTTACAAATATCAAGAAGATTCATTTATAACTTCTTGAGTTATTTTTACTGACAAATATAGAACAAACATACAAACAAACAAATGGACAAACAGATCAACACAAAAATACGGTCAAGTACTCTTATTGATAGCCCTAACAGTTCCTGCAAATTTCATAAGAATCAGTCCGTAACTTTTTGAGTTATGCTACCGAGAAAACAGAGGAACACAAACCAACAAACGGTTGAATGAATCTTCACCAAAAATTAATCATCTGTTCCTCGTTCCTCCTAACACATCTAACAATCCCTGTAAATTTCTTAAAAATCCGTCCATAACTTTTTGAGTTATCATGGTGACAAACAAAGTGACAAACTCGACGCAAACATATCCTTGGAGGAGAAATTAATACTGTAACTCGTGTAAGTCAGCGACCCCTCAAGTGGCAACTTTGGATGATGTACCCTATTTAAGTGAGTACATCAGAGCTGGGTACAGTCCCCGCACCAGGACAGTCCCCGCACCAGGACAGTCCAATAAACTGTAGTCTACTGTGCTGTATGAATGGCAGACAGGCCACTCTCATGTATGTCTTAGACGAGAGCAGTAGCAACAGAATGACAGTTCTATAAAGAAGATTGCCTTATTTAATGAAAAGAACAACGATATCCAACAGATTTGTTCCACCTGAAATATATTGGTTTCGAAAACATGTCTGTCACCCGGCACCACGAGCGTTCGTAATATACATCGGTATTATGTTCTGAAGTAGTGTATCCCGTCGTCAAAAATATAACGGCTAAGAAACTGCATTGACAATTCGGTCAGCGCTGCAATGTTCATGCCCTTAGACTTGATTTTACTATAAATTTAAGAGTGACAATCGTAAAAAGTGTAAGCATGAAAAGCAGTCCAGTCAACCTAGCGAAATTGATCCCGACCTTCAAGAAGATGAAGAATTCTTCCTGTGATTAAAGTTTTCATCATGTGAAGTGAAAATGCACGTCAATCTGCTCGGCGCTCGTTTAATCTACTGTACATCAACATTTGTTCATTCGATGGTCGAATTTCTACCTGTCGTATCCCCATACAGGAGGGACACGTGTATATATATACATGGTGGTGTTTATTATTACCTCCACCAGGGAGGTTATGTTTTTGTCTTGTTTGTCTGTCTATTTGTCTGTCTGTCTGTAAGTTTGTATGTCACCAAGATAACTCAAGACGTTATGAACGGATCCTCACGAAATTTACAGGAATTTTTAGTCATATTGACAGTAACAGATGATTAACTTTTGTTAAAAATCCGTTTATCTGTTTGTGTTCTTTATTTTTATGCCTAGTTTTTCTTAGTACTAAAACTCAAAAAAGTTATGGACGGATTTTCATGAAATTTACATGAGTTGTTAGGTATATTACGAAAAGTAACCGACCAAATTTTTGTGATGATCTATTCATTCGTTCGTTCGTTCGTTTGTCGCCGCGTGTGATGTTGTACCTGTAAAGCACAATAACTCAAAAAGTTATGGATGGATCTTTGTGACATTTATAGGACTTGTTAGAAATGCTAAACGACATAAATGATTCAATTCTGATTCAACAAAATTACAGAAACTGTTAATACTATCAAAAGGAACAGATAATTAGATTTTGGCGTTGATACAAAGAAAATCATAGTTTCAGAACCAATTTCAATTTTTCGTTGCTGTTGCCTTGCTCGGCGGAAGTATGCGCTCTCAGACAGATCTAGTTTCCTTATTTGTTACCTCAATGTACTAGCCAATTTCTGTAACTTCTTGTGAGATTAGCTACAGCGCAACCACTAGATGGCACTAGATTAACAACAATACCCGCTACGTGATTTTCATTGTGGAACTATCATGAGGGAAATGAGAAATGACGAAATAGTATTTTTGAGACAGATGGAGGTCCTAATTTTTTGCTAATAACATTTTCAACATTTCTTAAAACGAAAGAAGCGAGTAAGTCCTGTTGTTGTAGAGCGATACGATTGAGATCATACCATCCATTATCTGTTTGCTACAGGAAAAAACAATGGGTATTGGATTAGTCTAATATTTTTTAACGATATCGAACTTTTTTGTGAAATAAGCGGTAGAATATGCGTTTTTTCTTATATTTTAAATTAAAGCCTAAACCTTTTTTCCTATTTTTCTTTCTAGCCGCGAGTTCAGGAAGTGAGAAACCTGAAGTAGACGAAGATGAAGAAGAAAACTCCAGAATGGAGACTGAGGTCGATGGCACGGCCGAGGACGTGACTCAAAGTCCACAAGAACAGCCAGCAGAAGAAGAATCTCCAGAATTATTGCGAGCTTACGATGAGCAGATGGAATGTGACGACAATAACAGCATGTTCATTGATGAAGACTCGTCCTCCAGCCGTGCGTTTGTTGATAATGATACCACCTCCACCGACTCCCAAGCCGTCACTCATCAGGAGGGCCGAAGAAACAAAAGGAAAAATTTTCTTCCCAGGAATATTATATACAATCCGCAGGATGACGACGACTCCGAGACTCAGGAACCAGCGAGTGGAGGCGACGATGCTAATATGAGCAACGAAACCAACGCCAACAGCAGCGGCATGACCGCCAGCAACGGGCGGAGTGGCGACTCGCCGCTGGACTTGTCAGAGACTCCAGTTCGGCGGTCTCTGCTTCCCCGTCGATTTTCGCCAATCGGCCTCCCACTCGCAAATTTGTCTCAAAGATCTGAATCTCCGAACGACCTCATGCCAGCTCGGCCCTCCTCACCCGAGGCCGGCGACTCCAGCGGCCTCAACACAAACTTACCCGACTACGCGCAGCTCACCATGCGGCGATTGCTCGGCCTCTACGGGCTGCCTCTTCATCCTGAGCTCAATACAGGTAAGGCAACGAGGCTCGTAGTTCTAGCTTTACTTTCCCTATGAATCTTATCTATTATCCTGAAAATTATTGAAACGGCTTCAGTGCTGTGCAAAAATGGTAATTCTATACGTTTTTCTTCCTCTGGTGTCGATAGAACACGCTGTGTCCAACGGCATGTTGCATAAAGACCGTGAGCAGAGCTGCCATCGCTGTTACTGCTTGAATTTAACAAAGGCATCAGGACGATAGTATGTTAAGAGGCCTCAGAAAGACAGTTTCTAATGGCCAAACAAATGTTCGAGCGAAGCAATGCGTGGCTCGCGCGCAATGCCAGACGGTCTATTGCTGCCGTACACACTCCGTGATCTCAGTCTGGGCTCTCCAATTCTGAGGCTTCTCAGATATCCTTCCAGACTTTGCAGCTCATTCAACAGCTACATCCTTCAAAGTGTGCCAATGATCCCTCAACTCTGCGGAATAATATAATTTCTTTCATTTGAAGAGTAGCGTATGACAGAAGTTGCATTTGGTGAGGATGTCTTACGGCATGAAGATCTTTCCAGTTTTTGGCTACATATATGGCAACCTCAGCACTGCGCTAGCTCGCACATAGACAGGCGGTGTATAGCCGGCTGATGGGGCCTAAAAAATATTATGTCTTCCGTGGATATTATTATATTAGGAAACTGTTGCACCGCATGAACTGAACAGATAGCAAAGAATATAGTTATATTGGCTCCTCTTCAGTATTTCTGCTTGTGGTTATGAGTCTACTAGATAAACCAGCCATCAAAAATTAAGGTAATAATTTCGTGATGAAGCTTTTTATGGTTCTTGCTTACGGTACGATTTCCATTGCAGAAATTATGTCTCATACCTGTAGGCTTGATCTTCCATTAAGGAAAGGAATGATGTGCCATCATGAGTTTGTAAGAGCAAAATTTCCCTCCTACAAGTAAAAGGGCGAGTATCAGTTTTGTGATAGTGAAGTAGCACCATGAAAATATAGTTCAGTCAAAATAATTCACTGCAAATGGTCAGTCCTTACTCTATCGTCGATACCAGCAGTTAGTTGAAGCATTAAGATCAAATTGAGCTGTAATATGAACTGAAAATCTTTTGAAATCCGCCCAGACTTAACTATCAACTGCTACGAAGAAATTCAGCTAAAAAATATGCAAAACACTTTACACACGACAGGATCAAAAACACTATTAGAGATACAACCTTTCATCTACCACACTCAAAAGGAGAAGCACATTAAATAATACCGAGTAACTTTTCAAAGTTAAGCGGGCTTCAGAAGATGCAGCATTTCGACTTTCGAGCCTATATTCCACATTATATTTGCCATCACAATTTAGGGCTAAAATTCCATGGTATCTCTTCTTGTCATTAGCAGAAGAATTTTCTCCTAACTTAATTGTTAATATCGTAACGGAGAGAAGGACCAACCAAAGGAGCAAGCAACCAGCAAATCTAACAGCAACTGTATATTATTCTATAGTGGACTATTAGCTGGATGCACTCCACCCACTGCACTGCAGCTTGAAAGCTGCTTGATCTTCCTCTCCATTAAATAATAAAACGCAGTTTGTTAGTTACTTGCTCCTTATTTGGTTTAATGGTTGGTCCGTCTCTCCGTCACGATGTTGAGACTTTGGATAGGAGGAAAATTCATCTACTGAATAACAAGATGAGGTGATAAAAAATTCGAGCCCTAAGTTATCATCTCAAATATTGCTTCTGGAATATACTCGATGTACTGCATTTTCTGAGGACCGCATCGCTTAAAAGAATAGTTAGGTGCTCTCTGACTTCCGTTTTCTGAGCGTGGTATACGAGAGGCTCAGTTTTGGGTGGATGTCTCGTTCCACTCGTGCGTCATCCATTTCGGTTACGTGTTCCTTTGCTGGATATTTTCCTAGTAGTTGAAACTTCACACTGAGCACAGACTAAATCATTTTCAATTCTCATTGAAGCCAAATTTCGATCCTGATACTTCAACAAGTAATTGGTATCCAGTTTACAGCAAGTACTGAGCATTTCCGGTGCATTCTTTTGATCGTAGAACTACATTTTTTTGGTGCTGTTTATATTACAAGTATTTCATAACTGATTGATATTCGGGCTTTTACTTACAGGAGGGAAATTTTGATCTCACAAACTCATGACGGCAGCTCTTTCGTAACTTTTATGGAAGATCAAGCCTACAGGTATCAAGCCTATTTTGCAGCAAAACCCGTACCACAAGAATCACAAGATATCATCAATAGAACAATTTATTACAAAATTATTCCTGAGCATTTTAACCGCTAGGTACTCTAGTCGAGTTAAAAACTGCTGTGCCACTAAATCCTCTCCAGAGAGCAGTCTTTTTTTTTTTCAGAACAACTCTAAATGCCATAAACAAGATCCCTTTCCACTCACAAAAATATTACAAAGAATTTGTGATCTATTTATACCTCTTGTCATAAGCGTATATTGGATACAGAGGGGCCTATAGGTCGAGCTGTTCTGAACAATATTTTGAGAATAAGATTTTCTTAGAGCATAGAGACACAGTTCACTTACAGAAGAATGTTATGTCAGACGTGAGTGTGTGCGCTACGCCCCGAAATTTCCAGCATTTCCAATTCTGGAAATTCTGGGGTGTAGCGCATACACTGCAATTAACTTGAATGAGACTAAAGTCAGCTTATATGCAATGTGAGCGCAAACTCAAATATCTGCTTCATTGAAGTGCTGAGATTTTGCCCTCTGAAGCGAAAGCTGCTTCGCCAAAAAAAGAAAGACAGTAAGTTTTACATAGAACAATTAATTGTGTCTAGTGCCCGTAAAAAATCATCACTCCGTTGGTCATCTACCGAATTTATAAGTCGTGACCTATAAAACCAGACTATAGAAGCTACAAATACATTGTTTCGTTTTAAAGAAGTGTTTCAAGCAAGACGTGTATTCAAATAAAGGGATAAATAAGGATTCCACTTTCGCCATCTTCTGCAACCTGTGACAACGTAACTTAATTGTAAAATCTGCAACCTGGCCTATTTTTTTACTATTTCACTAAGATGCGAATACGAAATAAAAACGAAGCGTTTTATTACATTAGGATTTGCTTATTAGTGTACCTCGTCGCCACAAATGACGGAGAGGAATTGGGGATATTTCTTCATTGCCACATTTTCGTTAATACAACTTTCAACTTAAAGAACATAAGGATCAAGGACGGGCGTTCTCTGCTGCACACTTGCTAAGTAGTGAAACCCTTCTTTGCTCTCTCTGACACCGAGCAAAATTATTTTATTTATTTTTTGCATGCAGTCAATCATCACACAACATATTAAGTTAGACTCGGTATTACGTATACAGGTTATCATGCAAGTCCAAATGTTTTCGCTCAGCGAAAAACTGTTTCATCGACAAATGAAATCAATTAGTAAGAACAAATTATGCATCGTTACTATTTGTGGGAAGAAATTAAGAAGCAGCTAAGGGGAGCTTCAGATATTTCAGTTCTTCCATCTCATCGTTGACAACGCCAAGAAGTGCATTCAAACATAAAGTTACCGCATTCTTTTGTCAGTATCTGCAACCTGGACTATTTTTGCCCTTCAGTCTATAACAGAGCTTGACAAGACTGCCACAGTGTGAAACCTGGCCTAATTTTTACTACCTATTTTCTTAATGCATAAGAGAAAATAGTCAGATTTATCTATATGATTTAGGTCATTTAACCCTTTCCGCCTGCTGGCGCGCTGCACGCATTTTTTTTCCTTATGAATACAGACAAGGAAACCTCGTGGGAAAGTAACACAACCTGGTATGACTAACTAGAGTGAAGCATAATCGTAGGGTTGATATATTCGATTAGTGAGGCTAACCTTCATCAACGGCGAGTGAAATTTCAGATTCGATTAAATATACTGTATACAAATGAACATATATATGCGCTGCCTTCTATATTTCTTCGTCGTTTTAGGTCTACTCCAATTGGCCATCGAGTATTAATTTTAGTTTTATACTAGACGACCCGTGACCCGTTGGGTCGCCATCACGATCGTCTTCTCTTCTGCAATAAAAGCAAGTGTTATATAGCTGGGCATAGACCACCCGCTATTCGGCCATTCTCTTCTGCCCATCAAGGAGCGGCCCGTTCGGTTCATTATCAACAGGTTCTTTGCTTATCTAACGAATATTCAACACCCAGGTTGTAAGCAAAGTCAAATTGTTATATGTAACGTATTTCAGTTTTATTGCCCATGGAACCGCTGAATTGATCATGCCTGTTCTTGAGGCCCAGCTCAGTTCAACTTCCGTATCACAGATACAATCGAATTAAAGAGCTATTCCATGCCCCATAGGAGAGGAGAGACTATACCATGGAATTTCTTCCCTATCTAAAAGTGAAGAAGATGTGTCAAATGAGTTGATCGCTTCTTCGCTCACGTTTCTGCACGCATCTGATCCACGCCCTGCAATATCCAAGCTTTCGAATGCACAATTTGTGTAACTGAAATAAACTCATCTTTGTCTCATTGGCGCCTGTCGACGCCTTGCTAATTCTCGACGGTAACACATCGCATGAAATTTCTGCAGAATTCTTAGCTTTCCTAACATTACAAAAACTGCCCCGATGCTTCTTCTGTCAGAAGAAGGAAAGCTTTTTCTTGCTCTCGTTTGTCACTTTGATTCATGGTTGTTTGGGGAAAAAGTAAGTCCCCATATTGTAAAGCGCGTAAATCAGATGCTAAGTGTCGATGGTTCGGTTCCGTTTGAGTGTTGACTTCCGAGTGACAGTCGCGTTTTCCCGAGGTGGTTGATGTAGAGGGCGTTTTTAATTGCTTTCCTTATTGCTCTGAAGTGCTTGAAGACACGGTGACATGTTTCATTTATTTCTGCAGCGCAGTGCGTTCATTAGCTGAACCTCAACTGTAGGCCTCTGAATACTCAGAGTCTCACCAAGGAAGATGCGCAAATAAACATTTTCTCAGAAACTAACTTTGCTATTAGAAATTAGTGTTGCAGCGCAGGCTGCCATCAGAAACAAACCACTCTGATAAGAAACTTTCCTTCGAACACGAGTATAACATACCCTGTTCCATGACAAACAAATACGATGCAAATACTGTTATGTTATGTAAATCAGGAAAATTGGTAATTATTTATGGCTTTCAGATAGTGAAAAGAAGTCTACCACCTCAGAAGCTGCTCTCTCTCCTGTATATACAGTATATATTTATGTTTTGATATAGGGAATGACAGCGAGCCCTTCGTCGTCCTACAAAAACACTAGGTATTTTTTTTATTTTACAGCTTGAACATTGTTCCAGGTTAAGAAAATAATCAAAGAGAATTGAGTCGCTACATTAGAATGGGCATTGATTAGAGCACTAATTATGCGTGTTAAATGCGCCATTCACCTATAGGAATATGGTGCAAATCTCCCCCAAAGGACTCAGGGGCCGTAATCCACGAGATTTAACTGATTACAAGCAACTCACATTATGTTGTAATTTTGGTGAAATCTGAAGAATTCACCACAGCCAGCATATGCTGCAGCTCTGCCTGAGCTCCTACTGGAATTTTTTAATTTTGAGAAGTGACGATATCGTGATAAATAAAAAAAGATGCATCGGTGCAGGCTTGGTTCGCATCAACAGATGAAGGCCAATGTGAAACTTCCCTGGTTAGACGTTTCCACTGTTAACTGGATTTATTTATCACTGGTAAGAGAGAATGACATCAACGCAAAGACTGAACGTGCATCTCCCACAAAATTTTAGGTAAGATAAGGTGGAAGCTAAGGAGAACAATAAGATAATTAGCAAGGTTGCCACATGAAGCAGTAACAGCTACTCTGCTCTTGCCATTGCCCCTAAGAGCAAATGATATTACTGCCGTATACCTCTTTTTCCATTTCCATACACAGTAGCTACCACTTCCCCTCAGGGGAGTTAGCATAGACGTTAGACTTACCTATCATTGTGTTGTTAGTCCCATTCTGCTGCATATCATGCAAGTCTACGTACATCACCTTAGTATTATAGCTGGGCCTTTGGGATATACTTTTCGTGCCATATTGCTGCGACACTACTGTTTTCGGCTGTTCCTTTGGTCTCGCGACATACATGTTACACTTGCCTTACCGCAGTGTACAGATGCTGCATCTTTCTGACTTATACGTAGTAAGGAATGATGAACTGCACTGCGACAGCGCAGATCGAGGCATGATCAGTCCTACAACCTCTGGTCTGCTGCTGTAACAATCTTTCAGCGAAGTAAATTTACATATAAAATGTATATATAGATATGATCATGACTATGTCATAAGGAGGATCCCTTACATCCACTGTAGCTACGGCCTGCTCGTCCTTATGAATGATAAAGATTGCACTTCTGTAAACGCGTAGTTCTTTTTTCAAATCTATTCCAACTACTGTAGAAAATAAACCAATTTTGCTTGCCATAAATATTAGAAAGTCATTATTACCTCCGCCAAGGAGATTACGTTTATCGTAGTGTTTGTCTGTCTGTTTGTCTCTTATTCTGTCTGTCTGTCATCGAGATAACTCAAAATGCTATAGACCTACTTTAACGAAATTCACAGGGATTGTTAGGTATGTTAGGAGGACCAGATGATTAACTTTTGGTGAAGATACGTTCGTCCGTTTGCTTGTTTGTTTTTCTAGGTTAGATTAGGCATATCATGAAAGGTAGATGACCAACTTTATGTAATAATCTGTTTGTTCGTTCGTTTGTCACTGTTTTTAATTTTATGCTTGTTAGCACAATAACTCAAAAAATAAAGAATAGATCTTTATGAAATTTATAGGAGTTGTTAGTGATGTTAAAAGACATAAATGATTCAATTTTGGTGCAGATAGGTTTGTTCGTTTGTATGTTTGACTCATGTTTGTCATGATGTTTGTTAGCAGTAGAATTCAAAACTCAACAAAATTGCATCAACTGTTATTACTATCAAAAGGCACTCATGATTAGATTTTGGCGTTGATCAAAGAAAATCATGGTTTCAGAGCCAATTTAATTTTTCGTTACCGATACCTTACTTAGCGGAGGTATGCGCTCTCAGAGTGCTCTAGTTTCTCACTGTCTTATACTCTCGCACGGGCGGGGACAATAAATGTACATCTATATATAAAAAATATTGATCTTCATTATAATATTTTCATTTCTGTGAATAGAACAGCACAAAGACCTAATTTGTATTTTGAATGTCTCTGATTGCTATTTTTATTGGTCTCATAGCTGTTGTTGAATATTATTACTATAAACTTACAAGTGAAATACTTTCATCGGTCATAAAAACCGTGTACACTATTTCTTCAAAAAAAATATTACTTCTACTTTTTGTACTGAAAATATATTACTAAATTTACTAAATTCATGCCGCTAATGAACTAACTCAGTTCCATGCATGGGGATGCAGTCTACATAGTCAATGCTTCCGTGAGATAGTCGCCCTAAATGTTCTCCAGAGAACGCTAACAACATCCGCTACTGAGCAGATATGTATTTTATTACTCACCCTACGTGCAACACCGCTTACCTCCTCCTGCATGGTATAACTACCGGGATGAAGACACACGACGGATCTCTCTGTCTGACTCCCTTCTGCCCCTCTCCAGTTTTTTCACTGCTCTTCTTAGCGTGGGTTTGCTCAAGAAAGTCTCTGTAATGCATTCGCATTCTTTGCTTTTGTAGTCCTCCCCTTCGGTCTGTGCGTCTCTCTTCTTATTTTTTCAAGCAGATAAAAACTCTCTTGTATGCTAACGACAAAAACTTTTACATTTAAATTTGTTTTCGTTTTCTTGCGGCATTCCAGCTCGATAATAGATGTGTCCCACTCTCTCCAAGATCAATTAGGATTTTTGGACGTAGCTCACCGTTAGAAGGCGAACTCCAAATACATTCGAGCTTTTTTGTGATTGGCGCAAAAAATGCCACAAAGATAAAGCAAATGCGTTGCGGACACACAACATTCCGTTCATAATCGATGCGTCCCGTGAGAGCGAAAGGGCGAAGGAAAGCTTTTAAGAGCTCGCTAGAAAAGAGGGCGGTCGTCCGACTCATCAAATATTTAAATTTTCCGCGGAATTTCTATTAAAGTTTCTTTTTGTATGACGTGGTTGACTGTACATCCGCTTGATTCTCTCAGCCATTATTCTGTCTTGCAGACGTATTACCAACCCGCAGCTTAACATGATGTAAACTTTAAAATGAATAGTTCTTGTTTTATAGATTTCTTTTGCATTCTTGCTTATGTTTTTACCAAATAGGATATTATTAGTAAGCTGTACTTTTAAATGAATCAAAAAAGATTATGAGCGAAACATAATAGAAGCCATCATCATTTTAAGCCTCAACCTTTAGTAAGCATTTGCGTAACATCTATTGTAATCAGACTGATTCATGTAGTTCTCTATAACTCGAACCGCACTTCCTTGGAAGTATCATGTTAAATACCAGCAAACACAGGACTGAAATTCTAAACCGTTACCGAGAAGTAGGCAAATAATCCTCGTTGCAGCTGCGCGTTATACTCCAACTTTGCAATGCAGTGAGAGTACGTTTACAAATTTTTGTTGCTGCATGGTGAATGTGAGGCTTATATTCTCCATAGCTGGTAGGATGTTGCTCTCTGCATGATCATTTGAACTGCTCCAGCCACTGAAGGACGTAACACCGAAAGTATATCCTTGCCACTCGCCAGTACCTTTCACAAATTCTTGAGATGATCCGCGTCGCGTCTCCCACGCCGTCGTCCCGCCACTTAGTCATATTTTGCTATGAACGGAACCACTTGAAGCCAACACCACAACATTCTTTGATGCCTCTGGCTTCGCGTCCATACTCTCGACCGGAAGAAAGCTTGTCCTTCTGCACTCTTTCGTGGTAAACTCTTTCGGGGTAAATTTCCATACTGCGATTGCCCCACAACCCCCCAAAAAAATAGAACATTAAAAAAATATGGTCCTCTCTGTTCCAATGTTCTTAGCCATACGCTAGCGAAGAATAATTAATGGTTCTGACGGATGTATAAACGCTTTAACAGCTGTTTGCTTTCAAATCTGGTGCTGTTAACGGAGAAAAATCGCTTGAAAGAGCCTCTTATTACATATTAGGCATACGTCGCACATCGGTGATAGCTCATCACTGCCATCCATTGGCAATTGTTGTTGTCAAATTCGAACTTGTTTTTGGGAAACGTGACAATAAAAATCACCGCAGTCCGCACAGCTGTCAGAGTATTTAGGCGTCGTGACTGTTATAAAAAAACAGGTTATTCTGTAAAAAAAAGCCTCGAGAGACTACGCAGAGCAGATAGCTCAGTGAAGATATATTTATTTATGGACCATGTTAACCATTTTACAGGTGACGTATCTTCACCTCAAGCCGCGTGTTATTTCAGTCACTGAAAGCCATGAGGGCATTTCCAGCTGCCAAATTCACTAGATTTAGGAATTTTTTACTATTCTTCTCTTAATCACCACCTGGACGAGCTTTCATTTTTTCGAGAAAATATGAACTCTTAGTATTTTCTGCGAGAATACTGGAAAAAGTTCTTTGAAAACTGGAGCTACAGCAGGCGAAGGTTAGTTGGTCATAAGAAAACATCGTGTCGCCATGGAGCTGCGTTAGTAACAACGGAGGAAGGCTTCAGCACACACAGCCTCGGACAGTACAGCACACACACGTACGTACTCCTGCCGAAAAAAGTTACTTTTGTTAAAGTAGTTTTTTGATGTGAAGCTGTAGATTGTAACTTTTATTTCCATTGGTGAGTTACTTTCAACACAAATATACATTAGAATTGAATACTTTCGTGGTGTTGCACTTGAAAGAGAAGCTTACATAGACACATCAACAGCTACCGACGATGCCTACAGTCCAGTCGACTCTCTCGCAGTAGAGGATATATATATATATTTAATTTTTATACCCACGACGCGCGTTTCGCTGTTCTCCAGCTCATCAGGTGGGAGGGTCAAAGATGTTAAATTTAGTTCTTGAAATCTTGTGAAATTTAGAGAGGTTACCATAGCAAGGTGTAACTATGATACCGGCTGTTCCAAACGTATAAATGAAATTTCCAATCAAGCAAATGTTTTGTCAATTTTCAACTACAGTCTGCTGCATTAACTCCAATGACTTCACGTTGCAGATACGCAGATGTACCGGGGGCGACAGTTTACAACCTGTCGTAGATAAAAGGCTGGCACATCAGCATAGCAGTCTTCGTAGTAAATACAAATCCCACANACCACTGAAGGACGTAACACCGAAAGTATATCCTTGCCACTCGCCAGTACCTTTCACAAATTCTTGAGATGATCCGCGTCGCGTCTCCCACGCCGTCGTCCCGCCACTTAGTCATATTTTGCTCTGAACGGAACCACTTGAAGCCAACACCACAACATTCTTTGATGCCTCTGGCTTCGCGTCCATACTCTCGACCGGAAGAAAGCTTGTCTTTCTGCACTCTTTCGGGGTAAATTTCCATACTGGCATTGCCCCCCCCCCTCCGAAAAAAAAGAGAACATTGAAAAAATATGTTCCTCTCTTTTCCAATGTTCTTAGCCATAAGCTAGCGAACAATAATTAATGGTTCTGACGGATGTATAAACGCTTTAACAGCTGTTTTCTTTCAAATCTGGTGCTGTTAACGGAGAAAAATCGCTTGAAAGAGCCTCTTATTACATATTAGGCATACGTCGCACATCGGTGATAGCTTATCACTGCCATCCATTGGCAAAAGTTGTTGTCAAATTCGAGCCTGTTTTTGGGAAACGTGACAATAAAAATCACCGCAGTTCGCACAGCTGTCAGAGTATTTAGGCGTCGTGACCGTTATAAAAAACAGGTTATGCTGTAAAAAAAAAAAGCCTCGAGAGACTACGCAGAGCAGATAGCTCAGTGAAGATATATTTATTTGTGGACCATGTTAACCATTTTATAGGTGACGTATCTTCACCTCAAGCCGCGCGTTATTTCAGTCACTGAAAGCCCTGAGGGCATTTCCAGCTGCCAAATTCACTAGATTTAGGAATTTTTTAACTATTCTTTTTTTAATCACCACCTGGACGAGCTTTCATTTTTTCGAGAAAATATGAATTCTTAGTGTTTTCTGCGAGAATACTGGAAAAAGTTCTTAGAAAACTGGAGCTACAGCAGGCGAAGGTTAGTTGGCCATAAGAAAACATCGTGTCGCCATGGAGCTGCGTTAGTAACAACGGAGGAAGGCTTCAGGACACACAGCCTCAGACAGTACAGCACACACACGGTACTCTTGCCGAAAAAAGTTACTTTTGTAAAAGTAGTTTTTTTTTTTGAGGTGAAATTCAGCTGTAGATTGTAACTTTTATTTCCATTGGTGAGTTACTTTCAACACAAATATACATTAGAATTGAATACTTTCGTGGTGTCGCACTTGAAATAGAAGCCATTCCTGACACATCAACAGCTAACGACGATGCCTACAGCCCAGTCGACTCTCTCGTAGTAGAGCATATATATACACATATACGTCTTTGAAGCAGATAAATATTTCTAAATATTTGTTCCATGCAATCAAATCCATGTACGAATGCATGCCTCACCTGAAAAAAAAAGAAGAATGCCTCCAAATTAGTAACAAAGTCATCTTCAAGTTAAATTTTGTGCCAGTTAAAGAAAATTTGCTGAATAATACATAAAACGTTCTCAGGTTAACTGCATGATAGACAATTTACGCGTGTGTAAATAGAAAATGAAATCGGTATAATTTTTTGAAGTGCTTCTCTCAACTTTTATGAGTGTATTCCATAATTATGATAGTAATACATATTTGTTACTAAAGCGAGGCATGTTTTATTAAATTAGTAACATATGTTATTAATTACAACTAAGTTGTTCTACATGCGAGGTAGGCTTGTAACGTCTCGAATAAAAAGTTGTTCTCATAGCAAGACATGCCTGTAACGTCTCGAATTGATCCAAGTTATCTCATAGCAAGACATGCCTGTAACGTCTCGAATTGATCCAAGTCATCTCATAGCAAGACATGCCTGTAACGTCTCGCATTGATCCAAGTTATCTCATAGCAAGACATGCATGTAACGTCTCGAATTGATCCAAGTTATCTCATAGCAAGACATGCATGTAACGTCTCGCATTGATCCAAGTTATCTCATAGCAAGACATGCATGTAACGTCTCGCATTGATCCAAGTTATCTCATAGCAAGACATGCATGTAACGTCTCGAATTGATCCAAGTTATCTCATAGCAAGACATGCCTGTAACGTCTCGAATTGATCCAAGTTATCTCATAGCAAGACATGCATGTAACGTCTCGAATTGATCCAAGTTATCTCATAGCAAGACATGCATGTAACGTCTCGAATTGATCCAATTTATCTCATAGCAAGACATGCATGTAACGTCTCGAATTGATCCAAGTTATCTCCTAGCAAGACATGCATGTAACGTCTCGAATTGATCCAAGTTATCTCATAGCAAGACATGCCTGTAACGTCTCGAATTGATCCAAGTTATCTCATAGTACGACATGCCTGTAACGTCTCGAACCCAGACTAGGATATCCTCGCACTCCACCGCACTGAAACAAACCCGCGCCCGATTGCTTGCATCTCAGTGTGGCTATACCAAGCAGGAGCAGAGTATCTATGCAGTGCTGCTGCGGGACCGGACCATCCACTCGCTAACGTTGCTGTACGCTGGCTGAATAGAGCGATGGCTCGATAGGTTCAAGCCATTCAATTTTGGTTAAACTTACTATTTGTTGAACATTGATGGCATATGACTAGCACTAATGATACCAACTCAAGTATTTTATATGATTTTCTTTGTTAATTTAAGATCAAATCCGTTAGCAGTGATTGAAACATCGCATAGCATTTACTGTGCATCAATTGCTCACAGCTAAAGCTATAGACAACTGGCGTATCTTGATTCATTATAACACTTTATTGGGCAGAAAGAAAACGTTAACTGGGCTCACAGTTGCCCTCTTCGTTGCCACTGTGATAATTACCTCCGCCAAGAAGGTTATGTTTTCGTCGTGTTTGTCTATCTGTCTGTTTGGCTGTTTGCTGTCTGTCACCAAGATAACTCAAAAAGTTATGAATCGATTTGGATGAAATTTACAGGGATTGTTAGGTGTGTTAGGAGGAACAGATGATTAACTTTTGGTGAAGATATGTCCATCCGTTTGTTTGTTTGTCTGCGTCATTTTTCTTGATGCCATAACTCAAAAAGTCATGGATGGATTTTGATGAAATT
>LQNS02278170.1:42496251-42508096 GCA_001587735.2 Parhyale hawaiensis
GCATGTAACGTCTCGAATTGATCCAAGTTATCTCATATAGCAAGACATGCATGTAACGTCTCGAATTGATCCAAGTTATCTCATAGCAAGACATGCATGTAACGTCTCGAATTGATCCAAGTTATCCCAGAGCAAGACATGCATGTAACGTCTCGAACCCAGACTAGGATGTCCTCGCACTCCACCGCACTGAAACAAACCCGCACCCGATTGCATGCATCTCAGTGTGGCTACCAAGCAGGAGCAGAGTATCTATGCAGTGCTGTTGCATGACCGAAACATCCACTCGCTAACGTTGCTGTACGCTGGCTGAATAGAGCGATGGCTCGATAGGTTCAAGCCATTCAATATTTTTTTAAACTTACTATTTGTTGAACATTGATGGCATATGACTAGCCACTAATGATACCAACTCAAGTATTTTATATGATTTCCTTTGTTAATTTAAGATCAAAGTCCGTTAGCAGTGATTGGAACATCGTATAGCATTTACTGTGCATGAATTGCTTACAGCTAAAGCTATAGACAACTGGCGTATCTTGATTTATTATAACACTTTATTGGGCAGAATGAAAACGCCAACTGGGCCCACAGTTGCCCTCTTCGTTGCCACTGTGATAATTCCTGCAGTTGCGTTGGTGTCTCTATAGTTCACCTTCATTTATTGTCATTAGCATAACACTGCAGCTCTCTTGTATTTCGGGGTTCGCCGCCTGCCTCTTCGTCGGATCTCTTCTTCTAACGAGCAAGCCTGTAATAACTGATGACAACAGGGCACGCAACAATCCAGGACATGTAGTACTTGTTGGCAGGTTCTTGAACTGCTCTGCACCTCCCACGGCGAAATACGCAAAAAAAAATATTGTAAATATCAGTGCATTGCTACAACAAAGAGAACACTAAGTTTCATTGTTTCATTACGCCTCATTACTGAGGCAAATAGACAACTATGGATCAACCTTCCATTAAAATTTGGGACTCTTGTGCATGCGCTGTTTCCATGGCCATCCTGTTACGACACTGTTCATCTGCACTTATTCCTTTGAATATTCTGCACGCTGCTGCACGCAGCGTGGCTGCTGGTGGTGCTCTCCTCGCGCTCATTTAGTGCAGCGACCACAGATCTTGAGCGCAGTGTGCTCCCAATTCAAATTAAGTTGAGGCCGAGCTAGTGACCTTCAGCGTCTCCTGAAGTGATGGCGGCCGCCAGCTTATCAGCACACCACACGTTTGCTACATAAACAATCAAAAGCTTGCAGATTGAAATGCTTTGAGAAGGCCTCCAGTTCTTTGACTTTGCTCCTAGGTAAAAATTTTGCGCCGGGCTGTAGCCGCGAACTGCTAACGGAACTGGTGACCCTTACGACATAGCGCGCATGCTGCAGTCTGCCTGTCATGTAGAAATGCTTCGACTATCCTGCACTCGATTTAAGGCACTGTGAGCATCTAACTCATTTGCGAACATTCCTGCATGATACAGCCTAACTATTCAATGTTAAGTATGCAAGTGAGTGGAGGCATGTTAAGTACAGTATGCAGAACAATTGCGAGCATGCGTCTGTTTGACGCTCGGATACGATAGCTCCCTCAGGAGCACCATTTGGGTTAGAAGCGGCAGCAAAGGCGCACTAGCAGACGGTGCAATAATTGTTTGTTTCGGTGATTGTGTTGAGCTTCGCGTTTACTCGGAGCACCTGTGCGACGCCGCTGCGCAATAGAAGCTATCTCTCCCTGGGGAGATTTCTGACGCACTTCTGAGAACTAAAACCCCCGAAACCAAAGGCGTTTCTCTCGTCAAGTAGCTCTCGGATGTGTGTTTTCGACGTTACGGGTGAGTTGGATCGATGCTGTTGAAGCTTCCAAAAAACAGTTCATCAGTTATTTCCCATCTCGGGCGAGCGTTTTGAGACGCAGCTGCTTCATTCTGAAGAAAACTCACATATTTCCGACCTTTGACGACCCTACAACTATTTCACGGTAATGTTTGTCTTGGAATTGGTTTTCTCAGCTCAGTTCATACCAAAACTACGCGCCTAGCGCTTTACCACTTTTAGACTTACAATTTTTACCCAGCTCAGCATGCTGGGCCCTTTTAGGATCGGTGCAGTGTACGCCAGATCCAATTCGGCAGGGGGACAACCTTAGAACTAATCTACACTATATACAGTATACATTTAACTAGCTCTTCTTTCGTCAGAATTCTTTATCGATATAACATCTTCATTTTAACAATAAATAGTAGAAATACCCGATGATATAGAACATAGCACGGTATACTGGCAGTGTTCGACATCAGTAAAGTGTAGTGGGTGATGTATGTCGCCATCACATGCAGTCGTCCGCTTTTGAATGCCCTACCAACACGGCTTTTCTTCAAGCTCGACTCAACGTGTCTCTCTTTGCTGTAACTGTACATGTAACTAACGTTATGCGATCTTCAAGAAGCTTTGTACATTTGCATATGCAGTACACGTATGTACATAGCAAAATCTAACTATAACCTATGGCAGGTGTGACAGATTCCTAGAGACGACACGCTACTCACCAAGTATTCCTTTACTTCAGAACCCATTCAAGTGACATTACAAAGGTTTACTGTTCAAACTGTCGTCCTTTTGCTTGATAACGTCAGGTATATTTCCTTTATTTACACCAGTCCGTGAAGCGTAGTAGCACTGCCGCTGTACAACATGCGATAGAGCCGTTCGCTGCTTGTTTACAATAGCGCAAGAAAACAATGCAAATGGAAGGAGTGGTGCGTCGTTCAGAGGACGAGCTCGTCTGTCACGTCAAGATCTGCGAGAGCGTCAATGACGGAACTCTGTGGTGAAGTGCTCAGGATGTGAGAGCAGCCGCCGAGTTCTGTGAGCGATGCCTTTGTTCCTTCTGCCCGCCCAGTTCTCAGGGCGAAATGACGGCATCAGAAGCAAGAATGTTATCATTTCCAATCAAAGTTCTCTACACGGCTTCTGTGTAAATGGCAAGAGAAGTGAAAGTTTCAGCGTCATGCTATATTGCTATTTACTGAGCACACAACTTCAATGATTTTCCAACTGTTTTATTCCTGTGTTTTTCACATACATCTTACTAGTTGTCAGCAGCTAATTAAGTAGCGCAGTAAAGATATTCTCTAAATCTTCACCACTTTTTTTCTGTCCGCAAAGTGTCTTTTTATGGGAAATTATTACTACGCGAGGGCCTCCACAAGTTTAGGAGCACTAAAAAATAGTCGTTATGATAAACGTTGTTTTGAGCGCAAGTCTTACAACGGAGGCCATTTATTGTGCGGAACAGTAGCTCTATTTTACCTCGTCTTGTGACCCTCGCTTTGCATAACCTCTTCACTTATAATCTAAAGCAGTCGCGACCATCAAGAGCTTCAGCAACATCGTAAAAACTCGAGCCCTGCGCCACCGAGCCGCACCTCTGCGCGCGCGGTCTCTGCAGCCACCGCCAATGTTATTGAAATCTACAGAAGTTGCCGAGAGTCTGCACGACTTGTTTCTTGTAACGTGGAAATGTTCATGTGAAAGTGGGTTTGACTATGAGTTGCTAGTAATGGTACGCTTCTTGCTGAAAATACAGCAACATTGTTCGTTTCCAAACTTTCTTCTCTCACATGCACTGTCTTTTTCTGTCCCAGTTTTGTCGTTTTGAAAGCATTTAAATTAAATAATTGCGAACATACGCTTTGTTCTCCGAGCAACAGTGAGGCTAGTGCCCTGACGCATGATGTGCTCTGCAGGGCGGCACACATCACAAGTCTCCCTGTCGACCGTTTGCCACATCTCGGACACGAGCGCGTAGAGTCCACTCACCGCCTCGCTTTCCAATGCAAATCTACGCAAAAGTGATGCCTGCGCTAGAGGAAAAAACTGAGAATGGCAAAAGCTCCGACAGTCACACATGTTAGCCATAACTCTAACTCTATGGCAGATGACAACCAGAGCACTCTGTGCCTCTCAACCCTTCCTCTCTCTCTCCTCCCTCACACGGCGGCTGCCCACCTTCTTCCCTCGCGGGCTGTGCGGTACCGAGCGCCCCGCCGCCGCTCATCGTCGCGCTGCTCCGCCGAGAACCTCAACTCTGCCTGTGTCGTCCTGCGCTGCCCTCAGCAGCGCCGCCGCTCTTGCTAGTGATTCATAAGCCATTTCTCCTTCAACGGTGCGATATCAGTAATTATAATTGCTTGGTGCAGTGTCATCTGCTTTGATTGGTATGCCGGTTACACAATGAAGCAACTCAATATTTCCTATACTCACCCCTCTACAGCCCCTAACTGTCTCACGTGAATACGGGCATGAAAAAAAATACTTGTATGTCTTAACAGTACAACAGAAGATTAAGTCCAAGTTGAGTTTTTTAAGTGCGCTTAGCAGGTAACATTTTCTTCCATGCACATTATATATGCCAGGCTTATGTTAGGCTTGCTAAAAAACATTTTTCATTATTCCAATGAATTCAATGTAAAAAACACCGGTCGTAAATGGTGATCACGGAATTCCGTGGTACATATTTCGGTAAGGCTATACTGTATGCTATATATATATATATTACAGTACAGTAATAATAGGTCTTTGCCGGCCATGCCATTCAGTATCTCCTACCTTAACCCCTCTTCACTCCAACAAAAACTGTCCGATTTTTGTTTCTCAATGAAAGTTCCAAGGAAAAGTCGAAAATTTGTACGCTTTATTCCTGTCGAGTGGTGTTGAGCAGTTTGCCGCAAACGAAATGCGATTCGAATAGTGCATTCGTAATTACAAAGCTATTCATATAAATCAAACTCCGAAGAGGAGAATTACAAGATATGGTACTATATATATAAGTTGCGCAAAACATTACCGTTCTTAACGCCATTGAAGTTCCTTATTAAAAGTTGAGATAAACAAGCACCATACTCCTGCTGCTGATCCTCTGGAAAGTGTTAACCGTATGTGCGTCACAGATTATGTCGCTTGCTGAAGCTGCTGAATAGCTTACTGAGTCAGCAGTGACTCTGAACACAGTATCCTAACTGTAGTTAATGTTGTTTATTGACTTTTCCCTGTTGCACTTCCCCTTCTCGCACTAATATACGGGTAGCCGTTTTCGTTGGCTTCCCTGAACCTGAAATTTGGTGTGGCTGTAAAACTAATAGACTAGCGTTCGTGAGTTCGTAAAGAAACAACTTATATTAGGATACGAAGGCTTCATTTAGCTTGAAGCTTCAGCTTCTCAGTCAGTCCCATATCCCGTCAAGTTGTAAGGCACCAACTGAGCTCGACCGCCGTATTTCAATACGCCAATCTTTCCGGCTTACATTGCGCGCTAAGCTCAAGTTACCCTGTTAACTTAATGCTCAGGCGAGCTGACGTATGGTGCCGAGACGTGGCGTTTGGAGCTATAGAGCTCTCTGCTTGTGCCCGGGTACGTCTGTACCGTATATAGCTACGCACGTTGTCCACAACTTTTTGAAAGCTTGTCAGTCTAGTAACATCATATAAATCGCTAGCAACCAATTCTGAGTAAAAATCGTATTTTGCAAAGCCCGTGTTGATATTCTAGGTTTCATCGTATATTCACTGATAGGTTTTCACTAACAAAATGTCAGTTTAGATAAGTCATATCTTCGACACAGTCAACCGTTAAGTAGCTAATCACCGTAATTATCACACTGCTTACAGCATGTGAACCAGTCGCCGGAATATCGGTGAGGTACTAAAATTGTCTTACATGTCAAATTACGACCGTCATCCGTCCCTCGCCTCAGCGGGGCATCAAGGACGCTCCCCGACACACGCTCAAAATTTTTTCAAGTGAGCGTTATTTAGAGGATGAGCATAGTTTGTAAAATTATGTTTTACGATACCTTAATAACCGATGACACATAAAATTATCTTATAAGCGCCACAGGCACGATAAATATCAGTTGGGACTTATGAATTCCATTTTCAATGAGCATAACCTCTTCGCTACTGACGGAACTGCTTTTTATTAGAGCAATTAATGAGTCACTGAAGACAAGAAGCAACGTGAAGAAATTCATCGAGGAAACACCGTGAAAATTTCATAAAATCTGATTTTCAATTGCGATATTTATTTATGGGGAAGAAACTCGTCATTAAAATTAGCTGCAGGGATTGCTTTCACAAGCTGATCAAGACCACTGAATAATTAACGCTTTCTTGTTTATATTTGTTTTCCAGTCGTATTTCTCACACTTGAAGTATTTGTCATTTCCATCTGTTAACGCCAGCAGTATTCCGGTTGAAGAGATTAATATTCACGTAGTAGGAATTTTTTAGCACCATAAGAGGATGGTAATACTTTATCGCACTGAAAATAGGCCACACTTGCCTTTAGCGGCGCGCGTGAATAAAGTCTCCTTTTAACCAAGCAGGTCCGAGAAAAAATTCATTCATCGCGGTGCATGTTTTCATCATAATATTTTCTCTGCATATTTTCGTTTTTTCATGGATATATATGGTACTCTTTTCTAGTCATGATGGATACCTAATAAAACATACCCTCTTTTGAATATACTCTCAGGATTCACACTTGTTAATAATTTTCCTAGCATGGCGCATCTTTCACGTTTATCCTAGCGACGGTATACTCGACAGAAACCGTGCTCCAATTTTATTAGCAGTGCTCTGCAAGATCACGTCTATAAATATTATTTGATGTAATTTTATGTCTGCCCAAATACAGTAACTGAGCTAAAAATTTAACTTAGCGAAACCTTAATTGCCTCAGCCGAAGCCATAGTACGCGCAAGAAAATCCTATACACCAATTTCACTTCGGAGAGCATAGTATTTTTTCCTTTAAATTATACTATACAACTCTAACGTAGATAGTAAAACTGGCTGAATGCTTGCAATGTTAGCATGTGATGGACAAATGAATAGTGCACATTAGTCGTAGAATGCGCTACACCTTTACTAAGAACCAGACACAGTTGCTGCATGCGTAAGCAGCATTACAGTACACAGAGCAGCACTAGATTTACAGCACAGCTGCTATGACTGTATCTGTTGGTGCAAAAGTGGAAGATGTAGGCGGCCGGTAAGTCGGTTGGCCGCTCCGAATACCTCGCTTATCAAATATGCAGTCTTGCGTTCTTATGTTCTTGTATGTTTGTTTGTCGTTCTTTTACTTCCGACTCAGTGAATATTAAGATACTGGTTGTCGATCAGCAGCAGTGACTTCAGCAGCGAGCTTGCGTCTTAAAAAAATTGGTATATTTAATATTAAAGTAACAGAGTAAAATGCCTCTTGGGGATCTTTGTTCGTCCATTATCCAATACAATCTAAGAGACACAGCGTGGCATTCCCACTACGTCCGTTCATTCGTTGATCTTTAGTCAAAGGGTAAGTATTTCTCAATGTTAAATATTATACTATCACTAAACGCGCTGCAACAACGTATACGAAAAGAACTCCTGTCTATCCTCAACCGTTGAGTCAGTTTACAAGTTCTTCTCTCAAATGCAGTACATGAGATAAATCTTATGCTCTCGCAGTAACATAATCTCAGCCCGAGTTCTCCTCACCTTTCTTACATCGAATATATTTTTACATGAGACCAAGGTAATTCAGATGTTTGAATAGTGTACAGACTCGTTACTGTCATGGGCAGCTTAAGTTACGGGTTGCGTCAGTGTGTGTGATGTTGATCCGAGCAAAGTGTGTGTAGTCGTTCTACTTCTTGGCATCAATTTTCCACTCAAATGGAGATCGTGTTACAGAGACAGTACCGAGACTTGTACACGTATCTGTGATGACGCGAGAGTCACGTTAATGCTTCTTGCTTATTCTTGCGTCTCGTGGGGACAGCGTTTGGAAGACAAACGAGTGTAACTGTACTTTTGCTTTCAGATATGCAGTGAAGTCATTGTACTACTCACCCAGCTACTTTATTAGAATGTATAATTCATGAATTGCAGTTTACTATTTATAGGTACGCTCTTTACGGAGCCATGATATATCTGATTGTGGCGGCGCTCTGCTCTTGAGGCCCTTGACGCTGTCGCCTTGAGGCGCGATCACCAGCTCTATTTTAGCAGGCCGTGTTTTCATTAGCTGGCCGCTGATATCACTCCAAGTCTCTGGTTTTACTTGAGCCGAGCGACCTTAAACAAAGACTGCTTTGTAACTTGGAGCGCACCCATTCGAGACTCCAACTCTGATATCATTGAGACGAATGAGAGAAAAATAGATTCGGCGGGATCTATTAGCTGTTTGGATTGGACCATGAAAGAAAGTATTCATCAGTTTCGTGTGTTATGTCTGAAGGATGCCATTGGAGTGTTGCATAAACACACTAGCTCTGTCTACCCATAAATTTGTCTCTTATTGTACACATCACACATGCGTTGGATCCCTCGACGTCGCTCATGGCAACGAGCGCCAACGCAAGGGACTCGGGAGGCTGTGGTCCGTCGTGGAGGCTGCACATCTGATCGTGAGGCTGTTCGTCCGTGCGCTAGCTTTACTTGACCACTGCAATGTGTTCAGTCCAATCATATTTTTGTTACTAGCAAGCAGACTTCGAACAGCAAGTGCACTCCTATTCTCAAGAGAGAGAAAAACACTTTCTTTTTTTTCATTTTCTTTTCTTAATAATCTTCAAATATGTTCTAGAAACGGTTGTGTTGTAATCTGCGTGGAAGAGATTCACTCACTACTTTTGTAAAAACAAAACTACAAATCCTATTTTGAGGCAATATCTCTTCAATGATCTGCCAGGCCTGAATTTGGATTCAATAGGATATTTTTCTGCTTTGCTATTACTCGTTTTTTCTTTACCGTTATTCTACTTCCTTATTTCATCTAGCTAGCTATTTTGAGAAGCAGTTTTCTTAGAATTCTGTAACCACTCCCAACAAAAAATACAGAGAATGATAAACAATTGTAAGTTTTAAAATATGAAGCTGTCACCAAGATCTGAACTAATTAACAGCTATAGACCCAAGCAAGAGCATGGTCTGACTGCAGCACAGGCAAGGCCCTCAGGTCTTGGCGCCGCCGCTCTCGCATGTCAAGAAGGAAACCGTTTGGCTGTAAACTGCCTCTCGGGTGCGCTGTAATGCAGCACTGTGCATATATTATCTGGGAGTTTGCGAGCAGTTAAGTCAAGTGGTGCGGCTGTGCATGAGTATTGCACCGAAAAAGTCATACGCGTCTGTGGACTTCACTTTAGCCTATCGGCAGGACACAGGCCAGAGCCCCCGCTTATCGCATACTAGCATTACTGATCGTTGCAGCGACCCGCACCCATGAAATGGCTCCCTGTTCCTTCCTTCTACAACTCACGGCTCTTGCACACACACGCACACTAACACACACACACGCGTTTACTGACTTGCACTGCGAAAATATGGAGCGTTTTGCGCACTTTATCGTGCACGGCGCCGGTGCAGCGGCATTTATTTCCTGATTTTGTGATGAAGAGGCGACATTGCGCGTGGCGTTTGATTTTCAACCTTAGAATAACTTCTGTTTCTGTGGGGGCCAGAGTTAGTACTGAATCTGCCATATGGTAAACGAAAATAGCAATATCTGCAGCAAAAAAACAACATAGTATGTAATATTTCATTTTGCGCTATGTTAACAACAATGTGATGTGTTGAATTGCTGCCTTGCGCAATGTGCCGTTGCGCGCACTCAGATTTTATATAGTGAAACTATTATAATATATGTGTTTGTGCAACTAAGACCTGTTAGTAACTACAATCCATCCATTTTTGTCAAAATCTTCAAAAATATCAGTGGGTCCTGACCAATATTACCTGCAAACAAGTAGATAAGATGTTGATTTCAAAGCCACAAGTGTCTTACTATAATAGTATCGTAGTTTCTACCACTTTGTTTAATTTTTCCAGGTAGCAAGTAGTGCAGCTATATATATATATAGAGCATATACATAGGGCCGCATTGTGGATATCCAGGTATCCAAAGGGAAGGTCGCCTGTACAGAAGTTGGTAACCCTCAGACTTGTATGAATAGGTCACCCGACAGAGGCAGATATGCAGGGATACAAATATGTAGTTTCTTCCGGAACAGTTTTCATGGTTACTGAATGGTAACATTTGCGTTGTGAAACACTAAGAGCTGAACTTAGTGAAAATATCGAGCGGCCAATTATGCGAGAGGCTGGACATCTTGAAAAATCGCGTCTGGGGAAATTTTGTGATTGGAGAGCCCGCGTTTTTGCGACGCCAAAATAGTTATTATTTCAATTTTGTATTGTAAATGAATGACTATTTTCAGCGACGTAATTACTGCTGCCCTGATGTCCTCTTTGTTGGATGCAAAGGTCCAGAAGTCTCCTCGTCATCGTTGATATGTACAAAAGAAATGTGATTTCGCCTGACCAGAATTCTTTCTTTCTGTGCCAAAATAATTTAGGAAAATGTTTGGTCGCTTTTACGAATCCGACGAGCTCTACGACAGGGCTTCCAGATTTATGTTCCTGGACGTTTATTTCGCGGTGCAATAATATTTAAATACCACAGTACTCTATAGCCCTGTCAAAAAATGACAGCGAGAAATTTGTCCCGACCCTTCTCCGTTGATCACACTTTCATGATTAGCGTGCTTCTGAGGATACGCTGCAAGAACCAGCTGAAATTGTCATCAGAGATTAGTGTTTTCTGTTTCCGTTCATCTAAGCAGCACACTCCTTCCTTGACCGTAAATGACAGTCGAAGAAAATGAGCCTGTGTTAGCAAGCAGTGAAGTATCACTGACTCTTATTAAATTCCTCGCTGCATATCCTGTATACGGCTTGATGCAATCAGTACATCGAAATTTTGCGCTCAAGCGAAAACTGCTTCGTCCAAGCTAGGAAGAAAGCAACATGAAAAGAATAATTACTGCGTCTACTGCCCCGTGAAATATCGCGTCGCCTACCTGTGCTCCGTTCATCATCTGCTGAATTTATGTCTAGGGCTGACTGTAAATACAATTTCGATATAAGGAGAAGTAATTAAAATCAGACTCAATGGCAGCGCTAAGTGACTTTATTAATATATTTATTGTTTCCACTTCAACATTGGCTGAGGAAAGTGCATTCAGTTTTAAGGATATGGATTCCTTTTTTGGTCACCTTCAGCATCATAGTCTAATATTTGTTTGTCGATTTCCATAAAAATGAAACAAATTACAAAATGTGCAACCTGGCCTATTTAACGCCTACGTATTTCGGTAAGAGCGTGATTCGAAAGAGACGAATACATAAACATGCAAATACATGACAGTTTTTATTTTATTGTTTGATTAGCTGTAACGCCAGGTTATTATAGCTGTCATCCCCTAAGCCTTTAGTCACGACATGGCGTTCTACTAAGACGTAAGTTGAAATGGAGCGTCTCTGTGTCGTGGTGTTCACTGCATCTGTTCTTGCACTTGCACTATACGACCAATAATGATAAGAGTGACCGTCGTCTCGTGCAAGCGATTGTGTTTATAGAGAAGAAGAAGTCAGTGCTGGGATCACCGATGGCCAATGGCTTGCCAAATATCCTCCGTACGTCACACGCATGTGTGATCGCCGTCCCCCCATTGACAGGCATAATAAAGGCAAGGCAAAGTTGCGTTATTCGAAGCTGCGATATTTAAAGAAGCCCTCGCGCGTCACAGCCTCGCTCAAAATACTCTCGCCCATAACGCGGCTGCTCGGGGCTGCTCTCGGCGTCATAAGTGTGCCAAAGTGCAAGCGCCGTATTGCCGTCACGCGCTGCTTGTGTACTCCCCGTAATGGCTGGTGGCATATGGGCGTTGCTAGTGCAAGCGCCGTATTGCCGTCACGCGCTGCTTGTGTACTCCCCGTAATGGCTAGTGGCATATGGGCGCTGCT
>LQNS02278170.1:42526303-42552653 GCA_001587735.2 Parhyale hawaiensis
CGATGTTGGGAGCGGCTGAGCCCTTACCTCCCTGGTGAAGTAAAGGGCTTGCCCTTTGCCATCGATAACATCGGGCACAGCTCAAACAAAGTTGCTATTTATTACCCCAACTAAGCTGTCTCATTATGCAAACGTCAGTGCACATATTTTGGTCCGTAAGCAGTTGAATCCATTCCAAATGTCGGCACTTGAATGCTTTTCATCGCCCAGTTTGTCCATAAAGTGGCAGCTGAGCCCGCTCGATCGCCCCGTGCTGGTCGATATCCACCACACCCGCTACTTACTACACTTCTTGGCGCTGCGGAGACTCGTACACGTCGCATTTTGGGAGGTCCTGTTGACAATTGTGGCTATGAGGCAATTAGACGTCACATGGCATCATGTTCGTCCTCTTTTGCTTACGCCTGGTGCCCCGCAACAGCAACGTCTCGCCTCTGGCTCTGTAACGTGCCGTACCGAGCAAGCTGGCGCCGTGCCTGTTTCTTTTGCGATTGTTTACTGGCTGCGGATGTCACCGTGTTATTGGGGATCTCCTAGCAATGTCTTCTTATGTGACAAGACTGGGAGGTACATTTGGTGATACCTTTCGTTCTGCGTGATATTGCTCAGTGTTATGATACCCCATAATGGTCAGACCATACTTACAATCTGAATTAATTGTTCGCTTGTGTCTGTGCGACCTGGTATGAATGTTTGGCCAAGCTTATCAGTTTAGGTCACAAATGCGCGTTTTTCAACCAAATGTTTCAAGCGAACACATGCCGAGCTTCCTATAGTCAGGTCTAGTTTAGTGTTGCGCACCAGTCACGCTCGTCTTGTGTCCGACATTTGGCTCAGAGAAACAAAACTGCTCAAATATATATATATATATATATATGTACGTATATATCTGTAGTAGACAGGTCTTGCTAAAATGTAAAGGCCATTCGTCAAAAACCCTACATAGACAAAAAAATGTCGTTTATGTTTTAACGAGATCTGTCGAATTGGTGAACTAGTACCCAGTGATAGGTGCATACCACCCTCTTTTGAATCATCTTTTCTATTGAAACTTCTGCACTTGCACTGGCGCCTGCACGAGACCCCATGAAGGAAAACATTTCTAACTAGGGCACTCTGAGAGCGCATACCTCCATCAAGCAGAGCAACGAAAAATAGCTCTGAAATTATTATTTCCTTTTGTATCGCCACTAAAATCTAATCATTTGTGTCTTTTAACAACAATAACAGCTTCTGTAATTCTCCTGAAGATGCGTTCATAACTTTTCCAGTTGTAGCTCACAAACATTTTGATAAACATGAGTGAACACACAAACGGACCAAAATTTAATCATTTTGGCCTATTCTTTTTTAACATTTTCTGTAAATTTCATAAAGATGCGTTCACAACTTTTTGAGTTATTTTGCTAACAAACATAGTCAAACACAGAGACAGACAGATCATCACAAAATTTGATTTTTTACTCATCGTAATATACTTAACAGCTCGTGTGAATTTCATGAAAATCCTTTCGTAACTTTTTGAGTTATGGCACTAACAAAAAAGAGACAGACAAACAACGGTTGAGCAGATCTTCACCAAAAGTTAATCATCTGTTACTCCTAACAAGTCTAACAATTCCTGCAAATTTCGTAAGGATCCGTTCATAACTTTTTGAATTATGTTGATGACAGAAAAACATGCTAACGGACAGAGAGACATATTCGTCAAGAACGAGAGAAAAGCTCACTGCATGAGAGCGCACACTACCCCAAACACTTCAATCTTAACTAAACTTTCAACTTGGTCCTGAATCTAAGATTTTCTTTAACTCATCACCAAAACTAGGTCATTTATTCCTCGTTACATTCCTAGAGGTTCCTGTACATTTCTTGAATTTCCATCCATAACTTTTTGAGTAATGTTCTGACTAATAAAAAGACAAATACGAGCACAAACACACGAACGGATGAATAAAGCATCACCAAAATTTGGTTATTTAATTGTGCCTCTTTACTATATCCTAAGAGTTCCTGCAAATTTCATAAAGATCCGTTTATAAGCCTCTTCGGTTATATTGTTATATAACAAACCGTAAAACAAACTTACAGTCATATAGACAAACGAATAAACACATCATCACAAGAATCCGGCCATTGCCTTCTTGCAGCATTCCTAACATTTCCTACAAATCTCATACAAACTCCGTAAATAACTTTCTGAAGTATGTTACCAAAAAAAAAGACGTAGATACACAAACTAACGCCTGAGCCAATCATCCAAACTTAATCTTTTGTTCCTCCTAACATACCAAGAAATACTAGAGGATTTTATGAAGATCCTCCCATACCTTTTTCTAGTTATCTTCATGACAGACAAAAATGCAAACTCCGAGAAAATATAATCTCCTCGACGTAAGTAATGAGAATGTTAGATAGGACGAAAGTGTGTGCTAATATTGCCGAAGACTGTAAGAAGCATCCATATCATATGAGAAAAGTTGGTTTAAATTACTCATTGCTGCATTACTAATTTTCATGTAATGAGAGGCACAAATAGGCTAAATGTCGTCTACAACCTTCATTTAATAAAATCGGACATTACTTCTGCACCAACTTGAAACATGAAATGTATGTAATCCATTTTCCTCTTTATCATTTTTGCATTGTTGACACTGGATAGACCAGAGTGCATTTGCAGTGTACGTTGAATAAATGTAATAGTTCATTTGTTTCTTCCTTTTGTTTCAGGTAAGGAAAAGAGATCATCTGCCGCTAGCAGGTCTGTCTGCAGTCACGTGAGTGTAAAAAAGACTCTCATGTTGTAGTGTTCTGTACGTAAGAAGTGTGTGTGCGTGTGTGTGTGTGTAGAGCTCATATGGCCTCCATGAAAGCAATGTATCGCTCCCAATGCTATGCTAATGCATCGGCGGAGCTGCTGTCATTGTTATTCTATAGCTCACGAAGACTTCTCAATGATCTCATTACTGTCAAAATGGATTTCCCGCTGTATGATTCACGAAACTCTTTCCAATGTTTGACGTTGCCATGCATCACTTGAGAAGAACGACATATTCATGCCTCAAACTTTGACGTCCGGAGAGTTCATTAGCAACGTCCCGATTGGAGTGATGCGAAGTATCGAGAGCAGCGAGCAGCCAGGACATTTTGTATGCATGCTAAAGAGCTTGGCATGCACATCTGCAGAAGAGATTTCTATACCGCTGTTTTATGGATTGGCATCCATGCCATTGCTAGACCTAAGGTAAAGGGACTATTCATGTCTTCAACTATATTGTAGGTTCTGCTGCATTGGCTAGACTGCCGTATAGCATACGCAGCGGTATGAACTGCGAAACTGTGTCGAGGGGAAGTACGATTTCTTCTAAGCACTGACAGCAGTATGCGCGCGGCACAAAGTTGTGAAATTAAGGAACAAAAATTAAAAACTCTGCAACCAAAACTCTTACGAACGTTAGCGCTTCCCAGTGGTAAACAAAAAATTATGCTTACATTAGTTATTTTAATGGATGAATAGAGTACAAACGTTAGAACACTTGAGAACGCATACCTCCGCCAAGCAAGGCAACGGTAACAAAACATTCAATTTGGCTCTGAGGCCGTGATTACCTTTATCTCAGCACAAAATTCAATTATTTCTGTCTTTTGACAGCAATAGCAGCTTCTGTAATTCTCTTGAAAATCTGTGCCTCACTTTTCGAGTTATGTTGCTAACAAACATTTTGACGAACATTAGTCAAACACACAAACGGACAAACCGATCATCACCAAAACTTTATCATTTCTGTCTTTTAACATTTTTAACTATTTCTGTAAATTTGATAAAGATCCGCCTATAACTTTCTACGTTATTATGCTAACAAACATTAAATCAAACACAGAGACAAACAGATAAAAGGAACAAACAGATCATCACAAAAATTTGATCATTTATTCATTGTAATATACGTAACAGCGCATGTGAATTTCATCAAAAGAAAAAAGAGACCGACAAACAACGGTTGAGCGGATCTTCACTAAAAGGTAATCTGTTACTCCTGATATGCCTAACAATCCCTGCAAATTTTGCAAAGATCCGTTCATAACTTTTTGAGTTATGCTGGTTACAGACGAAGAAACAGACAAATATACAAATAGACAGACAAACACGGTGAAAACATAGCCTCCTTGGCGGAGGTAATAAAAGAGGTAGATCTACAAAAAGTTTGCTATAGGCAAGACAGAATAATCCAACGCACTAAATTAAAGTACCGTTTCGCATCTGTTGCGTCTCTTTCTCGAAAGGAAACAAATGACGTGTTTCCAGATTAAGTGTTTCAAGACGGTTCAAGGAAACAGGACTTTTCACACGACGGCCGCAAAAGAAACCGTTGATAAGTAAAAAGAACGACATTGCAAGATTGAAATTCGCCAACAAACACGTTGATGCTCTTAAGGAATGGCGGTATAAAGGTTTTTTATAGAGGAGACTAAATTTAATTCTTCGGGAAGTGATGGGAACAACTATATAAGTTGGCGCGAAAATGAAAAATGCAGTCCAAGGTGAACGAAAAAAGTTACCTTTGGAAGCGGAAGTGTGACGGTATTTTGTCTCATTCCGGAAAACTGAAGGGGTGGATTTAATCGAAGCGTTGCGTCTTGATTGCATTTCGTAGTATTACAAGACCCAAATTGAAAGAGGCAGAAATTATGTCTTCGCCAAGACCACAAATTTAAGCAGCGGCCAAGTAAAATACACAGCCGCAGGGTTGCAGCAGCAAACCTGCGCCCCTGTCTCTAAGACTCTCCCCACAATTTTGAATAACGTAGAAACTTAGGACATTTTTGCCCCACCCTAGTTCGGGTGTGCCCAATACCAGGCCTTCCATCAGGAGGCTGCTGAAAAGCTCCCTCCCTCGAAGTGTTAGCCCAACTTGACAGGTTATACCTTACTTTGGAGGATCCGCCTTTCAAGAAACAACTGCTCGGTCCTTTTGATTTGATACCCACGGGCAAGCTATGATACCCTCTGTCCGCTACTATGTACATCCTGCATTGCAGCCCATCTGTCATGGCCACAGAGGCTAAGTTTGCAGGCCGTAAGGCCCACCTGACGGACCTCAGCAATTAAGAAAACTCGAAGCATACTACCACGTTAATATAACCGTGACCGCTCTCCCAAAAACAGACCACTCAAGTTGGAAAGATATCATGTTACTGCATTACTGCATTAGGGGAACGACACTAGGAAAATGTTTTAAATAGAAATAATTGTCTTTTCGAATCATGACGCGTAAATTTTTGGTGATATCGAGTATAATACTAGGTACTTATTTTTTTTTTTAATAAAATTTTTTAAGTTAAACGATGTTAAGAGGTTTGGCTTTAGAATTTTTAGTCATTGTCCCTTAGCTCACTACGGTGTGTTCGTTGTAATGACGGAAAAACATTTGTTGCATTTTTCATTATTTTCATGAGCCTATTTCTGACTTCTTACGGAGCAGACGCATATTTTGCGCACTGTCAAAACAAGTTGCAGAGTGATTCACGGCTCTCACTGAATCTTTACCAATTTAGCTCATCTCTTTTGGCTCTTCTGATACCGCAGACACTTCTCAAGTCTTTTTGTTTGCCTGAACTGGCAGGCGATGAGTGTCGACGTGATGTCCATCCAAGGTAGAGCGGGTAGGCCGTTTGCGGTCTAGTAACACTCCCAGTGTGCGTTTTTTCTGCCTAATCCATTTACTCTTTCTGCCAGTGCGAAGTCTTTGCGACAGCTACAAAGATTTGCTGCAGCAGAAAAGCGCAATTTAAGCTTGCTGCGACGATTAGCGCTCGCAGATGAGCGTTTCAGGTTCCATAACCTCCGAGGCGGGCGGCGTGAACAGAGAAGTCAGGCCCACAGGTTGCAGCTGCGGCAGGTCGCTGCAGCCCAGGCCCTCAAATGCCTTCATGGGGCAGTCCGCAATCAGAGACGATGTGCTCTGCAATTTGGGTGAGATGCGCCTTCCGTCTTCTCACAGTCTCTTGAGGCCGCCAGCTCTTCCCACGCCGCCTCTAGTCTTAGGGAAAGCCTTGAGATGTGAACCAGGAGTCGTGGACGTGCTTTAAAATTCAAAAGAAGTAAAAAAACTCGGTACTTACTTGGCGATGACGAAGTAACAAGCACGACCATGTTACAATTAAAACGGCTTAGTCGTATTCCGCGGGCATCTGCAGACTCCACAGGCATGCAGTAGTGGATAGAAGCATAGTCTGGTTTCACAAACTGTCTGCCCGTTTACTGCTATCATTTACTTTTTTTAAGAGACCGTTTATTCGCAACCTGTTCTGCACGACGCCCGAACTCCTCAGGCTTTGAGGCGGTTAGTATCTGCTTAGCAATTTACTGTACGAGTGCCATATGTGCACGAATACTGAGCGCCGGAAAGGCCTTTTCGTCATCTGCTTACATGAATAATTTTCTCCCTAGTAGAAGAAAAACTGTACTGAATTATGAAGTACATAAACTTGTCATTGCAAAAAGTTGTGCGTAAAAGTCATTAGTCTGTAAATGTAGAAGTTGGCTCTTAGTTTCAACACTCGTGCTTACCGCTGGCAAAATAATTGGTTATTCAAATTTGCACTAAGTTCTCAATACGCTAATGCGAGCTGATCACGACAGCCATGGACTTGCAGCGCAGACCAAACGCCAGCCATGTCGTGGCACTCCCGATCGACCAGAATTGCAACCTCTCCTCAATGCGCAAAAGAACTGCAACTTGTTATTCACGCAGCTCTAACTGAGTTAATATCTGCGAGTTATAATCATAGTCAATTAGGTTCTCAAAAAAGGGAAATAAATTTTGTGCGATCAATTTAATGCAACCGCTTTACTCATATAATTGTATACATTCGAATTAACCTTCTAATGTTACAGTATATATCAATATTGGTAAAATAATAATGTAGAGTGGCATCATAGGGTTGGGAAACACTCCAAATATTATTTTGCTTGATCTGTAGAATTAGGACTGCAGCGTACTTGATGAATGCCTTTCAAACAATGTTATATCTGCTAGAAACCAACTTACGCTTTAAATAGTCCTCTTAGGGCTTGCGACCTCAAAAGCATTACTCTCTTTCCAATAATAGTAGCGCAATCAACATGCGTTCTTCTATGAATTACTCCACAACTCCAATTAAATCGGTGTCTCATTTTTCTGTATTACCTCGCCATAACGGAAATATGTCGACATGGCAGCGAGTACAGCACGGGCTCCTAAGCAGGTGGGTAATTAGCTAACCCCATGAGACTACCTGAACGTCTCTGGCCTCACACTTGGTTTTAGGAGTCAATCCTGCGGTCGCTTCATTGTTGCCCTCTCCTCTTTCCGGAGCTCTGGAAACCGCACACCGTAATTTGGACGCAGACATAATGGCTGCGCGTTCAACTCTGCTGGGTTTTGGTCTCGAGTGCTGCAGCTCTGGCACAAACGGACTCTTTATATTGCCTTATTTTAGCTGCTGTTCAAAAAGAGATAATTCTGAAATATGAAGGTATCAGCGAGCGCTGTCTCCATGGTAAATTAGGCTCACAGATCGAGTGTTTACGTGCGGCGGCGGAGGTTCGGTGAGGTGACAAAAGGTTCACTGGAGCATGTGGAGGCACGCGCGTGGGAGCGCACGCGACACGTGTCTCCACCACCTCCTCCCACGCAAGCCGCGCAGCACCCGCCGCCCAAGCGGCCGCACATCATCCACTCACCCAATTGGAAAAAGCTTAGAAATACCTTCATAGAACTTGTAAATAGCGAGCAGGAGGATTAGAGGCCTCAGCTGCAGAAAGAAGCGTTGTGTGCCAGAGGTTCAGTTAAGAGCTTAGCTGTACGAATTTCCTTTTTCCTAGCGTAACAAATCATGGAAAGGAATTTTGTTTAAAGTGTGATTTTTTATGTCAAAGGCCCTAGTAATAACTGTGAATATGAGACCATTCACTTATACACATACTGACCATTTCGGTTAATGTATTAACCGTTATAGAATGTCGATGCCAACGATAGTCTATGATTCATGCATGAGCAAGGTACACAGCCGTCATGTGTGATCGATGTATGCGCTAAATGAAGCTCTTTAACCTTTCCTGGTTATTACTAACTTTCCGTCATTATTATTCAAATGTAAGTGATACGATTACTAGCCTCGTTGGTATTAACACCCGCTCATAGAAGACAGTATCATTACAGTTTTTGCATCTGCTATAGTTAACCATATTAAATATTCATAACTCGGCTGAGACTGTCCTGTTAGCTGCAGCATAAATCGTATCGACCTTTCAGTCATTATTTCAGGGAAATGCTGTTACTCAAAGGCCTTACTTCTCATATGCGACGCTGTGTGTTCTTCAGTTCAAGTGTGGCCCAATTTAGACACGCTTTACGCTGTACAGCCCTGCACCAATAGTATTAGCATACGACCGTCTGCAGCGAGCCAATTAGCGTTGTGCTGCAGTTAGATTTAGAGCAATATTTGCACATCAATGTACAAATCCCATGCAGCAATAGAGCATAGTAACATACACAGCGTGCTGCATTCAACACAATTAATATGATCGACAACAGTTCTCCTGCGATATTTCTTCGTCAATGAGGCTAGCGACAAGTCTATCTCTGTCATTTCATGGACAGCTAGGCCATATTCCTGCCTATTGTAGCATGCAAATAGGGCATATCTCTGAAGCTGTCGCGTATGTGTGTCCACCGCTAGATTCCTTCTGTTCCTTCTCTCGCAACTTGATAACTGACAGTGAACAAAATACATATATTTCTGGCATAAGTGAGCAAACATTACCCATCTGTCCTTGACAGCAGTGGAGAGTAAAATTAGAAAAGCGATCAATTCCTGTTATGCTTTGGAACAGCACAAACTATACTATTTATTGGGCGTAGCGTCAATGCGCACTGAAAGTTGGACTTGTGTGATATTTTGTTTATATTTTTCCAATGAGAAAAATTCTTAAAATTCTAAGGTTAACGTCTCCTTTATAAATTATTCACCGAAATTTTATTTACCAATCGGAAATTATTCTGCATTTATCGGCTGCTTATATGAGTAAATAATGAAAACTCTCCGATAACACCGGATAAATAGCTATGTATAATTTTCCGATTGAGATAGTAGCTGAATAGCGTATAGCTTCTGATAATAAGACGCGTAGTGCAAATTTATCCACTGAGCGGCACGTTCTGGAGTTGCATATGCCATTGGCTTTCTCAGAACGAAGCAACAATTTGACGAGACAAAGTACGTCAAATATACAGTAACATAATGCTCAGAAATAACAAAAAAGTTATAATATGGCAGGCCCGGAGTTGCTTAGTTACGCTAGTGGAACATTCGCTACGTACATAATACACAGTTGCTGGTTGCTTGCTCCGAGCTTGCTTTCTTATTATTCGGTTGGTCCTCAATTCTTCCGTCTCGGTGGTAAGGATTTAGAAGAAAATTCATTTAGTAAAAACAAGTCGAGATACTATAAAATTTTAACCCTTGAAATTACGATGACAAATATAGCTTCTGAAATATGTGCTCAAAAATGGAAATACTGCCTTTTCTGAATCTCGCTTCGCTTTCAAAAGTATCTCTGTAGTATTTGATGACTTGATTCTTCTTCTGAGCGAGGTAGATGAAAGATAGTATCTCTGATAGAGTTTTTGATCCTGTCGGGCATAAGCTATATAAAGTATTTTTTTAGCTGAAGTTCTTTGTAGCAGTTAGAGAAGCTCAGCCTTGGTTAGAGTTTTTGTTCCTTTCGTACATATCCATTTCGCTTATGCTTTCTTTAGCTGAATCTCTTCGTGACAGTTGGAAGTTCACGCTGAACAGACGCAAATTATATTCAACTAGTGGCCCGTGCCGTCATTATAAATGACGGAAAAATTTAACACTTCACAAAAACCCCCGCCGTCTCCTGCGCTTGTTATACTCTTTAGAAGGCTTCTTCAATGTAAATTCAGCATTCTGTCGAAACAATCTATACTGGAATAAGAGAGTTTGTCCGTCAGTCAGTCCGACTGTCCGAAGCCTCATTTTTCTCCAATCTAATACCGAAGAAAAAGATTCCAAGGTACCCACCTTTTTTTCACCACTTGAAATCTGAATTTTCTCCTATCTTATTCCCATAGAGCGTGACAGGAAATATCAGTACTATATAATAATTCGAGTCGTGTTTTTGTCTGTTTATTTATTTAGTAGTGGCCCGGGCTGTCATTATAAATGACGGTAGAAAATTAGCACCTCAGGAAAACCCCCTCTATCTCCTGTGCTTATTACTGTTCAGAGGCTTCTTTAATGAAAATTCAGCATTCTGCCTGGAGCGCCCAAGTGCGACCCCCGTATCCAAGATACCGTCTTCGGTACCTGAACATGTCCAGACACGATCATGCAGGCGAGCTCAGGTCCCTCAGCTGGAGCGCTCAAGTCCGAATCCCGTATCCAAGATACCACCTTCGGCACCTGAATTTCTTCCTAGCTTATTCCTATAGAGCGTGACAGGAAAGATATAAACATAGTTATAAATAAATAAATAAAAACACGACGTGAATAGTATATAGTACTGATCTCCATTGCAGCCAAATTTCGACCCTTGAAGGTTCAACTGTCTGCAGGTATCCAGGTTACAGTAAGCCCTGAGCATTTCAGGTGAATTCTTTCGATTGAACGATATTTTCGTGATGCGTCTCAACTTTTGAGCAATTCTTAGCTGATATTTGCGCCTTACCTCGCAAGAGGGCTATTTTACTCTGCAAACTCATGGCGGTAGAACTTGCGTTTCTTTAATGGAAGATCACGCATGCAGGTATGAGACCTATCTTACAGAAAATTCCATACTGAAAGTAGGAAGAATAAAAAAATGTAATTACAAAATTATACCCATCATTTTTTACGGCTGGGCTCTCTATGGGCTCTCTAATTTTTTCTATAAGGTGAAGTAAGACTCCCATTTCTCGTATTGATGGCAATGTTTCAGACGTTGTGCATGGAGTACGCACCATCTTTGCGCACAACAATGATGGATTCCACTCAGTAGTTAGCGGTTTTACGTAGGCTAAAGAGGCAAAGCGTTTCTGGCTTACGCGTAGAGCCAACGATGTATATAGTTCCCTGTAGTAAATCTTAAAGTGTACTGATTCCCACTTGAGATACTTGACTCATCTTGTGGCTACATCCACAAAGAGCAGTCAGTCAGCAATAGCGGCCCAAGCCTTAAATTTTAGGAAATTTTTCTTAGCAGCCAATATGCTTTGCAGCAAGCCTCGCGTGCTGCACAGTTGTGCTGAAGGTCCTGGGAACTAGCCCCGTACCTGGTGAGAGTTCGAACTTTGCCAGCAAACTGCTTGGTCTGCACAGTTGCTGTGGGAGCACTTACCTTAGGGTAAAGGGACGCGAGTCCTTAAACCTTCCGCTGCTGCTCCATAGTTTTTAGCGATCAGTAGTCGGCTGCAGCTACACTTACTCTTCTGGGGCCAGTTGGCATATATCAGTGCTTGTGAGTCTCCCAGTGGAGGGTGCAGTCAAAGTTGATTGTTGTCTAGTTTGTTATACCTACCTGGTGTTTACGTAGATCCAGGGCCTGCATATCTCCATTAATTTTCCTTTGTTTTACAGCCTGCTGTACAAAAGCGAAAGCGAAATTTGTATTGGTGACGGCAGGTTGCGTTCGCGTACGTTTGGTGTCTCAGGAGCACATGTCCTTTCGGAGCTGAGGCCTGGGTGCATATAAGTGTTGTCCCATGTTCCATGACCTTGTGCTATGCTGTGGGCTGTGGGTGTCCTGAATGAATCTAGTTTCAAATAGGAACAGTAAAATTTTCACTGTATTAGTCTAAAAAAAACTTACTGAAATCAGTCCCTCATGCAGAATTACATATAAGACAGAAACAAAAACCTGAATGATAGAATGACGACGCAATATCGGCTCCTCATGAATCCTGTCTTCAAAAGACTTGAACTCAAGAGTCGCCTCAAAGCCTGCTTCTCTAAAAAAAGAAATCCTTTCATAATGCATCCCTTCCCAAATTCTGCTTCTATGGAAAATCCTTCGTATAATACAATCGTTCTGAAAATATACTTTCGTAAAATTTCTTCACACACTACAGTCCTGAAATTTTATTTTACAGAAATCCTTCAATTATAGTAAATATCCTTCATATCATGCAATTTTTCTTGAAATTCTAATACTTGAGAATTAATATGTGCTATAAGTGAGCTAGAAGAGGAATGCTTTACACCGAGTTGCGGTGATAAGAGTTGCACTGAGTTTATGGAGAAATTTGGGTATCTTTGAAGTGACTCCTAAAGTCCCAATAGTGGAGGACGCTTCAGCCATAAACATGCCTTCTTCGAGACCCATACAATTAAGTTACGTATTGGTAGTCTGAATATAAAGTACAGTATTTGTGTCATTTCTAGTGTTACCCAAAGAAGAAGCAAGGCGCGCAAACACCCACTATCCCAAACCCAGGACTGCTCCATTCAATGTTTGCCAGCTCTGTCACCTGTTTTCTGCCGCAGGTACAGGGCCCCCGGAGCACATATGTCTTTGCCGCCAAAAGCTCAATCGCTGCCGACATATAAAATTATCATCGGTCCTGGCCATCGTCCGTATTGGATACAACAAGAGTCCAGCTCGTACTTTCATGTTGTATCATTTAAGGATTCGCCTACAAATCTCATCATAAAGAGCGCTTGTCACTTGCTCTTAATGAATACAGCGCGTCAAGCAGTAAAGTTCGTGTTGAAGTAACCAAAAATTTGCCTGCAAATCTCATCATAATAAGGCGCTTGTGTCACTCGCCTTTAATGAATACAAGACTTTTGCTCAGTTCCTCTTGCCCTGCTCCATTGCTGTCCTCAAGCCTACAATTATGAGCGATGAGATGGTAACTAGTAGACCATTTGCAGCCATTATAACATAGATTAGTGCTATCTCAAACTCTTCTCAAGCATATTTCTTGCGTAGATATATTGTGCCACCCACAAGAACATTGAGCAACTCACATCGTATAAACCAATGAGAATGAACTAAATGAGTCTGGCTCCTCTTTTGTTATAGAGAAACAATTTCCATATTTTTCAATTGTGGCCAAACCTTCGACGACTTAACTACTTTCTGCTTCTTTCGATAGAGCAAAGATCTCGTAGCGAAGCAATTAAAATTCTGGTTTTCCATAAAAACAGCCCCAGTGTATCGCAGCCCTCTGCCTAATAGCCAGCGCGTCTTAAGAGACTGCATAATATATGGCACATATAGATAGCTTCCTTAATTGACTCGAGACTCTGGGCATCGCCGTTGTTCCGTCTCTCACAGCGCGCGACTCTAAACGGTCGCGTCTTTGAGCAGCGATTGCTGGCTTAAAAATCCGACATTATTCAAAGACGTAGACGCTTCTAGAACTTTCCGTGGTGGTTAAACTAGGACTCTAACAATGATAATAATAAGAACCTTCCGTATTTTTGCATGATATGAAAGCGCATCTGTCGCATTGGAAAGAGCTGGTAAATGCAAATAAAATATTTGCAAATATGTAAAGCCTTCTACACCGTTTTCCTTAAACTTGTTGCCAGACCTACGGGAAGCAGCGATCCCGGTATTAAATGTGAATGGGCAGAAAGTGCACGGAGAGCAGTAGGGATGTCCTTGACAAATATTCGACTGCTTGCTAAATCACTGAGCTCCTCCCGTCCGTTGCTTATAGGCCTTACTGCAGAGATTAATTTACCCTGCCTTGGTGAATACTCGTGGATTTTGTAAAGGAAATTGCCCTCGTAACTCGCTGGCAGTTGAGCGCAATGACACCTCTCCATACTTGCTGTCTGTGGCCAGCCCATCACGCAGCTCCAATAGTTTATATGTACAAACATGTGTGGCACACAGGCCTTGCGAGGTGCCAGCATTACATGATAGACACGCGGATCACATATCTGCTATCCCAGTGAGTGAGTTAAAAAGAAAGAAACAGTTAAGTGGTACCGAAGCATCAGGGATAGCGGTGGTCGCAGCTAGCAGGGACCGACTCATTAGCGTGTCATATATATAGGAGCGTAACCTGAGACACAAGTGATTTTTTTCCTTTCACGCCCAGCATTTAGGGCATCAAGTTCTATTTGAAATATAATTACGAGAATATAATTATTTATGTACTATTTGAAACCCAGTTCATTTCCCAAATGTACATAGGAAAACCAATTCATCTTCTCAGTTACGCCGCCTCCCGCACACAGCTCATCAGACCCTGTGGTGCAGCGCTTTTTTTCTATTTAAAGGCAATGAAGTTCGGTCCAAAACAGCATACTGCCGGGCATTAACTCACACTACTGGGAGTTAGAATGTTACATTGATCGTTGCAGCAGCTCGATTAGCTTCACTGCTGTACTCGCTAACTCTCCGTATGCTGTGGAAATGAACTTTGTCTTGTTGGCTAGGTGAAACCGCTCGATCTGAATCAACACCCGGAACTTGTACACTTGTCCTGCTCTCAAGAGCCCGCGGCCACGGCGGTGCCCAAATTATAATATTACTGCACTCATCGCCTCTAATACGTTCAGCCATGTTAGTTTCCTAGCTGCCGCCTGGGAGCAGTAGCTGCAGGGCTGGCCAATGGCCAGGGTGTGATCAGTTGCGGGTGAGCACACCGCGATGAAAGTATTGGCTAACTCACATGCAAGTTATCGGTTTTGGCTACCCAGCGCTGCACGCCTTCAGCCGCCTGATGACCACATCGTGACCACCGGCAGCTCCCGCTCGCCCTACTGTGCAGCCTGAGAAACTCCTGAACTCTCGACGCCAAATGATCCATCTAACCTTTAATAGCTTCCCAATGTGCGGCCCTTACCTCCTTCTCTGCAGCCAGCAAGCCTTCCTAGCTCCTTAGGGTCGTGACGAGACCGATGATTGATACAGTGATTATCTGTAAGTAGCACGCAGTTCTCATCTCGATTTCAATAAAATTGTGGATATAGAGGGTGATGCAGTTAACCCTAAACCGACGGATGAAAATCACGCGTCTCGTAAAAATAATACGATTTGAAACGTAAAGAAAAGTTGACATTCAACAGTTTAGAGTTAAGGTTTTCTTCATACGCACAATTTCATTATTGCATATTAATTATTCCCACAATACTTAGTACTGCACAGCATTCGCTGGCGACCGCTCACCTCCCTACCCCTGATACCGTCCTGTATGAGCTGCTCATTGTGCGCTTGAAGACATTGTTTACCTGGCCGCCTTTATTCTCTGAAGATTTATGAGAAAATGTAAGAAAATATTTGCTAGTGTGTTTTCCTAAGTTGAGGCGTAGCTTAGCGTAAGCTGTAATCAGATCGCAATGCTCTTGCATTTCTTTGTTGAGAAGCTGCGATGGCCAGCGGAAGGTGATGAAGTACGGCCGCTGCACCTACATAACCCCTAATTTAGCACCTACCCTAATTTGACACACCTTTGTTGCGAGGACATGAATTCGTCCGACGCAAGTTATTATTCCGTGATAAAGAGAAACCTTGTGTCAGACTTCGGTAGCTTATAGATTTGTTGAGGATGATTTAGTGCTTCGTTTAACTCGAGATGTCTTTCTGTATAGAGTTTCTCTTCATTCTGGGGTTGTAACTGATGGCTTGCTTGTGTCTGATGAAGTCATAATGACGATATATGGAGGCTTGTAGAGACGCTCACTTGCTGAAATAACAAAGTTGAGTCATACTCATAGTAATTTCATTAGATGGCTGCATTCCTCTCAGCCAACAGTAATTTCTGAATCGATACTCGTCGGGGTGGTGAAAACGTACAATTACATATAATTCTCTTCGGCTGGCCCTCAGTGAAATTGTATTAAGCTATAAATCGTACGTTGCCGTAAGCTTGAGCATTCATGTCAAGTAATCAGCTGGGTGTTTCTACCTCGACCTTTATGACAAAATTCAAAGCATTTAGTGTATTCTTATTCCTAGCCTTTTTGGAACTGTGTTATATTTTTTATTTCTGTTTCCAGCACTTTTAAGTTAGAATAACCGTACTTAGAGCAGCCAGTGCAAGTAGGTATATTGAGACCTTCCGAGCGTTGCGCTTCCCACGAATTTCTCGCCCTCGCGGTGCCCAGTGGCGTCTGCAGCTCCCGTCTTTCCAGTCGCTTTTGCGGTTATATTCGAAAAAACTCCAAATGTTTCCGGGTAAAAAAACTTGCTCTGCCACGACATGATTGTCCGTGAGAATGGACCAACTTTGTGACGCTGGCACGTAACATCTTGCAAGGAGGATTTTTTTTCCTATACTGCAACATAAATATTCTGTTCCAGCTTGTGTGCAGTGTTGCAATAAATATTTTCCGACGTTGCTGGGTATGATGTGTTGTAATGCGTCGCATCAAATGTCCAAAGTACTGTTTACTGCTAAGAAGCTTTAAAAATCGGTTCACACAACCTTGTAATCCCAACTATAAGTCTACTAATAGCATACTAATTGTCAGCCGTCTAGTGAGTTTGCTGAGCAAGTGTTGCGAGCGCAGTTGCGGATAGTTCTTCAAATGCGAAGAAACTTAAAACTCAGAAATTTGTGCGCTATTCTGCTGTTGAAACGGACGTAGCAAGGCGGTCGGACAATGAGCTGAGCGAACGCATTCTTTTCACAGTCGTGTGAAGTGGCATTTATGTTTCGACATCAGCATCATTATGTACAGTGACTGATCCCATCATCTCACTTAAATAATTGTACCTTGCTGAACACGCACACAATTCCTTCTGCATGTTCAGTAGCTCTAATTCAATGCACATATACACTTACTGTTTTTCTCAAATCTTATAGCCGTTTCTTACATACCAACCTATTCCTCCATATTCTTTGCGGGATAGAGAGCCCATGCTTTGAGAACCCATTCCCAAGATTCCTCTATTGAGAGCGGAAGACCCTCGTTTAAGAAGAACCTGCTTGCATATCGTGAGCGGAGCTCCCTCTTCGAAAAAGAGATCATGTAGTAATCTTGAACACGACACTGAGCAGCAATTGAAGGTTGTGTAAAGGCTTGAGGAGTCGTGCATGTTAGCCAACACTTGACGTATTGTCTCTCAGGTCCTCGGGTATCATTGGGAGCTGGTAAAAATAACGCTGTCTCAAGTGGCCGCAACGAGGGCTCCGGTCATGTCATTTAATTGAGCAATTTTTGCTGCAACTCTGCGACCACACACACTTTGCTCTCCCAGGCTTTCTCGTCAATTGGTTTCGGGCCCAACGAACGGAGCTCTACCAGCTGACTCCAATGCTTTACTTAAATAATGCCTCTGCCATGACTCACGGGGTAATTGTCCTTCTTACAAACTATTGTTCCTCTTACTGTTAGGAAACGTGGGGGGAAATTGGGGAAGTCAGTCGACAGAGAGGTCCTCAACTCTTTGACAAGGATAATGTTCCATGAACTTGTTTAAAACAAATACATCATACACGTATAAAGCAACATTGTTCAGTGTGAATTATAAGATAGTAAATTATTGTTTTTCATCAAGCTACGTTAGCTTCAAGCAACTCACATCTGGTAGTGATTCTGCGACCTGAGCATGTGTACCAGCTCAGCTGGCCAAGCCTCGTAAGGTAACGGATGCTAAGGAATCTTATGCTAAGGACTTGTACGACTTTACGTCAGCTTTAATAAATGCCATAAAATGTGGTACAGATACATAGATCGCTAAGGACCTATTGAAGTGTATGGAAGGCTTTTCAGGTTTCATCCGTGATTAAACTTTTCGTTAAACTACACTTTGTTCTGCGTATGCAGAACTGTACGGTATAGAATCGTACGCAAATCATTCAGAGAAAGTTTTGAGATCTTGGATGGGCTACAACCTCTGGAGTATTGGTTGAACTGCTGCATGGCTGATGGGCAACAAATATACTCTCGCTGACGCTCGTCAAAATCACTACTAATGCATTTTCATTGCGAACTAGAGCACTCTGAGAGCGCATACCTCCGCCAAGTGAGCCAACGGTAGCAAAAATTCAAATTGGCTCTGAAACCATAATTTTCTTTGCATAAACTCCAAAATCTGAACATCTGTGCCTTTTTATATTAATAATAGCTTGTTCAATTTTTTTGAAGATCCGTTCATAACTTTTTGGGTTATACTGTTTACAAACGTTATGACAAATATGAGTCAAACATACAAATGAACTAACCGATCTGCACCAAAATTTGATCATTTATGTCCTTTGCCATTAATAACAGCTCCTATAAATTTCATAAAGATCCATTCCCTATATTTTGAGTTATATTGCTAACAAGCATAAAATTAAAAATAGTGACAAACGAACGAACGAACCAACGGACCAACACTAAAATTTGGTCATCTACTCTTTGTTATATACCTAACAACTCGTGTTAATTTCATCAAAGTCCATCCATAACTTTTAGAGTTATGGCATCGAGAAAAATGACGCAGACAAACAAACAAACAAACAGATGGACATATCTTCACCAAAAGTTAATCATCTGTTCCTCCTAACATACCTAACAATCCCTGTAAATTACATCCAAATCGGTTAATAACTTTTTGAGTTATCTTGGTGACAGACAGACAAACACGACGAAAACATAACCTCCTTGGCGGAGGTAATAAAACGCTTCGATAACCAGGCTAGAGAAGATGGCGAAAGTGGGATCCTTTTTCTGAAGGCACTTCTTGCTTGAACCACTTCTTAAAATCAGAATAATATATAAGCAGCTTCTGGCGTCCGATTCTATGACTTTTTTCTCTCAGGAATTACGACGTATAAATTCGGCAGATGATCAACGGAGCATTCACGACGCTACGGGCAGTAGACAACTATTTCTTCTAGCTTATTTTCTTTCTCTGAGGGAGCACATTTCGCTTCATAGGCCAAAATTTCAGCACTTCAATGAAGCAGATATTTGAGTATGGAAGACAGTATCATGGATACGGTGCACTCACATTGCATATAAGCTGACANAAACAAACAAACGGATGGACATATCTTCACCAAAAGTTGATCATCTGTTCCTCCTAACATACCTAGCAATCCCTGTAAATTGCATCCAAATCGGTTCATAACTTTTTGAGTTATCCTGGTGACAGACAGACAGAGAGACAGACAGAGGGACAAACATGCAGACAAACACGACGAAAACATAACCTCCTTGGCGGAGGAAACTAGTTTATCATTTAAAAAGTAAATATAAACACATCGTTACAGAGATTTTTCAGTGTTCATGAACATCTGCTGAAGATTTTTCTTTTTTATTTTTAACAAACTAATATAGCTACTTTTCCCTAAGTTGGACAAAATACTAGCCGGAAAGAAACATTAATCGTTTTATCCCTATAGTTTCCTATGGTTTTCTAAATGATTGCTTTAGTTTTACCGTTAGCAACTTACTAGCTGTTGTTAGAATAGGGATAACGGTATTTCTGCGAGCTCAACAATCTTAATTGATATAAAACATCAAAAAAATCCGTCTGGCGAATATACATGCTTGTGAACACTTCTAAAACTAACTTTTAAATACCATTGTCTTCTCCATGTGTACTAAAATTACATGAGAGAAAGGGTGCAGATTTCACAGAGGTGCCATTATAGGAAGCTAACTGTAGTCGCAGCTTCCTACAATTACCAGCAGTGTAGAGGGGCAAATTTTCTCGTATATACGAAGCTTGCAATGTTGAGCTTCGCATACGCGGGCTGCAGCAAGAAAAAATCTTGGTCTGGTTTTTTGATGAGAGGTGTAGTATAAATTCATCTTTAGCTCTAAGCCCATCAGCAGGTAATTAGGGCCCTGACACTGCTGCCTAACAGGCGCACTACTTTCCAACCAATACCAGTTTTGCTCTTTCTCCACCGCACTCTGCCCACAACTGCGTCAAAACATTAATCTTTGCTGGCATCAAATGATGGCTTTGGCCGGAGCAATTTCGTCTTTGTGCGATCTCTTCTCATAGCAGAGCTCGTACTTTGGTATAACCTTGTCGCTTTTCTTTTTTCAACCTCCAGCAGGAAGGACTTTTGAAGTGCGGTTCTCTCGCAACTATACGTTTGTCTATGTTAAAGCATTCGAGAGTATCATGCGAATAACGGACACTGTTACTTGATCGTATAACTTGCACATTCTTTTTCTCTTTCTATCCTCGAAGTTGTTGGTGGTGTTTTCTCATCTGCTCGTTCACTGCTTCTTCTCAGTGAATGCCTCATAACTGATTTTCAGCGGTCTTAGCATTTATTACGGCGATGAAGTGCATGATCAGGTCCATCCGTGCCTCTTAAGTTAACAGATCTGATGAGGCTTTTACCAACTGGGAGCTTAAAACGCAGCCGTGCACCGAGTACAGCAACATTATTTAAAATATTAGTGCAGTGAGTTCACTCTGGACAACCGTTGGGTAGTACTTTTGTCTGCACATTAATTTCTAGAACTCAGTGCGTACAAGTTTTTGAGCTCTCGTGCTTGAACTTTAAGTCAATAGGCAACTTTAATGACTTCCGGTTCGTAATATTTTAATAAATTTAGCAATACAGGCATAGATCTTCTGTTTTCTTCAATGTGTGTATGTTCAAGACTGTGTATGTTACAAAATTATCAGTTATGTACGCCTAAAATTTAGTAATATAACTTTGAACTCTGAATTATCAACCTAAAATTAGTAAAATTATAATATACCCTGAATTGAAAGTTTATTTGAAATAAATTAAGGACAACAGATACACGTGTGCGGGATGGTTCATTAAAACGGTACTGGAATTAGTCTTTTAGAATTCTCTTGCCTGTACGATCACGGAGTGTTTCCCTTCAACCTCAGAGGTTTTATAGCACCAGTGCAGCGTATTTTAGCGGTCTTCCCGCTATTGCATCGTGCTGTCAGACAGGGTAGCATCCGGTGGCTCGGGGCTGTAGCTGCTCGTCCTCTGTCGGATCAGAACCAGTTCAGACCTTTGCTGCTAGCGACAGCAGGAATCTGGCACTGTTCTGGCGCAATTGCGCTGGGTTACCTCAGTCAATTGGTGCCCGTAGCTGTTCGCCAGACAGCAGATTTTTAGTAGCGAACTAGAACAGAAATTGTGGGAATCCTTGTGAGATGCTCGGTAGCGAACCCGGAGAATGAAACCTTGTGGCACAACACGAACCCTGCAGCATCCGCTCCCTCGCCCGTCTCGAATATTCGGCCATTTGCTCTAATGCTCCTACGTCGAGTTGATTGCATATCTTTTGTGAACGTTAGCTTCTTGCTTATGGATGAACCAGCAATTATTTTCGGGTTAAGATTTTAAGCTTGAATTTGAAATTAGGAAGGAATTGTGCCATCGTGAGAAAGCAGTTGGGGTATTTGGCTGAACAGCAGCAGAGAATCAATCAATTTTTTGCCAGAGAGGTGCAAGTGTTCCAGAGCTCGAGGCAATGATGCCCCTGGAGGACAGGTGTATGGCAATACCCAGTGCGAGCAGTTCGTAACTCGGTAGTTGCTCCGGGCCACCGGAAGGACCAACTGGTTATCATTATCAGCTGCTACTGAAGGCGTTCCTCAGTAGAACATTGGTGTCAACGATGTGGCTAGCCCACCAACCCTATGGCTAACCCATAGACCGCAACAGTACTTGACTCGTGGGTCCAAAGTCGCCTCTGACGCTGGCGGCCAAAATGGGGGAAATTGGATTTACTCAAAAGCTATTATGAGCATGCCCAGACACGGTCATGCAGGCAAGCGCCCAAGTGCATCCCCGCCGTATCCAAGATACCTTCCCCGCAAGAAAAATGTTGGGTATCTTAAAATTTTTTCTGCAGTATTAGATAGGGGGAAAGAATAGCTCTTGAGAAAGTCCCATTTTTCCGTTGCCGACTTTTGGCCGCCAGCGTCAGACCTAAGAGTCAAGTACTGTTGCGGTCGGTCTATGGTTAACCTTACGTAGTTGGTCAGGTTCTATTTATGGAGTTGTTCTATGATTTTCCACAGTTCCACAGTTGCGAAAATTATCGTTTTCAGAGTTAAATTTCTCAGGAATGCGTGCTTCACGGAGATATAACGCACTTCTGACACTTTATTGGGCACAGTCATACTGCCCATGCGTCCGTTAGATCCTGGGGAGTTGACCCATCACGCCGTACGTATTCTGACACACCAGCGCATGTCCAGAGGCTGTCGGCAGCATCGGGGCAGTCATCTGACCTCTCTGCAACAGACAAAATCTCTAGACACGATAATCAGTTTTCCTCAGTTTAGTATTTTTTATATAAAGCTGAAACACAAATAAAACGTTATGGTAAGTACGAAGTATGTTCTACATAAATGTAAACAATGTATATCACAGCTTATTTTCTATCCTATAATATGATTTATTGAAGTTCCTGACGTACTCCTTTTTGATACGCGTTGTTACAGAGGATCAGGTTCTGCATTGTATTTCAAAGCTAGTCCCCGTTCTACTTGTAACTTTCTAACTGAGACGCGTTAGAAAATTTACTCACTACATAATTAACAGTAACATCCATGGCATCCCTTTGCACGGGGGCAACATATAATGATTCTTCGAATCCATTTATTTCTCACATGCACTAACTTTGGACCCCCTAAAAGCAGAAATAAAATAGAATATGTTACTTATCACCTCCGTCTATGGCATGAAGATATTTTTCTCCAAAAATGTCCAGATGAACCTTTAGCTACGTCAAAATTTAAAAATGAATAATTATTGTTCAAATTCTGATGAAAACTGCTTGCGATTTAATTCTTTTCGCGTCACCCCATAAAACTCGCATACAATTACCATACTGAATTACCTTGATTGGCGAATTCTCTCTCTCTCTTCGCACTTTGCCTTTTTTGCTTTGGCTGCACGGTAATTCAGAATTAAGTACAATGAACGCGTCCAAATGAGCAGTTGGACTGTACGAAGCTTAATCGGAGTCACATGAGCGGCCGGTGAGGAGCTTTCTGTGAAGCCGTGCAAAAATGACCTGACGGGAGGGTATTGCAGTGAACTTAATAAACGTTCATAATTGCTAATGAGACGATGCTGCCTTGATTCATCGCCTCTGAAGTGGAACATATCGCCACGGTGAGGCACGGCAGGACGAGCAGTTTCTGTAATGAGGCTATATTGTGTTACTCGCCGCTTACATCGTGACTGCCAACTTTGCAAACCTTCCCATTCTTGTGTAATGTATTATGTGTCTTCTAATGTTCCTTGAGGGCGTTTTTTGCTGTGGTGCAGTGGATAGCTGCTCTCCTGCACAGGCAGTAGCAGTAGCTCCAAGTGTCGATTCACATCATGACAACTACCAGTCAGATTGAGTTCTACGTTGTACGATGCTCACTGTATGTCCTAGACATGCGCTACGCTCCTCTAACCATTGGAAGCAAACAGTCCGGAAGGAACCTCACTATATTCACATGTTCTGTCTACAAGCGTATGCGACCGGGAAACTTTCTCTTGGCAGGTGCTCCTCTTAGGTCATGACCGTACAATTACTCTGGGACATTGTACTTCGTTTTCATGTCTTCCTATTTTGCTAGAGGAGGCGCCCTCTTCCATCAACTATAACAGCATGCGAGATGTGGCCGACCTTCTATTGGCACTGCAGCCGTCGAACCACCGAACATCCTTATTTGTTGCGCTTTTGACATATCTTCTTCCATGCGATTTGCTGGCGGCGATTTGGCAAGCGTCTCACATCATCAGTTTGGTCACTGGTCACTTCATTAGCCTGTCTCTGCTGCATCTAAACAAAACACTCTAGTATATAGAGACCAATTTGCATTTATCACAAGCCAGTGTTCCCAGCTCTCAAAACTGATAGCTAGTATACATTTAAATCTGTACTTCTCCATCGTTCACGCTCGTGGCCAATGTACTGTAATGCCTAGAGCCAATTTTTTCAAAAAACCGTACAAAGAATCTCTATGCGCTAAATACCACTGCGTCTTGGGCGTATAGCTAAGACGCGCCACACCACATGAGTGCAATCCCTGAATTGTTTTTTTCATCGTCAATATTTTGATCCGTGAATCCCTCGCAGCCTTGGTAAGTGCGGCCGATGGTCACTTCAGAGCAGCAGTGCCATGCTTCCTTTCGTTTGGTAACAAATATAAATAGATAGCCCTCTGAGAGTGCATACCTCCGCCATGCAAGGCACAGTAACGGATATTAAAATCAGTTCTGAAACAATTATTTTCCTTGTATCAACACCAATATCAAATCATTTTTGCCTTTTAACAGTATCAAGAGTTTCTGTAATTTATTTTTGAGATCCGGTCAGAACTTTTGAGTTATGCTGCTAACAATCATTCAGACAAACATTTGTCGAACACATGAACGGACCAACCAAATCATCAACAAAATTTAATTAATTTTGTCTTATAAGATTACTAATAATTCCTGTAAATTTCATAGCGATTCATTGATAATTTTTTGAGTTATTGTGCTAACAAGCATAAAATTAAACAAAACGACAAACATACAAACATATCATCACCAAAATTTGGTCATTTACTCTACGTAATATGCCTCATAAGTCATAACTCAAGCAAATTTCATGGAAATCTGTTCGTAACTTCTTGAGTTACGGCTATAAAAAAATGAGGCAGACAAACAAACAAACAGATAAATAGATCTTCATCAAAAATTAATCGTCTGTTCCTCCTAAAATACCTAACAATCCCTGTAAATTTCGTTGAAATCTGTCCATAGCTTTTTGAGTTATCTTGGCGACAGGCAAATAGACTAACAAAATCGACGAAAACATAACCTCCTTGGCGTAGGTAATGATGATTATGTTTCTTCTGGTCCCACCCGTCGGCACGTAAGCCTTTCAGTGTTGGGTGATACCGGCCCACAAAGTCAGTTTGATTCTACTTTTCAAAACTCAGGAATGCGCTGTCTGGATTAGACAGGAAATTATCAACACTTCAAAACCTAGTGCGAGTCCACGTATATATGAAGAACAAAATCTGTGTGTTGTGTGGAGTTTCCATATGATTCAGCTATCACTGTGAAATTATTGCTTATAAATAAGGAGGTAGTAAATGAGCATATAGTCAAGTCTTACTCTATGCATGACCTGCATCTGCCTATCCTCAATACACAGTGGTCCTACTTCAATCCAAAATTTGTACTTCAACAAACTGCGGTTGCCGTTGCTTCTCTCTTTGGTTCTACTCTAAAGAATATCGTTCCATTTCTTCTTTTATCTTCTACTCAATAGACCTATCTTGAGCTGAGAGCAAACAAACTGATGCTGCTGTGGAAGTGGCTCTGCAGACACCATGCATCAATGCTCAGGTTTCAACTCTGCCAAGAATTAAAGGTTTCCCGAGCTCACCACAATCTCCAGCCTTTCTCGCTATCACCAAATTCCGTCACCGTGTGACAGGAAAAGTATAAATAAACTAGTGTACACGGCCATCAAAACTGACGACGAAAAAGTTAAGATACTGTATCTGAACTCATCAAGCTTTCGTTGCCATTTGCTTATGAGGGATGCGTCGCCACTGCCAACTTGAATGATCAAAAGGGATGAGTGCATTCCACAGTTCATTTACAGAAGATACTTGGGTCAAATTTGGGTGAATGCGCTTCGCTCCTAAATTTCCAGGTTTGTGACGTCACAACTACGTCACGCCACTGTGAAAATATCAAAGATTTCTCGCTGCAACAGCGGCGTGACGCAATTGTGACGTCACAAACCTGAAAATTTAGGGGCGTAGCGCCTACACTCAAATTTGACGCAACTATCTTCTGTAATTGAACTGCAGTGCATTCAGCTTTAGTTCTGTTTTGCAGCGCAATAATTCTTCCCTTCCTTCGGTAACATACAAAGAAACTATCGCTTTTAGCAGACAGCCAAGTTTCACTCGAAAATGTGAGCTGCATCTGTGTATCATTGATACCCACTGTCATTTCCTCAGTCGCAATTTTTCGTTCCAGCAAAAATCTATTTCAACAAAGGAAGAAATTTAACTGGAAAAAATATTATAACGAGACTGTCGTTTACTTCGCTCCTCTTCGCTGTCTGTTCTAGTGTAAAGAATATCTTACTCTTCGCTTTGTTGATAGGAGAGTTAATTTAAGCATCGTGAACTCATCTAATCTAATACTAAGAATGGCCGTCGTGTGTTTATAAATATATATACTTATATGTTTGGTGTCACGCTCTTAACGAAATAGATAGGAGGAAATTAACCCAGGTTGGAGGCTCTGGTACTCCTCTCAAGCTCCATTGAAAGTGAGAGGCAGAAAATAGGCCGGGTTGCAGAAGATGGCAAACGTATCTTAAGCAGGGACAGATGAAATTCCAACAATGAAGATATCGCAGGCTTAGTCTGATTTGCGTATTAGCTTCTCCATTC
>LQNS02278170.1:42553131-42564127 GCA_001587735.2 Parhyale hawaiensis
AGAAGAAAATTAAAAAGCAAATAAGAGAAGAGGAGATATCGCACCGGCCTAGAGGCATTATAGGCAAACGTATAGGTTATTGCGTGAATTCTTCACGCACGGGTCCACTAGTAGTATAATAGATTAAGTTTCAACATAAATCTGGATTTATTAGACTGCCACGAGTGATTTCAACAGTCTTCTTCTGGACTTTAATACTAGCAAACGATCAACTAGTGCCGGGTGTTCTGCGATTTTGCGATCGCGGACTGGCAAAACTCGATCGCGAAAATTTTTTTTTAAATTTCAACGGTTTCCGAACTCTCAATTGCGGATTTTTTTGCCTTTAATTCTGCGATTTCGCAATCCAACATTTTGTATTTGAGCAGAAACTTTCTCCTGCACTCCCGAAACGCCAAACATTTTATCGCAGAACAACGCTGGCGAACCACCTGTTTTTCAATCGCGTGCCAACACTACAGAATCCTTCTTCGTTTTGCTACCGACCAAAGGCTGCACTTCTTCTCTGGCCAACGCTGAGAGCCAAGCAATGAAGGTATCTACCGTTTCTCTTAGCACTCTCAAGTCAAGTTTGTTCACATACCGTCTACCACTACGTCGCGAGTAGAGATTGCTCCGTACTTGCGAAGCATCATAGTAATCAAACTCTTGTATGCTGCAACTATACTAATGACACACACGTACATAATTCATGTTTTTATGAGCTTGAAAGTAAGAGATAGATTTAGAATGTTCTGGGTTACTTGGGTTTACTTGGGTTTGACGAGGTGTCCCACCGACGAGGGCCCGGGCCCCGTTCATCCGCTGATTGTTTTGGGTATCCTTACCACTATTGAGCACATGAGGTGCTTAATACTACTCATATTATGACACCTGAAGGAAAAATGAAGCTGGCAATGAGCTACTCCCTTCTCTAGTGTAACAAACAAGCTGGAAAGTCTAACTCAAGATTTTAGTTAGTGTGAGGTGCCAAGACGAATGCACTTGCAGTTGAATTATTGTGTGGCTAGTTATTTACATGAAAATATGGTATGAATTCTTCAAATTGTGTGCCATAAATTGCATAACTGCATGAATCTACGCACCCTAGAAATGTATCTTAATTAGGACTTGCACAGTATGAAATTAACAAATTGAAATGTAATTGAAGCATATTTATTTACTAAAGTATACAAAACTAATTGATGTATTTAGCATTTAAGTTGCTCTATTTAGTATTTAAATACATCTGAGCTATCTATTTATTATATAGCATGTATATACAATTTATTTAGCGCCCATCACTGCTCACAACAAATAATGCGAGCTATGTTGTCTAGGGCCACTGGCAGCACAAGATCTATAGCAATGAACAAGGAAATTCTTCAGCAACTTGCTACTGTAGTTATACTCCCTTGGCATGGGAATGCGCGGTCCATTCTCTTCATCCAAAAGCAGCAACACCTAACTGCATTTATTTATTTTATTGCTCATGATCTGGACACCAAATAATAAAATGCAATAAAAAATTTCTGAGTTTATTAAATCGGTTCCCGGGTCCATTGTTGTGGCTGATGTTAATTTGGTGGGACAGGGCGGAGTGCGCAAGTTTTTGCTGTCAAGTTTAAGTAATAATCGAAGGAAGGATCCGTAAAAGCCAGACACAGCAAGATAGAGGAGGTTCCTCATTGGAACGCTGTTTGGGCAGCCACTTTATGAAGCAGTAGTTACATTCGGTCACGATCTTGTGGCTACCTCACAGCAGACGGCAAGCGGCAGGGCCGCCGCGTCCACACGCAGGAAAGACGAGTTATGGAAGGCCCTGCACCTCCCTATAGGGAGCACATATACGGGGCCCTACGGGTCACTGAATTCTGCTTACTACAAGTAAATAGGAAGCCCTGTTGGTCAATGAATCCTACTCGCTTTTCCGAACCTACCAAGTATGTACGAAGCCATAATAGGGGTCACTCAATACTGCTCACTGTGACAACAAGTCAAGGTACGAATACAATGCTGAAGAGTTAGTTGATTGCTGTCACATAAATAATACTCGAAATATAAGGTTATTATAAATCTCTGCCCCCAAAGATTTGCGCTTCACTAAATTCGGACATGCCATATGATATCTGCGCTCACTCTATAGACTACACTACATAATTCGAATATTGTATGCATTCGTCTGTGAAAATAAAACCACTCATCAAAGCTACTACACATATACACGCATGCATTTTCTTCCTTATACTATTCACATTTTTTTAATTCGAAACATGGATTGTTCATTTTGCAATAAAAAATGCGCTTTTTACTCACATGTCAGAGAAGGTAAAACTTTTGAACAGCAAGAAAAAATTCTTCAACTAAAGGCCACATATCCTGTAGAACAAGGAACAGCGTCTACTGAATGTCATGTAAACACTGCCATAAAATTTCATGCATTAGAGAAATAAAAAACGAGTTATATAATCGCCAATCGCTGGCTTTATCTCGCCTAACAACAGGAAGTAACACCGATCAACTTGCAGGAAATTTCCAAGACACAGACCACCGAATTAAAGAATTAGAAATTTTCGGCAATAATACAAAATATATAATTGAGTCCTAGAGAAAAGTACAAGAATACTATAGCCTTGCGCCAGCTGATCTGGCGCTGGGGCGCTATCATCGCGTCAGCTGTATCTATGACTCTGCTGAGCCTTATTACCTCCGCCAAGGAGGTTATATTTTTCACGAGTTTTTCTGCTTGTCTGTCTCTTTGTTTATCTGTCACCACGATAACTCAAAAAGTTCAGGGCCGATTTTTACGAAATTTACACTGATTGTTAGGCATGTTAGGAGAAGCAGATCACAAACAACTTTTGGTGAAGATTCGTTCAACCGTTTGCTTGTTTTCTTCTTCTACCGTAACTCAAAAAGTTATACACGGATTTTTATGAAATTTACATGAGTTACGGGTATAAGAAACTTTTCTACATTCGATTTTCTTGAAGAAAGTGATATATTTAGAGACTGATATATGTATCTAGTATAAAATTTCCATTTTTAAATTTATTTTGTTTTAACAATGCTTCTAGTAACATCAACTGTTTTCTGTTTCCAATTTAAATAAACCGCGCTAAATTTCCTGATGTTAATGATACTAACTGAATTTCTGAATTTCCACAGGAGTTCAGCAGTATTATTGTTACATAATTTTATATTTGTTTGACTAATAAGTTGATGAAATAAATCAATCATACTTGAATGTTAGACTTTTGGACGCTCACCTGTCGAGAGAACTATGACAGCCTGGTTTATTTTTAACATCCTGAGCCTCTAGTCAAATTATATTATGAAGCTCAGTCGGTCGTTTGTCTGCAGGTGTTTACTGCCTGCTTCTAGATCAGAAAGAATTTTCAGTAGGACATGCGATTCACAAATAATAGTTGCAAAGTACTTGCAGTTCTCCACTGATATAAAATTTTTATCTTACACCCAACTGTTAGTGAGATGATGGCTTTTCACACTTGCTCTATCGCCAATTCTCCAGTTAACAACCTGAAGACTCCCTTGAGAATGCCAATGAGAAGCTCTGTCGAGTTGCGCCGAACGTGGGCAGTGCAACTGAGTGCCCTTTATGCCTACGCTGCTCTCCTGACCGGCCGTACCTGCAGCGAGTTTTTCCAATTAAATGTTATCGAGTTTTCGTGTGGTGCGAGTATCGGATTTTTAGCGACTGCTGCAGATTGCGAGCGATGCAAAGAGCTTCTCTTTCAGTCGCATCTGCGAGCAGCGGTTTTCCGAAAGGAACAATTATGCGAGTAACGAGCACGATTTTGGTTGTTACCGGCAAGTGTTACGAGAGGTTTCATGCCACTGAGTTGCATGCGCTCCTTTCTCTTCTATTGACAAAAAGTCAGCAAAATGCTTGAGCAGAAAATTGCATGGCTCGTCTCTGCACATGGAATGCATGTGTTCGCTTGGCTCAAATACCACACAATTATTCCCTCTGCAGTTGCCCCCATTCCACTCGTTTTTCTTAATATCACGAATTCCCGTAACTGATCAAGTCTTTGTTCCTCTAGCTCCATAGAAATTACCTGTCTCGAGATATAAGACCGCAATACTCGTATGTCCATAGGAGCCTTTCAGGCATCTGCATCAAGTGTGTGCTGCTGGAAGGCTGGAGACAAGCTGTCCCAATTTCCTCAGTTGTGTCAGAGTGGCAGCGCTTTATCTGGGCAATTAAGTGATGTACTGCGATATGGCCCGAGGTGTGGCGGTGGAGATCCGGTGCTGCTGCTCACAAGTTCACTATGTGAGAGCAACAAATTGCTGGAGATCACCTGAGGTCGCGGGAACATTTGGGTTCGTTTGCTCGGAGGACAGGGAAATGCTTCGCCCTGAGGCGGTTCCCAAAATCTCCTCTTCTCAGAGGTTCTCTCAGCTCTCGATAATTTACTCTGCTGGCGAGCAAAAAAATGTCCTTTGACTCCTCAGTGAAGGCTGCCGGCCTCAGCCGTCCTTCCTACAACAATCAACGCTGTATTTACAGCGTGTACTTGGCAGCTGTTTTATACGCTCTCATGTTTCGAATGGCAGTGAAATTTTCTTAGTCTCTCAACCACTGGAATGCGCCAAAGTCCGTCCAATCACAGCGACGCCAATTATATTGCCAATACCAAATTCTGCAGCGCGAAAGATGCTGCGGTCGCCACGCTTTACGAGACCTGGAAATACGTGGACGAGACTGATGGCGGGTGTCACGACAGCCCACCAAAGACGATTGCTTCGGTTTTGTGAGAACTCGTCTCCCTGCACTCTTGCTTCTCTCTTAAGTGGGCATTATACTTAATGATAGGTCATCCCGAGCAATTCTCCTGCCTTTGATAATTTTCTTCGTCATTTCAGTAAATTATCTTATGAAACAGCAATGCAGTACTACGACTGTTAACGCTTCACAACTGAGTCTAGCTGTCTCAGTAGATACTATGAGGCAGGAAGTACACTGCTTATAGCATTTAATATTTCGTCCCTGCTCATGATAGTCAAATTTAGCGGTGTGAACTGCCCATGTCTGGTTTGTATGTTTCTTCCAATTGTTGTGGCATAACCGCCTCATTACTTCAACGGACGGAGCCACATGCTCATAGAAGTGGTTCCCGTGGCCAGCTCGGCCCGAGCAACACAAGTTAATGAACGTAACTGGAACACTAGTGCGCTCCTAGCATGCCACCAGGCGGTTCCTCGCACTCGACCCACAGCCCCAGCGTCACGGCCGCAGTAACTCGAGGAGGAGGAGCAGGAAATGGACAATCATGGCTTTTCTTTAAAAAATTTCCCCACGTATTATGTTATTTTTTCGTTTTCTTCGAATATTTTTGAGACAGTGTTAAGTGCCTGGCTCAGATAGATCGTGACCGGCTCTATAAAAGTCTGCAGTAAAATTCTCAATGCTGTTTGTGGAGCATAGATATATAATATAAATAAATATATATATTGTGAAAGTATCATAATGTGTTTCTCGCTGCTAACTTGCTGCAAAATGTATCTATTTTGAGTGGTCTACCGTCAGTAGCTGCAACTTGCCCCTTGAAGGACACAACGCGGTAGTTGACTGAGGCATGTGTGTAACACGGAACTGTTCAGCTTCTATCGTTAATTTACTTCATAAACTCAAAGCAACAGTTGCTTTTAGTAAATGGCATAGTCCAAATTGCTGGCTGCAGTATTTGTGATGTCGCACGTTTTCATAAAACGATAAGAAGTCATCCTCCATTCTTCAAGAGATAACATGTTTCAGTCTTATACACTTCAATAAGAAATGAAATATACTGGTTTCACAAACGATAAGGAGATGTATCGCCGTGGATTTTGCTTTTCGCGTGAAACTAAGTATCTACTGCACAATGTTCATTATTATAATGCGAATTATTTTTTGCCTTATTTATTTCAAAAATCTGCTATTAATTGCTCAGCATGCTAACCTCCAGACACACGACCAAGTGACTCGGGCTGACTCTACCATTGTCGTTTCGTCTGCAGACTCTTTACCAAAACCAAAACAGGAGACAGCTAGTTATAGCTAAAGCAGTACAATACAAATTATTCTCACTACCTTAAATTGCAGTATAATATCTGCTCCTGTGACATCTGCCATGCATGCACTAGTTTTGTGTGCAACGTTCGTATGCCTGTTAATTGATTATTATCTTCAAATTTATTTTGATATCTTCAAATTTATTTTGATATCTTCAAATTTATTTTGATATCTTCAAATTAATCTTCAAATTTAGCTCAAAATTAATACTGAAGTTATAATGAGGATGGTTCCATCGAAAAAAATAAAAAGCAATTTCAATTTTTTTGCCTATGCATCACATCATTCCTCGGTAAAAGCGAAAATCGGGTCGCTTGTGAATGATACAAGATCTATTGTTGAGGATGACCAGGAAATAAGCGAAATTCTAAGTCGTCAATATCAAAAAGTCTTTAGTGACAAAATTCCAAATCCTGAAATCCCAAGAATTGATTTAACTACAAACTACCTAACGGACTTCGAGTTCACAAAACTAACCAATGAACTAGCCATTGATGAACTTAGCTGCAACAGTGCAGATGATGTGCCTCCAAAAATCCTTAAGCTGTGCAAGCTAAGTATATCTTACCCCTGTACCTTATGTGGCGAAAATCAATGGATGCCGGCAAGCACGCAATTTTTTCACCTATTCCTAAAGCTGGGAATGGCATGGATCCAGCCAACAATAGACCTGTCTCCCTAACTAGCCACGCAGTGGAGATGTTTGAAAGTTGTAAAGAAAACACCTAGGACATCATTTAGAATGCAATAACCTGCTTACGTCAAATCAACATGGCTTTCGCCAAAAACGTTCAACCACTTCGCAGCTGCTTGAGCACTATAACTCGATTCTAGACCTACTATGCCAACGCAAAATTGTGGACGTAATATATTTAGATTCTGACAAAGCATTCGATAAAGTAGACCATGGAATACTACTACTCAAACTCTTCAACATGGTCAAAAGAGGAAAATGTCTTCGATGGATCGAAGCTCTCCTGACAAACCGAACCCAAAAAGTAACTATAAATAATAAAGTGTCCGAACGACAGCCGGTACTCCGTGGAGTCCCACAAGGCTCCATGCTTGGTTCAATACTCTTCCTCATCATGATAAATAATACGGGCACCAATGCAAGTTTGCTGTTCCCTCATCATTCACTGATGACACACAGATATTAGCAGCGGTACAATCAATGGCAGACGTACGGAATGTGCAACTAGCTCTAACTAACATCTTTCTCTGGACATCGGTTAACAACATGACCTTCAACGAATCAAAATTTTAACATTTACGATACAGGAAAACTTCTGTCTTACTAAATCTACGTCCTACAAGACGATGGGAGCGAAATCAAGAGAAAGCAAATTTTAAAGGATCTTTGGGTGAGAATACAAGATAATGCCACTTTTGAAAATCACGTGGCTCGAGTTGTTACTATAGGCAAGAAGTGGAGCGGATGGGTGCTTCGAACTTTCTCTTCGCGAGAGGCAGACACAATGCTTACCTTATGGAAACAACTGATACTGCCGAATATTGAATACTGTTCACCTCTTTGGATGCCAAGCAAACGGAAAGACTTAGAGCGCATCGAGGCTATCCGAAATCCGGGGCATGCAAAATTTAAACTATCACGAAAGACTTGCTCAACTTCAAATTGACTCAATTTAAAGGAGATTCAAGCGCTTGGAAAATTCTAGAAGGAATTACTGTCAACGTCAATGGGCTAATGCAGGCCAGGCACTCAAACCGCATTGGTCACACTTGTGAAGTGCAAATTTCGATCAAAACTAGTGATGATGCAATAGCCACAAAGTATTCTAATAGTTTCGCTGTCCGTGGGGCGAGCTTATGCAACAAAATGCCACGTTACATTCGAAATTTTACCTGTACAGAGACTGAGAAATTTAAAAACTTACTGGACGCATGCTTACTGAAAGTGCCAAATAAACCTGCTGTAAACTGCTACGTGAATGTAGGGATAACTCGCTACTAGCCATCCCGATGGTCACGGACTGCAGTATCACCTCTGCACAAGATTGGGTGACGTGAGTAGCGCCTCCTTGACCTCGTCCGAAGAATCGGCAAGTAATCAATTAAGTAAGTAGTGTTCTGCTTTAACAATTTGAAGGCGATTGGAGACTGTACTTACGAGTACGCATTCTGAAAAAGCCAATTGAAGGAAGTGTCTCATTTCATAGGAACTTTTCATTACAAACCGTAGTTTAAGTTTATGTCTTCTTAAAAAAAATCGATGGTGCTATACTCCGACAATCCTTTACGTTTACCAATTGATGACGTACCACTCAATCTACAAACTAGTGGATCTAGACGTACACGGCTGATGGCAACATTGCTAATTACTGCCGTAAGTCGAGAGCAGATATGATGTAGATTGATGCTGTTGCAGCACCACTTGCCTTGCAGGAATCTCTTGAACCATATGCCACAAGGATGCCGTGTTGCTTTAGGCGTCCAATTATTCACCACAGAAACCCGAAGCGTTGATTTAGCACAGTCCCGCTGAGCCGAGGCTTCGCTCCGTATCGGAGTTCTAATTAGCGTCGGCATTCTGATCTCCACTGGCCGGCGGACCTGTGACTTGTGTTCCCAGAGCAGCTGGACGGGCTCAAGATGCGGGGTCGGCATTGCCATGTTGCTTTGAGTGCAATCTGTTGGGCTATTTGGATTTTATGAGTAGCTATTTCAATACAGGATGACTTCACCTTACAATACTTTTCTGAGGTTCCCCTGTACAGTATGCTACTCTTTCATAAGACACGACTAATGTATTTTCCTTTTTTTTTCTCTTCTAGGCCACTTGCTTTTACATATCTATTTTACAAGAAGCTCATCTACCTCAATAGGCTGCCAAGCTATAAATCCCGTCATAAAGCACCTTCTCCGGTTAGATTTTCGCATCTCTCTTTTAAACATAAAATCGGTACTCATCATTTCCTTCTCGTGTCCAGCCGAACCGACCACTTTAGGAACCTCGACTCGCCAATACCCGCAGCGGAGTTGCACGAAACACCGAGTAGACGGACCTGTCATGTGCGACTGTGCCTGGCTTTCCTCCCTTTCTGCAGCTGATATTTGAGCCGACGCGCCGGCCCTGGAGGAGCCGCAGAGATTAATCGTCTGGTCTGAGTACCGTTGGTAACTGCTTGAAGCGTCGGGCGTACAGTCCACCATTGCACGAGAACTTTGCATCTGTCTGGCATATATACGTTCAAAATTTGTACTTACTTCACTTATCTCGTAACCGCATTTGCATAGCTACTGAAGATCAATGACACAACTGTGGTCTACTATGTGCTACATGCAAGTTTAGTTTGTTTAGGAAGCTTACGACGAAAGGAGAAGATATGATAACTTTTGCGGTGACTGCCATGCATTGCAGCGGCGCACAATTGGCGGAGGATGGAGACGAACCGATTCTGCTCCTGCAATGGCCCGGCGCCGGTACGATGCCCTATGTTATTCAACAGCCTGCTTCATGACAGCAATAAAGAGTACATCTTGACTCTCGCCATCTTTATGATGATCTTCCATAAGCTATAATTACCTTATAGCTCTCGTTCCTCCCTAATGTCTCAACATTCATGAAAATAGAAAGGAAATAATAGTCTCAAATCTGGAACAGGTCTGTAGGCTGAGAGTCTGCGCCTGAGCTTTTCTACCAAGGCGCTACACTGGCGTTATCTCCAGTTAGTGCTGACGGAGAATGAGGCCAAATTACTAAACTGCTTCGTTGTGTTGCTGCTCTTGTGCTAAGCTCTTCTAAGTGTCACATTTGTAACAGTCGAGGTCCATATACAAAATGCAAAATCCAGTACTTTAAAAAGGAATATGACTGATATTACACAGAATTGTATTATTCAATTGTTTGCGGGATTCAGGAAGAGCTAAATAATTGCTGACTGAGAATTTTTTTTCAGCAGCCATCCTACCGATGAAGTCAGAGTGCTCCGACTGTAGAGGTCCCACCACCGTCACTTTCAAGCTGGCCTGAGAAACTGTCGATCGCCTGATACCATAGAGCTCCTTTTCATGAACTTGTGTGAAAGTTCCTTACTCTCCAGGACCGATCATCGATATGTATGGCCCGCTTCTTGCCTCTTGTTTCTGTTCAAGTGGCTCAGCAAAAACTGCAACTTCGAATAAGGCGAGTTCAGCCTCGCGTCCTACCCCGCTCTCACCATAAATAATGGCTTTGAGCTTCAATTGAACCTTATTACGGATGTTTTGAGGCTCCTTCTCTACTGATAGATGCTCTTCTTTACCACAACCTTGGAGAAGACTCTGATGTCCAGAGTCATTACTCATAAAGAACCACCGGCCAATCCCTACAAACTTCATCTCTCGTACACCAAGTGCAGGTGTTCAGCCCCACATTTGGGATGTATTGCGGCTGCTGCAATTGCCTCTCTTCCCATCTCGAGCCGATCTCGCTCTCTCCGACTGTGTATTCACTTCTGCACGCATTGAATGCCGAAATCTAAATTGCGCTTTTTCTAAGAAAGTCGAAATTCGTCTACGCTGAGCCAAATATTTTAATAATTTGAAATTTTTCTATACTTTTATCATGCACAAAAGCGCCACTGGTGTTTCCATGCAGCTGCGCTGATGATAATGAATGAAAAATATTAGAAGTCAGAACCAGTCACCCTAGAGTTCGAAGGAACACTGTAGAGCGCAACACGAAAAACGAATGCTTCCTCTCTAATTATTTGAATATCGTTTAATATTCTCTTGATGTACTGGTGATGATGATGATGATGATGATTGAAACATTTACAGTTAATAAGTTTTACTTTGTGACGCAATAGTCATGAATCTAGAACTAAAGAATATTTATCAGTTTTATTTTAGACTAGAGACATTCTTCGTTTAGTTCGCGGGGTAACTCTTTGTTGAGCGTTTTATATGCAGCTGCAGATGGGACATGTGCTC
>LQNS02278170.1:42570097-42597215 GCA_001587735.2 Parhyale hawaiensis
TGCTTATGGGATGGTCATTTTGCTCAGCATGCAGACGGGGAGCTGAATGGGAAGGTTTAGCAAGTGGTAGACCGGTTCGGCTTGATACACCTAAATGTTGGTCAATGCGAGCTTTGAGAAGTATTCCGAAACGTCAAATTCTAATTATTAGTTCGTGTCGACTTTTTCAATTTTATAATTTACCAAAGGATAGTAATTTGAATTTATATATATATATATATACTATTAATTCGAATCGTGCGAACATTTAACTCTGGCAAGGTCCACCGCTAAGTATGTGGTATGTGGCAAGTAGCATATCGCGAGTCTCGCTTCATATGAGTACATTGAAATCGTAATCTGTGATCATCTTTTGGGTATGGAGACTCGATTGAATTATATACCAAGTGAAACTAATTTCGTTCTTACCATAAAGCACTTCCTATTATGTCCGAGAAACCATGTCCGTCCTCTGGCGATGTAAGCAATAAGTTCCGTGATAGCGTGTACTGCTCACATCCTCTATAAACTAAAGCGATGCTACCTCTTTGTAGCCCCATATGCAAATGTTGTGGCTAATTCGCATTCTTTGATACGCTCGTTGGCACATACACCCAATCTGGGTCTGGGATCTCAGAAATTTGCGTAGGGCTTGTGGGTACAGTGGAAGTGTGGCATTGAAATTAGTGAGCATAACTTTGCTTGTGCATAATTTAGTCCCACATTTTAGCATAATGACGGTGAAGGTTGCTGTAATAGGGTGAGAATAGCTTTATAACAATTGATATCACACAAGAGCATCAAGATCATATGCTGATTACACTCTTCAAGTTCGTGTATAAGTTGATGAAAGAGTTAGTACCTGCACTTTAGATCGTACCACTAGTCAGCTTTAGAATAATATAGTATATCGCAGGCCTGTAAGCTGCTAGCCAATCAGATGACAGCATAGATTGCCTTATATTCGTTGAATATTGCTAATATTGACTCTAATAGCAAACTTAGAGCTAATGCCATTTGTCGTGAGGGTATCGGCCTTCATTTGTGCAGGCAACTGTTGGGACTCATGGGCGATATACCGAGTTGAAATACCTTACCTTTGATGATACTGCGGACGAGATCCAGGCGACGTTACGCACGCAGCCCATCTTGTGCAGAGGTGATGCTGCAGTCCGTGACCAGCGTGGCGGCTAACAGCGAGTTATCCCCACAGTTTACGTAGCCGCTTACAGCAGGTTTAGCTGGCACTTTCAGTAAGCATGCGTCCAGTAAGTGTTTAAATTTCACAGTCTCTGTACTGGTGACATTTCGAATGTGACGAGGCATTTTGTTGACTAATCTCGCCCCTCGGACACGAAACTATTAGAGTACTTTGTGGCTATCGCATCACCACCAGTTTTGATCGGAATGCGCACTTCACAAGTGCGACCAATACGGTTTGAGTGTCTGGCCTGGATTCGCCCATTGACATTGACAGTAATTCCTTTTAGAATTTTCCATATATATATATATGATCGTAAAGCGCTCGAATCTCCTTTGAATTTAATACATTTGAAGTTGAGCAAGTCTTTCGTAATGTCAGTACTTGTCAGTACAAAACTACCATTATCTGCTAAAACCCTAATCAGCTCATGGTCGCCTTTACTACATCGCTCTTCAGAATTTGCTAAAATAAAGTAATTGAAGCGTCTGCATCGCAGCACAAAGTTGCAAGAGAAGTCGATACGGATTTGTGCAACAAGTCGGTGCACTGCCCGGAGGTTCACTCCCAACACCAATATGAATTAACACATCTGTGTAACCTTATGAACAAATTATTGGATTTGCGGGCTGCACTTCCAATTAATTGTTATTTAACTGGTTTAAGCGGTTTTGCATTCTACTACATAGCTGTTACCTGCTGTTTACTGAAAGGCATTCTTTTCCAAATACACAATTAAAAATTCTTCACATTTAATGATGCCTTTTTGCAGACTGTGACAAAGTCCCATGCATCACCGGGGTTTCCAAAATTCAGATGATAATAATGATGCAGTGAGAAACCCGAGTTTCTCAGAGCAGTGTTGCCAGTTGACTGCTGTGTATACACTCAGTACCAGAGGGGCTGAGCGAATGAAATCATTATATTGCTGTGACGATGCAAGGCCAAGCGCCAAAATTGGTAGTAAAACTCAGGAGACAAACTACATGCTTGTATTTCCGTCCTTCTAAGCAACACTTGGTTGACTGTCGTGTCAAACTATTACATTCATTCATCTTCTACACATTATCTCCAGCAATGGTAAGACGTCATGGATATAAGCATTTTAATCTCTAAGTTCACCTAACGCCTGCTGCTGGTACTGCCGTTCCGTTCTCCTGTGCCAATGATCAGAAAGTTCTCCCAGCTCCAAAAGAGTGATTTAATGGTGAGATCGAGTTGACCTCTCGTTCCGTGATAGCTCTGCTCCAGGCCTTAAATCGTTGAGAATAACACACTTATATTCCAAATGACACCACGGGGCCGCCATCGTCCCTGACAAGCTCCTATTGGCGGAGTCCTGCGCTATCTGGAGCTAAGGACGCTTCTATTGAAGATGACTTTTTTCGATATGGGCTGCAGCAGCCGTGGAGGGATATTGTTGCAAATCCCGAGCAGTCACATGTTCTCCTCCAATACAAAACTTAGTATTTAACAATCTAATTATTAAGTAGATCAAAGTTTCTAGAGATCGTAAAAAGGGGTTTCAGAGTCTCATCGGGTGCTGTGTTCCATGCATTCCTGAAACAATGAAATCTGCATAGACCAAGTAGAGTTTAATTTATATATTGATTGCTCACTCAATATATATATATATTATTTTCCTATATTTTTTTGCATCTGTACGAATTTACATTAGGGTTAAGCCTAAAACTGTCTTTATTTCACCAAAAGACAATGAACTATAATGTTCAATATTTAATGCAAATAATTAAGACACGAGACAGTTCCTACTGTATTACGTGATGCAAACACCTGCAATCTGGTGTATAATGTAGCGGCGTCATAATTGTGAGAACGTGACTGCCGGTGGGATTTCATCTCGTCTGAGATCAATTTTATAATTTCACAACATATAATGAGTGGATGGAGGCGACCTCAGAAGAACTATCGGGAACAGCTATGCCCCGCTCCGAAACGACCGTACCAGATAACTATGGGAAACTCCTGCAGGATCAATCACTGAAGAGAAAGAAACTGAAAAATGCATCGTGTTTGTGGTTTGAAAGTTTCTTCCTTCACCTCCCATTACTCTGCTCTCAATCGCTTCAGAAATTCGGCGCTAGATGCTGCAAGAGATGCTGAATGTACTGTGCACTGAATCTAGAGATGTAAATTATTGCAATTGGTGATGATTCTGTCGACGGGAAAGTCCTTATTACCGCTTCGTGTCGAAACTTATCTGCTCTAAGCATATACGCCGACATTATAACCATGTGTTTATTTTATAATCATGCGTGGCTTATGGTCCTATTTGTATTCGATTAACATTGTTTCCGGTTGTTATTACTGCTCTTGCGTTTGTGCCCATAAAAACTTCACTCAAATGGAATGGGAGCTGCGGCGCGGAGTTTTTCATTTGCGTGGGATGTTCAAATGCAATGCGTACAGAAGGGTGCGTGCAAGTTGGCTTTAACTGTGAGATCGGAGGTGCCTAAGAAAGATGCAGGGAACGTTTCACTTCCTGCCACCCAAGGAAGAGAGAGGCGAACTGAACGACACCGTGGGATGCTCGTTACGACTCCCGGGCATTTACTGTTTCTTCGCAGCTTTGGTCGATGAACTTTGATACTTTTTGTAGCTTCTGCCTCGCCTTTCCTAACAACTTGCAATCTCAGATACCGACTCCAAAGGAAAACTAGCGCTGTTTCGATGCTGCGCTTAGGAACGCATCCCGAAATATCACAATTTGTATGGAATTATTCATGTGAGCGGGTAAGGGCCGGGAGACTCGCAGAATCTTGCTAATTCGCCAGCTAGCAACGTACCAATTACGTAACTTTTACGCAGGGAATATAATGCAAGCGTTACATTTTACTCAGCTCCGTAAATATGCTCTCATAAGCACAAATCGCTCTCAGCCTTTTATAGAGGTGAACCTAAGGTTTAGCAGCCAATATAGGCTGCGTATATACCTGGCCACAAGTCTTCTCTCTATAATACGCTCGCCAGGAGCGAGGCCAGAGATAGGGCGCGTGGCGGGGTTCCCGGGACTTGTCTATGTTTTGGCAAAGGTCTTAACTGGTGTAGTGATCTTTACGAGTGATCCGCAATTGTTTTGGTAATGATATGCGCACTAACTTGTAACGTTATGAAGTACATGCAAGGGCATTTCTGGGAGTATTGTTGAACGCTCTTCGGTTGCTTTATTTATTGCCAAATTATGCTAGATTGGCACAGATAGCGTCCCTGAGTGGCCCAGACATGAATTAATGCGAGATCCTCTCGAGCTTCAGGCAAAATATGGCCTTAACTGAAGGAACATTTTTTTAGTGAAACTCTAGCAGTAATGTCGAGTCTAGCGTTTACTATGAAACCGAATTTTATTGGGGAACTTCTCTGCTCCTGCTGCAGAGTTGTGCTGATGAGTAACTGCAGAGGCCGTCTTGGCCGCATGGGTTAAGTCTTTAGTTGGGTATACACCTGTAACCCTACCGCTGTGATGGTCCGACCCCACATATTCATTCATTTACTTTTTTGTGATGACACGTCCACACTTCTATGCTTCTGACTCTATTAAATTAATATTGCAAATACCATTAGCTATTTCTTGCCTGCTCTCCGTGTTGTAATGATGTTATCCGTACGTTAAAATATACAGTATATGAGTGAAATTTCATTAAATATCAATGTTGCAATATGGAAAAGTTCACACACTTGTGTTAGTGTTGTCTCAGTTTACCATTTATTGAAAAATTGACGGTATGCCCCATCCTGTAGTAACTGTACATGAGCGAAATGCATTGATCTTATGCATGCTTTCCTGCATGTCCACACACGTACTTCAGGAGGTTTGTGATTGCAGAGCACATGCGTGTTTCACATTTATACTGTCATCTAGTCTTGGTAAAACTGACGAAAATTGCAAGGACCAACTATAGAATTTGTATCTTTTTTTCTGGCTAAATTATCATAACTGCGAGGTGAATAATTTGAGTTTTGACCTTCTTCATGAGAAAATGAAAAATCTTGTCATGGAAAGTTCAAGTTCTTCGTTCCTTTATAATGTGGCATCTTATTTAGGTTTTTTATTCTTGTTTTTTTATATTTTTATCATTTTTGAGATACCGATTTCTTGTAATATCCTCTGGTGGTGAAGCTCTACCAGTTTACCTTCCAGCACATGCATGTGAGTAGCGGACCGTTGGCACCTGTAAAGTTTTATTTCCATACATGTGCATGGATAGGTTATATTCAAGCCCCGAATTATTCGAATAATACTTGGTGTCGAGTTGAGGTTCAGGAGCTGCTGGAATGTAGCTTAGCACCGAGTGTGGTTTGTTAACTTGTTCAAAGTGTCAATAAAAATAGAGTGTGTGGAAAGTGAGTAAAATTTAAAGAAAACACGAACTGCTCTTAAAATTAAGTCATAGCAAATCGATAATGCACTCACTGAAGTGCAGCGAATGCATTTCTTTTAAGTTTCTCGAATCAATCTTCATGATGCTTTGATATGCTACTGTACATATGTAGATGACTAGGAAGCAGAGTGTAACGGGCAGACTCAACTGGACTAAAGTGAAATTTAGTCGTGACCGCATGGTGGCGTATGACGTCACATCGACGAATCGGAGTATTTTAGGGCGGGACCTAAGGTTTTCGTTGGTTGGGCTCTGAATCCTTACCTAAAATAAAGCTACAAGAGGTGAGTGAAACCATAAGAACAGTTACGGTTCAAAGTGCCTGTAATTAAGGAAAACCATTTTAGAGTGTTTTGTGTATGAGCGCAGCTCAAGTAGCGGGCCAGTCAAGAGCGGGAAGTTGGATGGAATAAGTAGAAAAATACCTGGATATGTAGATATGTTGAAAAATCTTCGGTGATGAGCAGTATGAATTCAATATGAAGTGTAAATACGGCTTCACTTCAAACTAGGAAGCTAAATCAGGGCGCCATTCCAGTCTAAAATTTGTCTCTCATGTTGTGAAAACCTCTACCAGCCTCCACTGCAATTTTCTGTTAATCGTTATGTTTGCAGTGCAATTACATACTACCTATATATTCCATTCATTTATGTAATTAATGACTTCAGGTTTTCAATTGACAACTTTTGGAGTTATTATATAAATACTCATAGTCTGGTCAGCTGTAGTATTCGTCGATGTGACGTCATTGATGACGTAACTTTTCGTTGCTGATTTCACGTAAGTCCTCCCGGGAGTTAAGCTCTCTGCTTCATGGTAGGTGGCTATATTTGGTAATGATGAGATATGTCGCAATACTCTATGCCATATTGTCTGAACAACAATGAGGTGAGATGCTTTCAGACTATGCATTCTTGTATGCGATTTTCATCAGCACTCTGCACTAAACCGCAGTAACTTCGATATCTTATAAACGGTTGTGCTTGTTTTACAGCAGCGAGGATGAAACTTTTCTAAATTTCAAGGGATTGTTCAGGTTCTTGGGTTACTCAACTTACGTACATTGTGGTCAAATAGGTACCACAGGCGTTTGCCCTTGCGTCTTAAGCACTGGACAACCACCATCAATTAGCAATAACATATACTATTTAAAGGAAAAAACGTTAATGATGCTGATTCCATAAATGGGTGGTATCGGAACGTTTGAAAAATACACGAAAGAGAAATATATTGAGGACGGACGTATGAAGATAATTTAGCTAGTGGTAAATGCTTTAGAGTAAAATTTCTACGGTTTTGAAATTCTGTGTACACAGTAGAAGTTGAGTTTGAGGCTTACACGCATTTGAATGAACACACGCATTTTGTAGACATCGGCTGCGTAGCTCTGACTGGGATGTCATTACCGTCGATGAACGCTGCAGAGAGTCAGGACCGCTGTCTCATAAGTTTTGCTTTAACGTTTATTTGATACATAGATTCAAAACTCAGGACGTAAAGTGCATCCAGTCCATTATCGAACTGCTTAGGAAAGCCAAGCTTAATTGCATATTGACTGTTGTATCGATTCAAGCGCATTATCGGAGTTGTATTTCACTCACACTTATTTCTTGGGAGATGATCTACACGCCGCGTCTCAGCGTCTCAGGCGGTGACGAATACAGTGATAAAATAATGACGACTGATTCATTAAATCAAGTTATAAGAGTACAGAATTATATGGGTGATTTATAATACCGATCTTTTATTAAATTAAAAACTAGAGCACTCTGAGGTCTCATACCTTCGTTAAGCAATGCAGCATTAACAAAAAATTCAAATTGCTCCTGGAAGCAACATTTCCGTTTGTGATTACCAGAATTTGGTCATTTTCTGACTCATGACATCAATCATAGTTTCAGTAATTTTCTTGAGGATCCGTTCGTAGCTTTTTGAGTTATATGTATTCTGTTCAACATAAACATATAGTCAAACGCACAAACGGACGGACGAGCCAATCACAACAAAAATATGATCATAAGTGCCTATTAACATTTCTAACAAATTTTTCAAATTTCTTGAATATCCACCCATACCTTATTGAGTTACGTTCTAACAAATATTATGACAAACATTAGTCAAACGGACAAACTGATCATCACCAAACTTTACTCATTTAATTGTGTATTATGACATTTCCAACAATCCTGCAGATTTCATAAATATGCGTCAGAACTTTTTTGTCTGTGCTACTGACAAACATACAAACAAACATAGAGACCAAAAAATAAACGGACAAATTATATATGCAAATTATATATCATCATAATAATTTAGTCATTTGCTCTTCGCAACATTCCTTACAATTCGCTTAAATATCACGAAGATCCATCCATAACTTTTTGAATTCCCAAGAGAAAAAGAGGCAGACAGACAAACAAACGATTGACTGGATGGCTAAAACTCCCTGTAAAATTTGTAAAGATCTATCTATAACTTTTGAGTTATCTTGGTGACAGACAAACACAGAAAAAAGACAAACTCAACAAAAGCGTAACTACTTTGGCGGAGATAAATATTAAATTAAATATTTACAATGAACGTTATATAATAGCTATTATTTTATATACACGAAAATGAAAAGTAGTCACGATGCCACAATAGTAAGATGTGCGCTCAGGCGCTATCTATGAGCCTATAGGTATTTATGTAGGTACAGTTGAGCCATAGACTTTTGGTTATGAAAGTTGTCACATGCAACAAAAATTTGCATTGCGCCTGCAATTTGGGGAAGCGCTGTAAGGCATTCTAATGTATAAAAGCAGTGCAGGCTTATCATAGATACATATTGATAATGGGTCAGGCTTGCTAGGTAGCAACTATGGTAGTAAAACTGGCTACTTAGTTTAATGTGATTTTAATTTAACTAACCATAGGCAATAGATACACTGTACGTTTCTTCAGACAAGTTCCTGATGAAATACGGTACCTATTTAGTATTATGGAGGAGCAGATAAAAGTAATTTAGGTTTTGTGAAATGGTTTTGGAATGCAGTCCATAGTCGATCGTCACACAAATATCTTTGCGGTTGTGCCGCTGGCCACGCGTCTGTGCTGCCGCATTGTCGTCATAGCAGCGGGCGCGTGGCGACCTCCTCCTCCGCTGTCGCAGGCTGCTGCTGCGCCTGTCAGGGCTTCGCAGACACAATTACGTCGTCATTTAAATAACACGCTCGTTGTATTTCGTCTTTGCAGGTCTGCTCACAGCTTTGTGTGCGCCTGATTACCAGTCTCACCCCACATTTTTAATCCGAAAGCTTGACGTTTCCGACAGGGCTCAATGGGGCTGATCTTAAAACATAACTGAGTGTTTTTATTATTTGCCAGTGCATTGCGAGCTTCTGTATAAGCTAATAAGAAGCGGTGGAGAACGTAACGTCGACGAGGAGTGTGCTTGTTGTACTAATATACGAATACCTCAGTTTTGCAGTTGCCGTGACGTCTGTATAAAAGTAGAAACAGCCCTTTTTGCTTCTCTTCTCTTTTTTTTTTTTCTTGTAATCGATTGTCTCTGAAATGTGTGTAAAAGCACCCGACAGAGAATTTTTTCCTTGGTATCGTTGTGCCATATACCTGCCTTTGACTGCTCAGTATTTATAAAAACTGCTTTTGAAACAATGTACTAAGCACCTTGATCCGCACTTCTTATATGCCATAAACATTCAACTGTAATTCACTGCTATGCTGACCTTCAGAACCAGTCACCGACATCCGTCCATCATTAATTTTAAAATTTGCTCTCAAACCGTCTGGCAGCGAGATCCGTATCATTTTGTGCCGGCCTGAGGAAGCCATGCGGATGTATAGGCACTGCCGGCACCATCATTTTAGCTGCCACCCCAAACTGCCTGCCTCTTACCGAGTGACCCGCTTTCGAAATATTTTCTAAGACCCTCTGGGTTGTCTTCTACATGCAGGCAGCTTTTAGTATGGGAACTGCGGTAAGTTGGAGTCTCGTGGGTACAGGAACGCGAGGTAGCAATGACAATAATGACGTAATGAAAGGCTTTTCTCGGGACTCACTAGGTGGGCGGTGGTTTGGACCTTCACGCATACAGCTTCAGGAAGCTGCATGGGCCAGTGAGACGTAGTGCAGAGCACCTCACCGTAGTAAGTGCAGGCCGTTCGCTATGCATTTTCGTTAGTGAACTGTTGCTAAAACTGATGATAATTGTCATTGTCCAATCTTGGAAGTACGTACATTTCCTCTTAGCTAGTTTATGAAATAACTAGTGGCTAGTGACCGGTACCGAAAATAATTACTTCGTCGAAACCCCCGCATTCTTGGCTTTTATTACTAGTTCTCTTCTCCAACATATCGTAAACCAGGTCTACACGATCATTCACTACACCACTGACGAACGCAAGAATAGAAGGACGAAAACAGCTCTCCTGTCCCAACGAATTCATATAAGCAGTTATGTACATCACACACCGCAGTTCTTTCATGAATGACTATTTTGGCCTTTCTGTGAAATACTTTAGTTAATCAACTCAAAATAGCAATAAAAACAGAATAGAAAAACCATAAACGGCAAGCGGCCATGGACGAGCATCGACAGCTGGACAGTTCCACGTTACCAGTGACCTTTTAATTAATTTTATTTTAACCATTATATGAGAACAGAAATTAGCATTCCATACCTATGTATCCACTTCCCACGCTCACTTTATTGTCATCAATATTTATTATAGTCGTAGCAGGTAATTGGTAAAAACTATATATTGACTGTCGTAGAGTAAAGCTAATAATTTACTCACTGGCACCTCTCACATGTGGAGTAGCAGACGACGGAGACGTAATTTTCTTGTTTTTCGATTCCATTTATTGACTTTCCGCTACGATTCACAATTTCGACATCCATTTCCTGCTTTAAAATACAAATCAATCTTGCTCCACTGTAGCTTTTAGTAACAGAAAACTGAAATAACAGATCTAGGCATCAATATCACGTTCGCCACATGTGTGTTTCACTGCAGTTTAGAGCTTGCTAAGGTTCCCTTAAATACCTTCTCTAACAGAGCCCAATGCAGCGTAGAAGCAGTCAAAAATAAGATTTGCATTTTCAAGAACTTGCCCTGGGATAGCTAAATATTTTCTTTCTCGAGTAAATCTAATGACGCCTTTACTGCTTGATGTTCCCGCTAGGCAACAATATGGGCATGGCAACTGACGCCTCTACATTGTAATTCCAACAAATTCGCACGTCTGGAGTACCCAGTAAATATATGTAGAGTTGGGATAAAGACAGTTGTTATGATAACTGAGTGACTAATTCCCAGTTTACCGATCGTATTGCTTTCCATTTTTTTTATTCTTCGCTATACAATTATACAGTTGGGATTTGTTTTACCACTAGTTGTACTGAATAACATACTACTGAATACTCGGACATTTGAGAGTTTAGTCAAGCTGATCCTTGCTCTTCAGCCCTATTATCCATATAAGTCTCGTTGATGCAAAAAAAATCCAGCACGCTAATTTCAACTTTATGTCACTTATTCGCTGCAGCGGTGAGGTGATTCAGCTGCTATTACTACATAGTCAGTCCAACTCTTGCTCTGTCATGGAGAGCGTTACTCACGACAGCCGCCGATATACTCACTGATCGCCACCTCGCTCTGCGATGCCATGCTGACAGTTGGGACGGCGACAACTGGAGAGAAGAATTCTCCTCACCCGTCGTGATGACTGACGATGCCTCACGAGGCTGAGGCGGCCGCAAGAGCTCCTGAGGCTGCCCTTCGTGCGATGGCTCATCAATGTTCCCTAATCTGTTACCTGCAATCAATTTTTGCCATTCGTCACACTCGATTATTTAATCTAACACAAATTGCGAGACTCATTCTTTTCACACAAATAACGCAATATGAAGTGTAAAAAAATCTCCAGAAATTATGTTGGAAGCATTTCCTTTCGGCTTGGTAATTGCAAAGCTGTGCGGAGATGCTGGAGAATACCTAATTACAGGCTCCCGTCGACTTTATGAATTAGGGCATAAATAAAAGTGAAGGTGCTTCCCATGCAGCTACCACCATAATTCTGGCCATCCCGGGCCATTATGTTAGCTTATGAAAGCTACGCTGCGCAGATCAGCTCTCGCCAGCCCAACAAAGAGATCACGAACTGCTCCCTGCGCCAGTTTCTGTATTTAAATCTAACCTCAATATATTCCGCCCATATATCTTGATGAATTATTTACTAGCCTGCTCTAATTACTTGAGCGTTGTTACCCAACAGGAAATTTGCCTTGCCTAGGGCAAAAATTATTCCAAGAAACATCTTCTAACTTACTCATCTGGAATTCTGCTAAACATCAATTCCCGTGATTAGTATTCCAGGTGTTCGCCGCATAATCTTTCATGTTCATGTGCAATTTACCGCATGGCGAGGTGCGCTAGTAGGCCTATAAGCTGCTCATTAAGGTAGGCATAGGCATGACGCAGAATATTGTTTATTGCATGAAGTTCAACTTATGAAGTGGGTGGGCCCGCAGTGTTAGGCCTATGGTGCAGAAGTTTCTGAATTTGTTGATTAGGTCGTAATGGTAGCTACGCCAACTGAGTTGATGGGCGTAACGGGGGCGTTCTTAGCATTAGTTGGTAGTGGTAGCGATATGAAAATATTAATAATACTTGCAGAGTAAATGGGTGTTAACAAGCGTTCTTATCATGTGATCTTTATTAGTTGGTTACGTGAGACGACAACGGGCTTTTCATAATAGAGCGATTAAACTTCATTACTGTGTCACGGCATTACCTTTGTGACAGTGTTTTTACCAAGAATTAATCTTTAGAAGAAAAAGTGGAAAAAGCTCAAGATGTAATGTGGTGACTTTGTTTAGCAATTGTAGAGCCCAGCCAAAGAACACATCTCGTATATCCCATTTAGTCAGAGCGCTATCGAGTACAGAGCTGTCCTGATATCCCTGCGTTCGTTCCCTATACCTTCATCTGACGCAAGGAGAACCTGGCCAGAGTGCACAGCATACAGCCCATCAAGCCGTTCGATAGCTCTGGCATCAGATGTCTGCCAGCTATACGACTGGCTTTGTAGCTCCTGAGAGCCTTCTGTGAACTCCCTTTGTGTTTCGGACATTGTTTTCGGAGAGACCCAAAGCTTAAGTTACGTCTCCTCCTGCTCGATAAATATGAGTTAACCTCACATGTTGACTTGATGCTGAGTGTTTCCCAAAGATCTCTCTGACTGAATGAATATAGCGTTGCCAACTCTCCGATTGAATCTTTCTTGGAGGTTGACAGGTCGTGCGCTGCGGCTGCTTCCCTGATGTGCCAAAACCATGAAAGGTGGTCACGATTGGTACTCTTCTTGAAGATTTGCCTTCCATTAAGAGTCGCTGTCGCTTCGTTTTCAAAAATAGGAACATGATATGAGCTTTTATCCAACATACAGCTATATTTTTTCCCTTTTAGTTTTGTTTACTGGGTACCCAGTTGTACTGCAGCGACTGAGGTTCTGAAGTTCTCCGACTTCCATTTCAGTGTTGCGTCCAGTGAAGAAACGTGTGATTAGCAGAGAAATAACAGGGCTTTTGCAACTTCTGATAGCTCCAATTAGAGAACTGCCTCTCTGATACACAGGCTCATTAGAAGTGATAACTTTCATTACGGGTTTGGCACTGTGAAGTCAGTCGAGAAGCATAGCGCAGCGCGACGATTACTGGTTTTGTTACGGCCAGTTTAAAGACGGAAGAGAATAATCGCCTCCTGCATGATGATGAAGTCTTTTGATGCCGTCAGTTAATTACATTTGTGCAGATTAACGCTAAACACCGGCAATCAATTCTAGGATCTTTTCTTCTCAAGTCATGGAGAGAAAAGTGGAGCGGATATTGCCGAGCGCAAGTTAGCTGTTCAGTCATTAACGTTTTGTGCTCATCAGTTGCTGCTCAACTTTTTCCCCATCAGCCGTCCTGAGCAAATGGACTCCCATCTCGCGCCGGTACCCAACAACGCGGGGGCATTATGTCAGTATTTCCTCGCGCATCGCCGATTGCCAACACTGAGTGACGCTTTTGTAGAAGTCCTTGCAATTTTGCGGCGGCTGCTGCCCAACTGGTAGACCACGAGGCTCACTGTGTTGGAAGAACACTTGGTATTTTCCCGAACTGTTGCAGTCTCGTTCATTGTGGTGTCTTGAAAGGAGCGCCTTTGCAGGAGTCCTTTGTTGCAGTTCTGCTAGCAGCCGCCATCAGGGTTTTTGTTCGAACGTGATTAGTGTCTTTCTCACGTTTGCTGCAGCCGCCAACTAAGCTGAAGCTCGAGTTCGGTTCACCGCTGTGCTCTGCAGGACTGTCTCTTGAATGGGGCATGGACTTCTGGCCAACTGTTTACGCCTGAACTGTTCTTGCAGTTCCAACTTAAGCAGAAACATTTCGTTAATATTTAGCACTATCACTGTCAAGGATATTAAAAGAATGTTCCCATATATGAATAAGTCAACACCGCTTAGAATACTGTAGTCGAAAACGCTTCCGTTGTGGTTATAATTTGCACATTTGTAATGATCACGGAGAAGTTAACAAGCAGTACAGAGCCCGTCTTCTGTGTTGCCGAGTTACGGGCGCGGCAAATATTTGTCTACCCACTAAAATTCGCTCCGTAGGTTCTTAGAGCCAATACTTTTGCTGATCAGAGGCTTCATATGCAAAATTTGCATCAATTATAAAACGGAAATTTACTGTTTTTATCATTCTTGAAGTGCAATCAGCACATTATTTTCAGTACTATTTACGATAATAATTCGTCGCATTGTAATTTGAAAAATAAAATTACATTTCTGACTTCTTTGGTAGCAACTGCTGCGATGCCGTAAGTTTTTAGAGAAAGAATTATCATCTTGTGTCACCTTTAATGACTAAAAATTACCAATGCATCGCTGAAAATACCTTCAGTGGCAAGAGAGTTTGCTTCCCAAACAACACTTGTTAGAACTCTTACGGTGCGTGCTATAGTTTGGTTAAGTATTGATATTTACATTTTTGCCTTGACAATTGTCGCCTCAAGAGTCACGCAGATAAATACATTTATTAAGCGATTGACTCGCCGGCTTCTTGCTTCCATGACTTTGGCGCAAGAAGCAAGTTTTGCTGACCTTTGTTCTCTTAATTTCAAACTTCATTATGTTCAAAGGGATAGCTACAGAGAGGCAGGCCCATGTTCCTTTTTATTGTGTTTGCCACCAGTTGGCGAAATGACTTCACGGCAGAGCGTTTCCCACGCTAGGCCGCGGTCGTCTGGTGTGTCGCTCCGAGCGCAGCTTCCAGCGACCGAGCACTTCACGCCCGCACACACCTGCGTGTGTGGGGCCGCCGTGCCCACCTCAGCGTCGACCTGAGCCCTGCTCATGTGAAAACTGTCCCATAATCTGTACAGGTCGGGCAATAACAATTTTAAGAGTCCTTTTGGGTCGCCGTTAGCTCCTCTGACGTCAACCTAAAACCTATCGTGGCACAATCTTCTCGCACTCACATGTAGTCTACAAGAACACAGTAATGACAGTTGTGCACGTCATCATTGACAGCGGAACCTTTGCATCTGCTTGTCTTAGCTGTGATTTGGGTGGGCAGTACTAGCTATAACAAGGTAGGAGGTTACTAAGTTATTTTGCTATCGTATATTCTGCACCCAATTTTCATAATGCGCTTTGTCGGTCTTGCTACTATACTAAGTACCCGGTGTTATTTACTAGTCTCTATCTCCAGTAAAACAGAATTGTGGCCGTCTACGGAGTGTACATTCCTTAAACTGCTTTATTTGTTTCGCTAGCTTCCTTTGCTAACCATGATGTAATTACAAATTGTGTATCTGCCTAACGTAACTGCTTGTGACTAGTCCCAACTCGTGTACTGTCTTTTGGAACTACCGAAACCACAACTACTGAGAGTTAATAAGTCCCCGCTTCCGATGATGACTGTAGCGCCGAACGCATCTTGCCGAAGAAACCTTCAAACGAGCAAAGCGACTCTCCCAGAATGAATCATCCAGTGATGGTCAATTGGGAGTTAGATTCCCAAAGGTAGCAACTACCGCGTTGCGTGGGTCGTAGCCATTAGCGTGGGTATTCTGCGAAATGAAGGGCTGAGTGTCACGCACTTGAGACGAGCTCCTCAGAAGCTGCTGCTGGCAGCTTCCCTTCCAGAATATTATCTCCCCCTCATGTTAATTGAAACCTCTTGAAAAGTCTCTGCATGACTGTGTGGTCCTAGAAAGTGATTGAATGTATTGATATGTTCTTAGTTTGTTTGGCAGTACAGCGTCTACGTAGATATTGCATGCCTGCCAAGCTTGATGAGCATTTGAAAACGAGACTGTTCAGACCGACTGGCCTTCAACGTAGTTTGATGTTGCAACAATCGAGCCTCAATTCGTACTGTAATAGGAGCACTGCGATAACCACATCTGTTAAAGTTCAAAATACTAGGGAAAATTTAGACTCGCAGAGTTACATTTATTCCAAATTGATTCCCTCTTAAGGCTAGGATCGATAGAAGAGGTACTTCGCTAGTTCGTTTTGTCCACACTAACGACTCATTAATTAACTGTTATCAGGTGTCGACAAACTCCTGTAATGAACTGCTCTCCGTAGTGCCTCTTACAAACGTTATGCTCTCGTGGCTGTCCAGCTTTTATGGAAGCTTTGTCTTCATTTTTAAATTACGAGCTAACTTTTGTGGGGTCATTATTATAATGACACCTTCTCTATGGCTCCATTGCTGTGCATGCTAAATTAGACCATCAGTAAGTAAGATGCCTCGGCTTCATTACGGCAGCGCAAAAGTAAACATTGTTCAGTTTGTGGCAGAGCGTAGATGTTTGCGAGAGGCAAATGCCCGCGGCGCTATGGAAGATAGCGGCATCATAACGATAAGATGTCTACAGTCGGCCGAGCGCATGTTATCACTACGACTACTAGTACATCACATCGTAGTTCCCGGTGCCAATGTTTATTACTATTTTTAAGAAACATATTTAGCGATTGATTTGCGCTCTGTGCCCTTACGGAGTCGTATATTATCTCAGATGTGTTGTATATCTTTATAGCTGAGTCCATTTTGAGTAGCTACGAGAGTAAAATTTAATGACGGAGAGTTCGTTTATTATCATGCAGCAGTTCTACTCTCTGTTCTTACATTCTTTCGACAGGGTTCAACATACACAACTCCTGTCACTCATAGCACACAAGATTGGTCTGCATGATTTCTGGGGCTATTTCTGTTTATATCAGTTTCTTGCCCATATATTTCATGTTCTTTCCATTTCTCCAAAAAATAAGCTCTGCTGATTGACACAGACACGTAAATACATAATTCACAGATTGTTCAATATTGGGTACGATTGCGTCATGTGAATTTTGGTAAATAAATATTAACCAAGCCCGTATCTCGCACGAAAAGTTCAGTCATTTCCAGTTACTGAGAAGACGTTCAGAAGCGGGCGAGTTGAGTTTTGCCGAGCGTGTACCACTCACCTCTAACCTTTGGAAATGGTGTGGCTGTAGTGGCAGTACTGAGGCTTCAGGAGGCGACTTTGCCTGCTAACGTTACAGACGCCAGCCTCTAACGTTCCCGGCACATGGGATTTGGTGTAAAGGCCTAAGTTACCATGCAGCTTGGGTTGTTAATTTTAGTAGTTCAAGTATATTTTTAACAAAAGCGCACCGCAGTCATTGCCGAAAGATGCCTGAAAGGTGATCAACTGATGTGCCAAATCTGTTGGATTCTATTCTTGGATGATCAAAGAGAGTCCGTAAGACACTTTTTTCGTATAAAAATGTGCAGATCGTCAATAAAGCAACAGGATTTGTTGAAAATCTTAGAAGGTACAAAGGACTAAATTTTGGTGATGATCAGTTTCTTCGTATCTGTGTTAGATATTATGTTTTATTATTTGCTAGAACTTAACTCAAAAAGTAACCAACGGATCTTCAGGAAAATTTCAGAACTGTCATTAACGTTAAGAGGCACATATGATCAGATTTTGGTAATCATCAGGACCAACTTAAATTTTTAATTAACATTACAATGCTTGGCGGAGGTACTTGAGCCCATAATGTGGTAATTCCTCCGCCAAGGAGGTTATGTTTTCGTCGGGTTTCTCCGTCTATCACCAAGATAACTCAAAAAGTGATGGACGAATTTTTTCGAAAATTACGGGGATTGTTAGGTATGTTAGGAAAAATAGATGATTAACTTTTGGTGAAGATCCGTCCACCCGTTTGTTTGTTTGTTTGTTTGTTTGTTTGTTTGTTTGTCTCCCTCATTTTTCTAAATGCCGTTCGTTCGTTCGTTTCTTTGTTCGTTAGCGTTTTTAATTTCATGCTTGTTAGCACAATAACTCTAATAATAATTAATTGATCTTTATGAAATTTATAGGAATTGTTAGTAATGTAAAAGACATAAATGATTAAATTTTGATGCAGATCGGTTCGTTCGTTTGTATGTTAGACTCATGTTTGTCATACCGTTTGTTAGCAGCATAACTCAAGTTGCACAAGCTGTTATTACTATCAAAAAGCACAAATGATCAGATTTTGGAGATGATACAGTGAAAATCATGGTTTCAGAGCCAATTTGAATTTTTTGCTACCGTTTCCTCGCTTAGCGGAGGTATGTGTTCTCAGAATGCTCTAGTTTTTCATTGTTTCTGTATGTGTGCTAAATAGGCAGTAAATGCTAACGCACACACCTGACGATTTTATCAGTAGTTAAATAGCCTTTGTTAAACTTTGCGGGTTCTCTCATACCTGTCATTTTGCCGCTCCTTGTCATTGATATAGCTATCTTATCTCCCAATTTCTTCGTAAATGGGCAGCTAATAACAAATAATCGAACATAATCAATCCATCGCACGTGACGACGCGGATTCTATTCCTTATAACGGGTTTTAGTTTCACCTGTTGTGTGTACTTTTTTTATCTCTCACCTCGAAGGTGTGTTCTATTCGTACTGTTCTTCAAGCGTATCAGCTCACCTTTCATGACTGTATTACTCAAATTTACGTTGCTTTCAGGGTCTTTTTCAAATTGACTTTGCTCTCAGAGTCTCATGAATTTTCTCTCATTTTATCACACTTTCTTTCACTTGCGGAATTCATTGACTTTTCCGGGGATTCACTTGTTATTTTCTGCATTTATTCTGTATACGGTAAATGTACGGTAGAAACGGATGCACATAGGTTTCTACCAATAACCTGCAAGCAGTGGACAGCTTAAAAAATGAAAACTTGGCTCTACTGTAGTTCTTCACTTCCGAGATGGCATTCAGAGCTTCTTGCAAGTCGAATTTTGCCCTATCTATCAATCAATACACATTCCTGTTTTTCGTTAGTTATTTTTTCCGTTGGTCTTCGTCGGACGTTGCTGTTTTATTTCCCATTTTTTTAAGTGGACCAGCTAGCTCATAAGCGAATGAAAATAGACAAGCATTATTTTAGCATTTTTGCAAGGAAATTGCGACAATGTCGGCGCTGTTTCGTCTACCAACATTGTTAAGTTCTGAGAGCGTTGCTTGACGGCTGGGTTGTTTCATTTTGATAGATATCAATAAACTTCTCCAAATTTTCACTTGGCCGATCTTTCGGCCCTGGTCAATTTAGTGCTTTCGTCAAAGACAAAAATCTATACTTTAATGTTGAGGAGCTATTACATTCCCACCTGTGTGTGCGTCTCCCTAAGAAGGTTGCGTCAGAGAATGCAGGGTTATTCTTAAGCAATACTATTAAGAAATACCGTATAGGCGGCTTTTGGCAAAACTTTGGAATTTAACATCAAGTTAATTTCCTTTGCATTACCAACTTCTTATATCAGACGTCTGCCCACTGTCTCTTAATAGTTAGAGTTTATGTACTTCACTATACAGCGAAAATTTGAAACATGTATCTTGAATATAGGTTTCATTGTGATAGCTCCGCAACATTAGTAGATTTTCGCCCTGAGAAAGGCACTTACTTGACCAGTGCCGAAAACTTTCTTTTATAATCTATCAAAATTATTGAGTTCGTAGACGGGATACCATGGCGGCTTCCAAAGACAGTTCCAGCCGAGCGAAACTCTAAATGGTCTCATAAGCTAGAATTTGAACTGCCAGAAGAGATATACAAATATCTGGAACCTGAAGAAATTCATCAGTACAAAAACATTGGTTGTCAATGTTATTGACCAGTAGCATGAATACACAGTGCGAAATTATGCTCAAAGTCAGAAAGCAGGTTTCTACCAATAACCTGCAAGCAGTGGACAGCTTAAAAGATGAAAACTTGGCTCTACTGTAGTTCTTCACTTCCGAGATGGCATCCAGAGCTTCTTGCAAGTCAAATTTCGCCCTATCTAATTGTGAAAGGGTAACGGTCGGGCACCACAGGAACTAACTAAGAAAGGAAGGAACAAAGGAAGAATAAACAGAATTATAATATGACTAGCAGCACCCGTGAAACTTCCACGGTCTGGCAAGGCGCTTCAGATGGATCAGTGAAACCTTCACATTGTACCATGGCAATTCTAAACAACTTCAAAAATAACACCGAGATTCGATGTATGATATTATATCCGACCAGCCTTTTTGCTGATAATTACTGAAGCTGCCCCTGTCTAAGTGGACTCGTGGGATCTACAACATAATAAAGACCCATTTGAATTTATCTGTTTGTTTATCCATTTTCTGTCACGCTTTAACAAAATAGATAGGCGAAAATTAGCATAGGTTGGAGGCTCTAGTCGTCCTCTCAAGCTCTATTGAAAACTGATAGTAGAAAATAGGCCGGGTTGCAGAAGATGGCAAACGTATCTTAATTAGGGGCAGTTGAAATTTAAAAATGAAGATATCGCAGGCTTAGTCCGATTCGCGCGAGTATTACCTTCTCCATACATCAAATCTATGGCAAACTATCGGGCGACCTCAAGTCTAAATGGACTTCTTGCATTGCCGAAGTTGAAATCTCAGCATTGAAGGAATCTGAAGCTTCCATTGGCACTCTCATGCATTTGATTGGTAGTTTCTTCCCACAGATGATTTTGTTGCATCAGCTATTCTTCCAACTTTGATGCAATTGTCGACGAAACAACTTTCAATAACCAAAAGACTATCGGACAAATATGACACACTAGGGTATCTATGATACCAAAGCGAATCAATTCTTTTCAGTGTTGCTGAACTGACTGCAAAAGTAATGAATTATTTTCATGTCAGAAAATAAGAGCATTATACTCAGTAATTAAGGTAATTTGGATGCCGTGAACCCTCATCTGGATGATCTTTAAAGTTGACAATTGTATAAAGGAAAGCATGGTTAATGAAAAACTATCAACACAAATTATTCGCTGTCATTTTATGACAGCGCCGGCACACTAGTATATTTATAAGTTGCTTTATCTAACTGGACCCGTGATTTCCTTTGGCAGCAATCCACGATACAGGCTCCTAAAGATTTATACTTCAAATTTTTAGGCGTATAAACGTAATTAAAAAGACCTGACCGGTGGCCACAGTTCCTCTACAGAAGATAGTTGTGTCAAATTTAGGTGTATGCGCTGCCCTCCTAAATTTCCAGGTTTGTGATGTCAAAATTCGTAAAACAATGAAGAATGAACGACGAAATTCGCCTATATATTGGCTTCTCGCGTTAGCTGTAGCACAGATGCCGGATTTCGCTTATAAGCCCAATTGCGAGTTGAACATGGAATTCAGGCGTAACACACGAAGGAAGAAAGAAACGAACGAAGGAATAACGCTATTAATATTATAGATAGATTATGAAAAAGTGGTTTTCATTTGACGTATCTAGGTTAAGTAGAAAACATTTTAGAAATGACATACTTAAGTCTTACGGCTCATTTAGAAAGACCCATTACAGATGGCCGTCAATTGTGCTGTAGTCTCTACTTCAGCAGATGTAGCTGCTCAATTCAAAATTTTCCCTCTTTTGCATGGCTGTAACAATGGTTTGCGAGTGTCTCAAATACCCTCTTACTTTATCCATGGTGAAACGGTATATTACAAAGAGCGTGCGTAACCCTTGCCACAACTAAAATATATTTGTCACTTAGTGTATCCCTCAATAGAAGCACAGTTTCCACTTCAGCCTCCTGTTGCGAATACGACTGTCAAACTAGTGACCCAAGTAGCTCGTGCCTTGCTGCAGAATGTGATATCATGAGAAATATAAAAACAATGTTCTTTAAATAGAGAAAACAACTGGTCAAAAGTACTGTTTCTACAGCATGATGATTGCTGCTTTTTATTTCTCAGGAAGCGAATTCCTAAAAATAACTTTATGCACTATGCATTACACTATTAACCTGGGCCCACTTTTGTTCACTATGTAGCATTCTACAATAAAAAGATTAGATTTTGCAGCTCCTAGTGATTCCTAGTGACAAGGTATGCCTAAATTCAGGGGCATGTCGTTTCCGTGTTCAACAGCTGCTTTTGCCTATTAAAACCTTAGCATGATGCACTGCATGGTCCTCCGACCTAGTGGGCAGCCGACACTAACAGACCCGTGCATGTATATTGTCTATATAGGCGACATTGTTGCGTACGAGCGAAATTTGCACTCTGCGATTTCCGAACACCAAGCCCATACCAGTTACAGAATAGTTACCTGAAGCATGTATGTTTGGTGCCAGTTCATCGATATTGAATCTTTGAAATCAAGAGAGTTTAGTATTCATTCGCACCCTGAATTAAGTAATTATGTAATATACTGTAATTGTTTTTTGTAATTATATCAATTTATATAAATTATAACATAGATATGATACATTCATCATTACACACATATATACTTCAAGTCGTCGTGCGAAGACATGCAGCCGAAACGCTTCCAGTGATTTTCCCATCTTTATCTAAGAAAACACTTTCAAATTCGTGGGTTTCTTGACAAGATAATCCCACTTCAGCTAGTCTCTGTGTATGTTGCTACAAAGTCATTGCCACCTCATCAATACGGCAACTTCGCAAGTATAAAAGTTTGTATCTATGGCACACGGTTTCCAGAGTGTCGTATATTGAGAGAGAATTATCAGTGGCTGCTATTGAGTAGCCATTGACCCTCAGAAGCAGTTTTACATTGGCTCGGTGATGGAAATTGTAGTTGGTATTATGCTCCTTTGATAGTCTCATTGAGCAGCGTATATGGATGGTCACTATCTCTCGGCAACACCTCCGCTATAGCTAGCTTTCGAGGCACCTCCAAATTTTGTTCCTGGCAATGTCTTCATACTCTCGTAAGTTTCTTCCAGCTGCTTTGAACTGAAGTGTCTGCATCTCTTATTAGAGACGAAATAAATTTCTTTATCGTCTGGTAGTTCAATGAAACTGGAACCGAATTGTAAGCAACTGTAACAGATCTGCCTCAGCCCATTCTTTTGAGGAGAAAAATACAACGGTCTGAAATACATTCGCTGCCCAACCGAGTGACTCTTTCTTACAGCATCAAATGATGTTATGGGAAATAACAACTCATAGAGCAAGTGAAATTCTGTGTATTTATTTTAATGGTAATTATTTGTTTCCTCAGTTTTTACCTCATTTGATGTTGTCATTACACATAACGGTGTTATAGCTCGTCTTATTGATATTCGTTTCATTAATTTAATGAAACAGTAGAGTAGCAAAAACAAAGGAAACTGCCGAATGCATTACTCGAATTTGAGTTTAAGGCATCTGTTGATTTAATTTAAAAGATTTAATTAGCGTCCGACTATGGTTCATTTAGCTTTGTTTGCGAAGCGTTGACGCCACCGCGCACCCGAGCTTTGGTCACACTCTCCTCATTGTTTGTGTGTAGAGTTTTTACCCCCAAGCTCAGGTTAGTTGCACAGGTGTGACACTCTAAAGCTCTATCGTTTTTCTAAGCAAAGTGTCAATAGGTTTACCTGGCCAGCGCGTGTTGGACTATAATGGGTGTGTTGTTGGAGAGCGACCCTGCGATGACCTGACATGCTCCTATGACCTATACAGTGACCACTCACGTCCATCACTCGCACCATTCCAACACGTGCGACTCAAAAAAGGGACCATTGCTCACGCACCGTGCAACCATCTATTTATTCCTAGNTAATGGAGGTGTTGTTGGGGAGCGACCCTGCGATGACCTGACATGCTCCTATGACCTATACAGTGACCACTCACGTCCATCACTCGCACCATTCCAACACGTGCGACTCAAAAAAGGGACCATTGCTCACGCACCGTGCAACCCTCTATTTATTCCTAGACACTTGACTTTCTGTCAATGGGTGAAATGCCAGGAGCCATTTTTTTTGTACTGCCAAATAAGTTTATTTGTTTTATCGGTTGTAAAAATAATATGCTTCATATTCTTTGTTACAGCAAAGATTAATTTATGTTTCTGTTTCTTTCAGGTAATTAACTGGACAACATTATTGACACGTTGCATATCCAGTGAGTACAGTTTAAACTACTTTATTGTTCTTCATCCTAACTGTAAGTATATTCAGTATTATACGATCAGCTGCGTCGTCCCTGCTCTGATCATATTAGATGTTTATTTCGGCCACCAACGTCTAAGGACGCACGCAGGCAGTAATAATAACGGCAGAACCAGACACACATACGAAGAAAAAGAACGAGCGTGAAATGACATATTTTCTAACCAAGTAGCTGCATCGCTCGCTGCTCGTTCTCCTGCATATTATTTTTCTAGCATATATATGTTACTTATAAGATACAGTAGTACTAGTACTACTTCTATAAGACAAACATTGATAAAGCACTTCACCATTGAAAATGTAATAATTTTATACACGTAATGTTGAGCGTGTGCTGCAGCTGCTTGGTCCAAAAAAACGTCATTTCGCGCGCCTTCTTTTTCTTCGTATGCTTGTCTGGTTCTCCCGTTATTATTATTTTCTGGACGCACGAGTGCTATTGATAACATTCACATGCCCGCCTGCATAGCCACGCTGCTACACAACCGACTTCAGAATGACATCCTTGCATGCACAATATTTTGTTCTCTATTCGATGCAGCAAAGAAAGCAAGAAAAAAAAAATAGCAGTACTGTACTGTGCGTTTCGATTTTGAAACGACTTACAGTGGCGGATATTACTATAGAAATTGATATCTTCTCAAGCAGCGCGTGGATATCATACATGTATTGCATGAGATGCATTGGGTCAAGTGATATATTTATGTACATTGCATTACGATGCTCGAAGTCTTGGCCGATTTTCGATAAGATTATCGTTTGTGTTTCTTAAAATTTCCAGTTCATGATACCACTTTAAGCATTGCAAATTACCGTAGCTGCTCCGGGACTGCGTCTCACGGCATAAAGAAGTTGCAAGGTGAATATTCTATATATAGTATACAAATTTTTAGTCTGAAATTTTATTACGTTACGCAGACACTCTGAATGGTTTTGTAAAATACTAAAGAATAATATTCCTAGTCATCGTAATATTTCTATGATTACCAGCTCACACAATAAGTATGATAGCGAAAATAATTGTAGAACATACTTTCGTTTCTAATTTACTTATGAAAGACGCACTATAAACTACTGAATACCATGACCATAGAGGGTGCATGCACTCGGCTGCACTTCCGCTAAGCAACACAGCCCTCCCTCCCTCCCTCCCGTTCGGTGTCATGCAGTGAAGTCACGCTAATGAAACAGGCTGCCTAGTATCACTGCAGCTGCGTATCATTCACATCCTATGATATTACTTCAGTCGAAATTTTCTCACTGTGGTGAGAAAGCTGTAGCATTAGAAGAAAATATTTCAAGTGCAGAAAAACAATAGATCCCTCAAAACCCTCGGTTTCTTCGCTCTGCTTTGCGATGCTAGAGAGCGATGGATGAAGAGTCACTAACCTTCTTGCATCGTAGGTCATCTACTCGCTTTGTGTGTGTTTCGTGAACTCACAGCAAATAAAATGTTGATGGGGAAGAAATATAAAGATAACGATCCATGAAAGTATTAGGATATGATTCAGGCGTCTTCATTACTCGGAACTTAAAACTGATTAAGCAGGAGTTCATTCAGTTTAGAAGCTACTTTTTTTTTGACATCATGTACAGCCTGAAATTACTTCTGCCAATCAGTATTCATCATAGTGTGGCTGGAAAATATAGATATTTATAAATCATACGTAGTGGGAATTATTGTTATTATTATTTTATCTTCTGAAGCTACAATTAAAAACATATTATCAAAAAACGTAGGTAAGCTAAGTACGATGCGAGTCTGTGAGGTTTTGGGAAGAACTGCGACGATAGGAGGACGTGCGGTAAGCGAGGCGGCACCCTGCCCGCCAACGCGTCTATCACTGCCCAACTCTGCGTGTTTGCTCTCATGGATTTTTACCGTCCGCTATCCCAAACACACAACGAACTATTCTGAGAGCAAACTCGCCCAACAATGGCTCTGACCCCTTGATAACTATCAACCATTTGCCTTTCCAGCGTTAATTCACTCGGTTTGTACACTTCGAATAGAATTAGACGTCTTCTTCTGAGAGCGAATCAAAAATTTACGCTGAGGCAACTCAGTCGTAGTTTGCTCCCAAACACTTGCCGCAACGCTCCGGCTCTTGAAGAATGTAACCGCCTTTCGTATATGCGAACTTCTCTCAAAAAGGAATGGGAAAATGTTTGAATTGAATAACATTAGCGCATTTTTACTTGGTTAGATTCAATTCCGATGACTCCCAAGAGCTTTGTTTTATTTTCGGAGTCTGGTCGGTTAATTTGCGTGAGAGTGAATAAAAGTGAGGTGAAGTGTGTTTGCAAACTGAGCCTGGACCTCGAGAGTGGCAGAAGCTCACTTGAGATGTTGTAGCAAATTAGCGAGCACTGGAGAGGGTAAAGAGAGCTACTTCGCTGCTGACTGGAAGGGACAAAACACACACTTACGAGACACCTCCGCCACACACGACAGAGGTGCGTGTCTCGACGTTCAACGCACAGCAGTGAACTTCGTAGTGCGTCTTCCTAAGTTCTCCGTGTGAAGTGGGGAATTGTGGACTTCCATTGAAAGGGGGGCACCACCAGACGTCTGACGCACGCATGAGAGGCGCGCTGTAGCACAGAACTGGCGGCAGACGCACGCATGAGAGGCGCGCTGTAGCACAGCACTGGCGGCAGACGCACGCATGAGAGGCGCGCTGTAGCACAGCTCTGGCGGCAGACGCACGCATGAGAGGCGCGCTGTAGCACAGCACTGGTGGCAGACGCACGCATGAGAGGCGCGCTGTAGCACAGCACTGGCGGCAGACGCACGCATGAGAGGCGCGCTGTAGCACAGCACTGGCGGCAGACGCACGCATGAGAGGCGCGCTGTAGGACAGCACTGGCGGCAGACGCACGCATGAGAGGTGCGCTGTATCACAGCACTGGCGGCAGACGCACGCATGAGAGGCGCGCTGTAGCACAGCACTGGCGGCAAACGCACGCACGAGAGGGTTCGCTGTAGCACAGCACTGGCGGCAGACGCACGCATGAGAGGGTTC
>LQNS02278170.1:42598410-42624441 GCA_001587735.2 Parhyale hawaiensis
CTGTAGCACAGCACTGGCGGCAGACGCACGCATGAGAGGGTTCGCTGTAGCACAGCACTGGCGGCAGACGCACGCATGAGAGGGTTCGCTGTAGCACAGCACTGGCGGCAGACGCACGCATGAGAGGCTCGCTGTAGCACAGCACTGGCGGCAGACGCACGCATAAGAGGCTCGCTGTAGCACAGCACTGGCGGCAGACGCACGCATGAGAGGCTCGCTGTAGAACAGCACTGGCGGCAGACGCACGCATGAGAGGCGCGCTGTAGTTCAGCATTGGCAGCAGACACACGCATCAAATAAATGGCGGGATCTCACTACTCACAAGTGCGTAAAACGGCGACCAAATTTCTTCGAAGCTGTGCAGTGTCTAAGCACAACACCGTTCCAGCGGCGAGTGGCAGCAGCTACCCACACTATTTCCTAATGACTGTAGCCCCGGTCGATATGTCTCGCCGCGGCTGCACTAATTGTGGCACATCGAGACTTGGTAATTCTTTTTACGAGATTGCTAGATTCACAATAAATCATTCACCTGGTGTTTACGCCTCCAGTTTTCCTTGTTATGAAGATAATTGTTTGCATTAATGACGTTTGATTTCGAACTTGTGAGAACCTGTCATTTACTGACACTGCCGTGATTGTCCGATGCACAGTAGTATCTTTTTTGCATAGACTTCATTAATTATTATATCTGCGGACACCTATTTACTCAGTAAATTATGAAGTATGATATTGCAGTTTTGCAAACTCGACCTCAGGTTTCGTAAACTTTTGGCTATAGTTGAATTCCATAACAATTTTTATTTGCGCGCCAAATATCCCATAACAGTGCTACTTGTACATTACTTTGACTCAGGCCTACCATGGCTAAAAAATTATAAATTCTTTGTTCTTTCCACACAGCAGTCGGCTTGAGTCGCACACTCATCTGCCAACGATCCCTAGTATAATTTTGTCCGCCTATCTTGCTCCCTCGCATAGCTACTGCGCGTGCTGTGGTGTCTGCCTCCCGATTCAGTGCAGTTACTGGAGCAGCAGCAGACAGGGCCACTGTACGGCTGTTCCGATACGTACAACAGACGCCAGGTACGGCTGGCCCGCCGTTACGCTATCATTGGTGCCAAGTCGCCGCTTACACGAGCGCTCCCAATCACAATCGGCCGGAGTCTGCGGGTGGTTTGCTGATTGACCATTGTTTTGCCAGTCTTCATTTACATAATTTAGGGTGGAGCTATAGCTAGAGACGCGGTCACTTCTTATTATTTCTGCTGTACTACAGCAACGCGGACGCTTATTGCGGCGGATGAACGACGTTACCATTATAAGTCAATTTTAGGAGTGTCTTGAGAAGGGTGTGGATGTAATGCGTAGTGCCCGTCATGGAAGTTGTCCCGTTTTATCCCTTTTCACAAAAATAGGAGTAATCCACGCCAAAGTTGAAATACCCAATTTGCATGAGTCTCACGGATGGGTGACGTATTCTGTGTCTCACGAAGAACTACGAGCGTGTCGACGATTGCATAGTCGCACGCTGCAGTTTGCCAACGAACATCAATGCTTTGGAAATTGTGTAAGCATCCTAAGAATAAGTGAGCATTTATTGGAAGTGCCAAATGTGCGGGGCTAGAGAGGAAGCGAGTAATCTAGCAAGGCGAGTGTTCACAACAATACTAACGCTCTGGCCAAGTTTTAACAAGTATGACAAATCACCGAGCCTTTTGTTGATGACTGAGGCTATTGTGCTCAGCGTGTCGGCCAGCGGCGGCCAACGCCACCACTGCACGGCGCCCTCGAGCTGCTGCCTGCCGGCCGGCCGGCCCGCCACCGCCGCTGCTTGGGACGGTTTGGTGCTGTCAATAGCGACACCGCAGCCTGGCTCTGAATACTTCATGATAAGCTACAAGCTGACACACAAATAATCTGTAAAAGCTCCAATTAGTAACTGGAATGTTGCTGTTTTGCTAGAGTGATGTTTCCTGAAGCTGTGGAATATTGTTCCAAGTTTACTTTCTCTAAAGCAACATTTGATCCATAAGTTTGAAAGCAAAGTCTACGCTTTGGGTAAGGATTTCTGAATAGTGAGTGAAGTAGCTACAGTATGTTTTCTTCGACGTATTTTAATGTCTCTGCTAAATTAATCACCGTACGTAGAGTCCTGCATAGGGTAAGAATTTTTTTCCTTAACTTTGTTTTTTGTAATAAGTTGACGAAATTTTGTTCTCTGGTCTTAACAAAATTTCTAAACTACGGTGATTTATTAACGCGAAGTCGAAGTCGCCGTGCTTTTCTTGTGTTGACCTGCTAACTATGGACCGTCCTAGAGGCAGGCTAATTGACGGTTAGTTTCAACTCCGGCATCACCCACTCATTGCAATGTGCTGTGAACGCACGTGGCCCACCAAAGTCTGGCAGCTGCGTTTGAGTTGGAGGGGAATAGCTTCTGCTTGCCGATAGAAAACATACTGCAGGCAATGGACTGTACGTCGCAATGCAATGAGCTTTTATCTGCGGCACGAGTTAGGCTGGAAAGTAGCCAATCGTAGGAAAACAGACATCCTGCACGTGAGCAAGCCTGAAATTATTCCTTAAATAAATTACTTCTGCCTTCGCTCAAGTTTGATCTTGTTTTTGGAGGAACTGCTCTGCAAGCCGCACTGGCCTGTAATTCTGTACGCACAGCCCATGTAAGTACACACGTGCCATCACAGACTGTAGTATCGTCACTCGCTCTCTTGTGTCTCAGTTGTAGCAGATATTGTCGCTTCCTCAAAGGTTTCCGCCTCACCATGATGTCCATTACAGACATCGTGCCGGAAGCTACTGGGCTAACCCGATTATTCATATATATTTCATAATGCATGTGTGGACCCTATACCTGTAAGTGTAGAAACGTGAACCTAGAGTAATCTGCTCGATCGGTCTCACCTAGCCGACAGTTCCGGGTAAATATTATTCTATACTATATGCAGTTATAGTGCTGAGCACCAGCAAATGTAAGTTTTGAACGAATGGGTGCGGAGAATATGCTCTCCTTTCTTTCCTCAGATCCAGAAATGTATTTCTCTGTTTTATGCATTGGTTATGTTGCATCCTGGCCATTAACATAAATTTTTAGTGACACCAAAGCCTACATCTCGGTAAAGAAGCGTCAGTCATGCATGGGTAATAGATAAAACTCCCTCTGTTTTNTTTCTCTGTTTTATGCATTGGTTATGTTGCATCCTGGCCATTAACATAAATTTTTAGTGACACCAAAGCCTACATCTCGGTAAAGAAGCGTCAGTCATGCATGGGTAATAGGTAAAACTCCCCCTGTTTTACTCAGCTACGTAGTAAGCTAAACCAGACTGACGGAAAGTCACGCAAACAGCCGCTCGCCCAGCAGCACCCAAGATTGCAACAAATTGTTCTGCACCAAATATGTTTTCGAACGCTCCGAGTATTTTCTGATCTGCTTGACTCACCATTTGGACCTTGTAATACGCTGTAGTATTGTCCATAGCACTCTTCTTTTACATTGCTGAGCAAATTATGAATGGATCACATACTTCCAGCAGGGGAATGTGCTGTCGAGGAATACGCATCCACGATGCCGAACGCGGTACTGGAGGGGAATTCTTCTGCGTGCTCCTTGTAGTATGATGATCGTTCACTTGCTCATCAGATTCCTTATGTCCATGGTAAAGCTTAGTCCTCAGATTCTTATAAATATTTTTATAGTCTCAGAAGCGGTAGTCTTCTTTGCTATGTCAGGATATGAACACAAATGGCTCCGTGCTCGGGTGCTCTGCACTGTACAACTGAAGAACCTGGTACATTTGGAGAAATTTTAAATTCATTTCCACATGTGGAATAACAGAACCAAATGAACTGATTGCTTGAGGCCCAGATACGTCATAAAAATTCGGAAATCATCCCCTCGGTGTCTTTCTAAAGGAACACCCTTACATGTAATTACTGTCTACCTCAAGGTGGCATGAATCTGTACAAACTTTAATAACTTACTTTGACGAGAGGAATTCAAAAACTTTACGGAAAATTTCTCTCTTAGAGTCATTACTGAACCAGCTACGACAAATATTGTCTGATGTGATTGTTTGCCTCCAATTACGGCGATACACATCACAAGTCAGGTCATAACCCATGGAGGCAATTATGAAATGGTGCCCCTGAATTTAATATCAATATACTAAAGTCACTGGTTGCCAATTCTCTCTCGAGGTAATGGTCTAGGGTTCGCTTCCTCTTCATTGAAACGCAACGCGACTACCGCTCACTACACTGACAGTACTAGCACAGAAATTAGAAGCTCACAAACTACCGGCAACTTTGGCACCCAACGCTTCACTATGCTGCGCAAATGAGTAACTGCTCATTTACCTATTTCAAATCAAGTTTTGCTTCTACAATTTTAAAACTTGGTTTCTTTTTATAAAATTTAGAAACAACTTATTTCTGGTAAAAAAAATTAATTCCCTTTTCAAACATAGAAAATCGCTTTGAAAAGCAGTGAATCGCTTTTAAAAATTAATCAAATCGGATAATTGCTAAATTAGTCTTTAATTTTTAGCACCCGTATTGAATAATGGACCGAACTTGCCGAGCTGACGAATCTTCATTCGGACTAGGATCTTTCGAATCGCCCTCACGCCTGCATGTCTGTTTTATTAAGCAATTTATCTTACTTGCAACGGCTAGTGCAGAGTCTCTCGCCCTGCTGCTACTGCTTCGCTAAACACCTCGCTGCTCGTCCCGAAGTCCAGCACCTTAATTCCTGTTGTCCGTATCGTCTCAGGTCTATGAGTCTAAAGTTGCGTCGAGACGTACGGTACTCTCTGCCACCTCAAATTACCGATGGTAATTAAACCTGAAAGGCAATAAGACAAATCTCTCTCTAAAGATTCATGTCGAGCTTCAGGACCCAAATCCTAGTTCAGGTTCATCTTACTGAGAAGAGTCGATATGAAAAAATACATAGCATTACGAGCATATTCAGAGTACATACTAGTATGCTACTCGAATTACCCCAGTAAATCATGTTATTCAGAGCTGTTTGCGGAGTGGACTGTCCACCTCGTGTCGTCAGGGTGTCGCGATGTCTTTCTGCTTCTGGAAATAAGGGAGTAGAAATAATTTTCGTAGGATAAAACGCAACTTTCCATTTAATCATCGATTTCTGTCGTTAACCCTATTACAGGACTAATCCAAAATTTGGTCTCTCGCGGGAACTGCATTGCTTGGAGTATTCTCAATGAAGGCCGCCCAGCGCTATATCGACTTAATATTGCTAATTTTTGCTCGACTGACGTTTGTTCTGTCAAAGATTTGTTACAAATCAAGCGCTGAGTTTCATATTATGGTTCCTTCAGTTGTTAACGGTTCGTGATTTCAATTATTATTAATTGTAGCAAATGTTTCACTTCTTTTCTCTAGTTAGTCAGCAGCAGCATTCAGTAGCTGTTTCTATCGTTTCACAACCTTACTATAATTTCTGTGAAATATTTTTCTTCCCGGTTAGACATATCATGTATGCGTTACAAGCAAAAGTATTTTTGCTCCTTCGTTCGATTTTACAAAATTGCACAATATTATTTAGCAACGTGCGCATACTACGTATCTACTGCAGTTACCGCAGTACGTGAAAGCTTAAAGTACGTGTGGAGTACGTGTTACAAAGCAAGTCATTTAAAACTTATCAGTGTCTACCTCACCAAAGTTTCCCAGAGCTACTAAGGCGTATCACATCGCATACCTCGCTTACTGCTGCCGGTTTTGCCCAAAAAGTGTTAAGTAACAGGTCTGTTGGGGTATTTTGGCAGTTTATACAAACTTTCAAACCCTCGTGGAAACCTTCACTTTTTGCTCACATTCTGTGCTTCTTTTCTGGCTCATAAATTTTAAATATTTCGAAACAATTTCCAATCCTGCTGGCCCGAATAGGAACTTTTTTGCTGTTGGTAGGGAAGCGCGAGCGTTTTTTTACACCCTACGCTGTCAAGCCGAAGATTTGGCTTCACTGGAAACCTGAGGAACGCCTCTGTCTCTCGGCCGCGATCAAACCTTGGTTGAATGGCAGAAAATAAATAGTTATTAAGAAATATGTGCTTGCAGAAAACTAGCAAACTAGCACAGGTGTCGTACTTTAGCACATTATGGTCTTTTATGGAACATCCCTATAACTGTACTCAGATAACTGGCATCCCTTTCCAGCTAGGGGTATGCCAGTGCAGTACGGTGCTTGTGAAAAATTTAATGAATATTACACAAGTGGCAAAAAATTCACTTGCCTTAAGAGGCTTCATATTCCTTAAATCGCTTCCAAGAACATATGTAAATTCATGCAAACATAATCCTGCAGCTGATAGAAATGCCACTGGAACTGATAGTTCAACATTTTTGTGCAACTTCAATTTTTATGAACAATTAATATTATCTGCCATGTTATTTTTTGTATCTGCTTTTAAGTAAAATATAATAATGTTTTTATCAAATTTTAACGTCAAAATATACTGGCAGCACTTTCCCAGTTAAATAATTCACAACAGTCCAATAATATTGCTCCTCTCGAGCTGTTTGTAATTGAAATGATCTGTTATTTTTTTGCAAAACTGAAATGAAACTGTCATTTTTCCTTGACAGAGTAACTTTACTTTTTCTTTGTCGTCACATCATGCCAGAAAGCTTCGCCTGGACAGAAACTGGAGTCTCTTCTATATATGCCCCCAAACATTTCTCACAGTTCCTGAGCACTAACGACACTTACGAAGTTCCCACCGCGTTCTTGTGTGTGTGCAGCCAAACTGCCAGATTGCTTCATTTTTAAAAATTCTTCAACCCTTCCAGTGTAAGAGTGAGAGCCTCGCACAGGTTTTTCTTTGATCCCTTTGGAAGGGCCAGAATGGAGGCATTCTCTACCTGCCTCTTTTGCCGATACCAAGCGCCTACGAATCCCTAATGAGCTTCTCACCAACGAAATAGCGTAAACGTTACAGCGGGTGCGTTTGGGGCAGTTTCTATGGCGCTGTTTTCTCAAAAAGTGCTAAAATTTAACCTCGCTCTATTTTCAAGAAAAGAAACACCGCGATGAAACTTACAATGTAAAAACTATGCTGTTTATCGTGATACATCATCTTAGTTTACCTCCCCTTGCATACGTGCAATTTATGGACGTACTGAATTATTGCATTCGGTTTATGTTCATAATATTATTTTAAACATGAAATGCCTATGTATATGTTGCTACTGTTTATGTAAAGAACTGAAACTTTACATTGATACTGCACAAACAAATACAGGCATCCGCATATATGTACAATAATTTGCATTAANCGTGCAATTTATGGACGTACTGAATGATTGCATTCGGTTTATGTTCATAATATTATTTTAAACATGAAATGCCTATGTATATGTTGCTACTGTTTATGTAAAGAACTGAAACTTTACATTGATACTGCACAAACAAATACAGGCATCCGAATATATGTGCAAAAATATACATCAAAAGAAGTACGTGCATACAACTTAATACTTTGATGGTTCTGCCTTTTTTTTCATGTGTATGTCAATGGTGTGCTTTGTTTCATATTCATGATCATAATTGTACAGTCACAATATCTAAGGACAGATCGTTATTTTCAAAAGAAATAGAAAATTACTTACTGACTTGACGCAATGTGTGTAACAACCGTTTGTAACGCAAAAAGTGCAATTTCGGTTACGACTTACAAGGCACAGCATTTCTCAGCCATAATCTGCCATTCTCCCCGAAATATGCCCTGATCATATCCGTTTAACAATCTTTTCTTGGGTCTGCCAAAAAACGTCCGATCCTTTTAGAGGCGCTTCACATTTGTCACAAAAAAGACAACAATTGCATCTCTGAGTGCAAACAGCCGACATAACTGTATTAAGCAGACAATCCTGAACATTTTACCCAGAATAACCGCTCCCACGAAGTCGCAAAAAACTTCGCCTCTCGCAGCGATTCCCACCAGCCGCATTCCTGCTGTCCTTTTTTAAGGGCTTCCTGCATATGATTTACCCTTTTCTTTCCATTATCCTGGGATTTTTCCATTTTTTCGGAGTGTTAGTGTCAGGACCTGCCTACAGATGCAGCCCACCTGCGCGCCAGGCAGCCCAGAGGCGGTGAGGAGATGTTCAGGCCTGGCAGGTCTTCGAACTCAGTAACACTGCTACTGTAAAATGTATCTTAGGATTATGATAACTACGGTCCCGCACTGTCATATATGGATGCAGGAAATCGATACATCAAGGAGTTCCACTCTTTTTCACTCTTTTTTGTTGTTTTGTTCACAGGTATATGGCATTTCTCGTTTGTTGATTTTCTATGTAATGTACTTATCAAGAGCTCAAAAACAATATTCACAGTGAAGAGAACAGTGTTGTGTCTATATTTGCAGCAGTTATAGGTACGTCAATTGCATTCGGTTGTAGATTTTCAAAATTTGGCCGTTCAGCGGCTTAATTTTTTTCCCATTTAATGCTTACATCGAAACGGAGAGACAAACTTACCAGCCAACCTAACGACTAACAAATTGTGCAGGATTGTGTAAGTGAAACTATTCTATAGAAACTATGTTCTTGAGAGTACACTAATATTTCTTTATGGTTGTGGTATAGTAAACAATTGTAGATATCCGCAAATAGCCTTACCAGTGCGTACCGCATTTCATATTAACTAAATATTCATCAACTCCGTGCAGGGCTAATATCATGATTTCCGGAAAAATAAGGAAAATGGGAAAGTATGGGAAACAGGATGTATTGAAAAGTTTGAAGCGGTGTTCATATTCGTACTATTGTGATAATGGAAGGGCGAAGGTTAAATTTCCTCACTTTGATATGGTATTTGTGCATGAGGGTGCAAAAATGACATCAAAAGCGTAATATGAAAATCCTGCTCAAATTTTTCATTGATATTTTTTGATGCAATGAAAGACAGAATTGATGCAATCATGTTAATTACGCCCTATTAGACCTGCTGATTATTAATAGGAAAATGAAAGGTTGGCCTGTTACCACGAGTTTAAATTTGATATTTTGCTATGTTGGCCGTAGTAGGACTGTCAGTATAGAGGAACTCATTTCAGTGCCTAGATTTGCACTGCTTGCTCATGTAAGAAGGTCCGTAAGTTATCCTACACTCCTCAAGCACTAGCTGGTTGAAATACAGCGCCTTATCTGCATGAAAGAAAGCAAATACGCCTGTAAATAAATTATTATGTCCGACTTTAGAGAGCATTTTTTTTATCTCTGTGCGATATTGGCTCATGTATTGGTAAGGTTACCATTATAAGCCTCTGTACAGCCCTAGTGTGTTGTATGCTCACAGTTTAAACTCACTGCTGAAGATTTAAAGTTTCGGTAACCGTTCCCATTCCCAGCTTTTTTGGGGAGTTTCTGCTGCCAGCGTGTTGGGTAAATAAGCAAAAAATTCAATTCCCGTTTCCACGGTAAAATGCCGTGTTGAGCTCAGCCGAAGCTGCGCCTTTTATTATATAGGAACGTTTTTTATCGACCCGCGGAAGGAAGCGAAACCTTTAGGCAGCTGAATTTATAATGAGAAGCTCTCCTTTGGGCACAATGCTCTCACTGTACGATTGTTGTTGCCGCCCGCTCTATTTTAAGTCCGTTTACCTTATTATGAAAGAGCGCCTGCATCCGAGGAACTGCGAGCATCAAAGGAATCAAATATCATGTCCGTCTGAGAAATGTAAGTGCTTTTTTATTCCTTATGTTCGCTATAGACGCGCCTCCAGCGTCTATCTTCCAGAATTCCAAGCTTTTTTTTTCATTTTTCAGTTGAATTACGATGGTATGAAAGAAGTTTGCTGTTGAAGGCAGAGACTCCGACTCTCACATATATAGCGCGATTGTCTGTACTTTTTTGCTATTCCGAACCGATGATTTCTACTTCTGGAATGATGCACGAATTTGAGTAGACAGGGATAAATATATTCGTTCGTCAGTGTCAACTCCATGTAGATACATTCAGTAATAAAGCTACTTAACATATATGGAGTGCATAGACACTTCTTGCCCCTCCATATATATATATAGCACTTGAGCAATAGTGCTACATGATAACTGTACGAGTTTATAACAAAATAGTTTAACTGTTCGTCTTTGCCTAGATTAACATAGAAAATTAGTAGGCAGATGTCGACCGTGAATGACGCATTAGATTCCTACGTAGATACTGCGGTAATGATATAACATTACTTTGTTGCTAGCACGGATCGTATTAGCAATAATTTTCATCATCGAAATACTGTACATGCAAGTGTTTTCGTTTCCTGCTAGTAAATCTACATTCTTTTAAGACCTTTAATAAGTCTAGTTTTATTATTTATTGTGGTTACTGGCTGACAAATGAAATATACGAGTGCGGTACGAGTTATTTTATGATACTTCTCTTTCCAAAAAATTACTAATTATTTATTACTTTATCGTCAATTCTTTTTCTTTAAAACAATAATAATTCACAGAAACAATTCAGCATTGGATTAGAATATTTTACCCAAGTGAGTTTTTGCATAATAGGTACAGGCCCTCGCTCCTCCCTGCTCTCATATATATGTCTCGCACCCATGGGAACAAGAAGGAAAGGGTTACATCGAACTCTACTCATTACGTACGCATTCCTTTGTACTCTCCATTCACATATATCGCCAAAAAATGGATTGTCGGTGCAAATATTGCATTGTGTTGCGCTTCCATTGTGCGACCATAACGGGTTTTGTTATACAGTTTGGGAATTGCTGAGTTCGATGTAAACAATGAGGGAGTTTTTTGCTGCTGCAGCTGTGTGCTGCTTAATGAGAATTCTCTTTCCTGGAGACGCGTTATTGTGGCGGCATTAATTAATTTTTCGAAATTTCAAATAAAAGCAGGTAGTTTTAGGGCAATGAATGCAGAAAAGGTTAATGTTAATACGCAATTCTTTTGTAAATTGAGCAATGGAATTTCGCTTGCGTAACGCCAGGGAATTGATATCGAGGCAGCATCTGAAAAATGTAGAAACAAGCTTCTGAAACCAATGCTGTTATTGTATTTGAAAATTTTTGCGCGTATAATATGTTTTTTTAGATTTTCAGATTTTCTAGCCAATATTAATAGTATGAACATTTATTTAATAACTTTATATATTAGAGGTACCGACCATGTCAGACGCACAGCATGAACTGTGGTTCTACATCAGTAGACACCGTTAGTGATGCACAGTTTCTTATATGGAGAGTTCCATAGCAGTTAAAATGTCTCTGAATAGTTCTAGGTCATTCCAACTAAGATTTATATTATATGCACTGAAATGCATCACGTATATATTCGTTTTCACGAAAAAAAAATGAGGATGAACTATCACGGAGTCGAACTGCGTGACTTTTAAGCCTAATTTATATAGTCTACTCCAACTATACGATCAAAACCTATGACTAGCTAACCACTCTACTGCCCTGAAATACAGTGTTCATCGAGAAGTAACAATATTGATAACTTCCATTAACTGCAAATGGTACAGAGAAAGAAACGGACAGACCCATGACGATGTTGGCACGGCTGTTCATTGCTGGTTCCAGAGCATGTGTTCACCCGTCAACTGATGGATTTTTTAGTAAATCAATTCTCCTCACAATTAATTGCGTTTACGTAAAAAAAAATCCATAGCTTGGCATTTTACCTACTTACTGAACTACCGCCTAGCTCGTAGATAATTTCTGTTGCTTACAGTTTGAGCCATGCAAATATATATATTCAGCTTATGATGCTAAAGTGATGTGCTTCTAACTTTCCAAAGCCTGCTTTTGCAGCAGACCCATTATGCAGACTGAGGGCAGTTCTTCAGTATTTTTGCAAGAAAATTGTGTCTGAATAATTACTTCACAGTCCTAACTTTTTTATTCTAATCATAAGTTGGTATACAGGATACAAATTTCATCTACATAGCTCCAGCTATTCCACCTACGAGTTTCTCTATAACGATAGGCACGGAGTGTTACATTGCACCGTTCTAATTACCAGCCACAACCGCTGTTGCTGTGGTACATGGAACACTCGACGGCCACGGAACAAGGCGAGTATATGGTACGCAACATGATCAAGTGCGGCGTAAACTGAGTGTACCTCCTCCACCCTCGCCCTCAGTGTGAGTTTCAACACAACCCCACTAATGCCTGTCTAACTCAACGCTGTGGCACCACACCAGCTGTTCACTAACGCATCAATAGAATTTTTGTGTATATTGTCCTAAGCACAGAATTCTCGGCATTTAAAATTTACTGCGAAAAATTTTGTGATTATATGTCTTTGCTAATCATATTTTCATTACTAATTTATTTATGCAGGATGCACTGCAACGGGCAAAGTAAACACTCAAAAGACGTGAGCACTCTTGGTTTCAATGCTACTGAGCAGTACAATTCTTTCTTGAATTTCGTTCAGTGGCATGATGAGAATCGTTTCATTTTAGCTGACATGTGAAGATGAAATGTTACCGCGTATCACAGGCACACAGTTATATTATTGCACTCAAACTTTCTTCGTTCCAGCAAAAAACAATATTATGAAAGCAAGAAATTTACCTAGAGGAAAGTAATTACTGCAACGACACCCTGTTTTTTATTTATTTTATTGTTTTGCTCCTCCTCTGCACTTTGAAAAATATCATACCCTTTACTTCGGTGATCATCTGCTCAAATTTGCGTAACATGAAATAAAAGCAACTAAAGTTTTGAGATGGGAAGAAATAAGGCTCAGGATCCATGCAAGGTACTTCAGACCTGAGGCTGAGGAAGAAATGCCTCCAATTTCTAGGCATCCTTACGTTTGCTACGATGTGCAACCTGGTCTCATTAGAGAAGGTCAGATTAGATAGCTGTCAGTAAATGGACCAATATTGGCCCTTTCTCAGAGTGCAGCAGAACCTTGCTCTTTGTTTTCGGCCCTCTATAAGATTATAAGATTTTGGAGTTACGTCAGAAAAAATAATGCTACCGGGAATTAAGCAAGAATGATTAGCTGCAGAAAATCCATGGGGACTAGAAAATATTGGCTTAGATGTTAGGAGTTAGTACTGGAAGAGAAGTTCGGAGTTATGGAGGGTGCTGCTCCCAGTGCTTGTCTAGACGAGTTTTGATTGTCTCTGCTCCCAAAATTTCCAAAGGTAGTCTCTTCCAAATATTCACTGTGAGGTACGGAAAAGGTACTGACTGAGCCAAGTTCTTCGATCTTGATGTTTGAGCATTTTGTTCATCATTTCGAAGGCAGTCATCTACGTCACGCTATAGCTAGAGATGTCTTTGAAGCTATTTGGGTACTTTAATGTTTCTATCAGTTGCCCTGAGTCGTCTTTGTTCGAAAAAGATGAGCCGACACTCTTGAAGACTCGTACGGCTTGTTCCTCAGCTGGGTTATCACTTTTGTAGCTTTACGTTTAATTTTTCCCATTTTATTCTTGGTTTTGCATTAATACGGCCACCAGAATTGAACAACAATTCCTAAATGAGAGCGTACTATAGGGCTTTGTGTAAAGGAAGGATTTTGTCCTTAGCTTTCTACTTGAAGTTCCTGGTCATGAATCGCAGGACTCTGCTAGCCATTTTTTAGTCTTATCAACTTGTTGGCTGTGTATTCATTCGTTTGTGATAATTATTCCCAAGGTACATTGTTGGGTCACCTAAGTAATTTTGTGTCATTCGTTTCCAATCGGGATAGGGTATTCTCTAGTCCAATGTGTATTACCGAACATTTGTACTTTTGTTGGCCTTGAAGCACATCTGCAACGTTGTGGTCCACTCCATGAGGCGGTCACGGTTTTGCTAGAGCTCATACTAGATATGTTGCTACCCAATACAACCTAATGGCAAAGTGTGATGTCATCCGTAAATGTACTAATTTTACCACTAGCATTGTGATAAGTAAAGTTGATGTAGATTATGAATGAAGGGGCCCAAGCACGGTACGTCGTGGAAACCCTAATATTTTTTATTAGCGTTGTTCTTAGAGAGTGCAGTAACGCGTGACTGCAGTAACGCCACAACCTCAAGTCTGGCCTAATGTTTGCCTATCAGTTTTCATCAGAACGTGACAGGAAAAATATGACTAGATTTAGAAATAGCTTGCAACGATAATAATTTTACAGAGTTGATAACTCCTACGCATGTATACTGCCCGATGACCTATTTATAAAATTTCTAAAACAATGCTTTTCTTACGAAAAGCAAATATTCAATTTGGGCAGTGTAGGCTTATGAGTCGCCCACATCACTGTACGTCTTGCCTCGCCGATAGTCTCAATCGTCGATACTATGCTGCATTCAACAATTTCTTAGCCAGAACAGCATATCCATAACAAGTTGCCGTCATCTACAACACTGATTCTCCCACAAAACGCTCTTATAACACTAATTACGCTTGCAGTGAGGCTAGACCATCGCTTCCACATGTACGGTTTTTGCTGCTCGGCTACTTGGTTTGCTCATCAAGTTTAGGAGAGATACGGAGAAGCTCACACTTAATCTCGACCATGCAAACGACCTCGCGAGGGCCTCTATTTGCCCTTCTTCTCGTCGCTTTTCCTTAATGGACTGAGCGTAGCCTTTGCGTTGTACTCTGCTCTTGATGCCGCTTCCTTTATTTTTTGCTACTCTCACATATGCCACCCACACGCCTCACAGTCGTCAATGTACACGTTATTGGACTGAATTTGTTCTGCTAGTGGTCTTGATCTGCGCAGTGTGTGATATTCAGTAGGCAATTTTGTCTTGGAGCTATACCCTGCGTAGCCCCAAACCCAATCACACATTCGTATTACCAAAGCCTAATAGTGCTCTTATTTTTTGTATGTACTACCCAAACATTTTCATTGTACTCCTTTCCTTAGAAAAATAAAACAGCTTGTAGCCAAGCCATTCTACAGTCAAAACTTTCATTATTCTTAATACAGGAAGAACTTCCCTAACTTCAGCAACCTGTTTACCTATATAATAATTGTAGCTGGTTTGGTAGAACGGACGCTTTTGTCATACTACTCGGATTATGCGCAGTTTGGAAAATTTTTCACCACCTAACTAAGAGGAAATTAGGAGAACATGCATGCCTACGCTAAAATGGGAGCAACGGTATCCAGGCATGGGTATACGGTAGCTGGAGATCAGAGGCGAGTCATGGTCGACTTGACGAAATGTTACCTGAATACTTCGTTTTATTGCCGTAGCTTTCAATAACCAGAAAAAAGCGTACCGTAAAACAAATATTGCGTTGCGCGTGATATACGCCAGCATGCCAGCAATCTGCGCGGTATAGGAGGAAGCCAGCACGTAATTGCTTGGTTTAGGGAATGCAGGCGAGAGTTGGTCGGAGCGGCATGTGTTTTCGTCATCAGATGTGAGAGTGGCAGCAGCAGCAGCGGCAGCTGATCGTTGCCTTATCTCCAGTTCCGTGATCTCTGCCTTATGCAGAGATAATAGGATGAATGTGTTAATAGTGCATCATGCAAATATATTTATGTAGCTAATTTGTCATGCCAATAGGGCCACATACTGATTCGGACGGCTGTCATGTAGCATTCAAATGGTGGATTATATATTTACCTCCGTCAAGGAGGTTACGCTTTCGTCGAGTTTGTCCGTCTGTCATACTATTTGTCTGTCTGTCAACAAGATAACTCAAAATATTATGAACGGATGTTAACGAAATATACAAGGATTTTTAAGCATGTAAGGAGGAACAGATGATTAAAGTTTGGTTAAGATCCGTCCTTCTGTTTGTTTATTTGTTTGTTTGCTAGGTGGCTTGTTTATTTGTATGTCCGTCTCATTTGTCTCAACGCCATAACTCAGAAAGTTATAGACTGATTTTTATGAAATCTTCATGGGTTGTTTGGTATATTACGAAAAGTAAATGACCAAATTTTTTTGATGATCTGTTGGTTCGTTTGTTTGTGGCTGTGTTTAATTTTATGCTTGTTAGCACAATAACTGAAAAAGTTATGAGCGGATCTTTATGAAATTTACAGGAATGTTTACTAATGTTAAAAGACATCAATGATTGAATTTTGGTGATGATCGGTTTGTCAGCGTGTGTGATTGACTAATGTTTATGCGAATGTTTGTTAGCAGCATAACTCAAAAATATATCAACGGATCTTCAAGAAAATTACTGGACTTGTTAATTAGTAAACATGTCAAAAGGTACAAATGATTAGATTTTGATGTTGATACAGAGAAAATCACGGTTTCAGAACCAATTTTAATTTTTCATTACTTTTGCCTTGCTTGGCGAAGGTATGCGCTCTCAGAGTGCTCTCGTTTTGTACTTTCATAATAAAAATATATTCAGTGTTGTTTTCATTAGTTGATGCCCTTATAATCATGCCATCTGAGCAAAAACTGCTGCAAGAAGATAAAAAAGTTCGCATTTTGGGTTTATCAAGCACGGATTTAACTACCCAGCGAACTCTCCATATATGTGTATCGCTAAGACGAATCACGGTTCAAAATACGATTGTGACCGTGTCACCTTCATATGCTGTACCATTACATTTGGTGCTACTCAATAATAGCATAGCATCTGCATAGAACAAACTTATTGATACTATAAGGCTGCTAAGATCAGCTAATATTTCCCTACTTGACTTTTGTGCACATCGCGTGGTGCGGATAGCCTATATTACTGCCCATGTGGGTGTCGTGTTGTTATCCGTTTACAAGTTATCAACAAGAACGTTATTCCAATGAGAATTTATGTACAATTTGAACAAAACAGGGTTAAGCCAATTTACCCCTGTTAACCGCATTTGCGAAAAGCTCCCGCAACCTGCAATACGTATAACAGATGTAGGAGCGTTTTCCGCAAGCTTAGTTAAAATTATGATGCAGTTTATCCATCGTTGGCTGATCGCCACTTAAATCTTGTAATGCAGCTTATTCAACTGTTGAGTTTTTCTCTGCTGCTAGGACTTGCTGTTATGTGACGTTACATCACAGTGTGCCGAAGACATGTATGAAGGAGCGCCAGGTCTCGTGCAGTGATCGATAAATATGAACGCGGCAGCTGTGCAGTGCGCGCGAGTGAGAACGGCGGGGAACGCGTCCACACTGCAAAATCCCGCGTCCGCGTTCACTAAATCTCTACTGAAAGCCTTTGTTAGCTTTCACTGCCCGATCTAACTTTTCAGTACAGCTCAGCGTCAGTATAAAAAAAGAGAAGCTGATTTAATTTAATGTTTTCATTTTTACATGCACTGCAGGCCTTCGCGTGGAGATATTGCACTGAAAGAAGAAGTTTAGAAGCGAATGTGAAGGGGCATTCGATCCCATGAAATGACTTTCCTTTGAGTGAAAATTACAAGAATTTCGATCAGCTGAAGGACTGTCCTTGTAGAGTATCTTGTAAATTTGTAGTATTTTCATTTTAATTCAACCAAAATTAAGGTATGGTTGATTGCTTCATATAACGTAGTTTAGAGGAATAAGCTCGAAATACAAACGTGCTAAGAGCAGACCTCAAGCTACCAACTCCAAAGTTCATATATCCTTGATTTTGTCAAACATTTTGTCTACATACTTACATCCACCCGACGTCATATATAGTTCTGACCATGCTCTTGGGGTACGGTTCCAAGTGCAAGCTATTTCTCTAAAAAATGCGTTTCAATGACCGGTGCTATTTTGTGAGAAAGATGTGAAGATTTCTCTGCTGACGATGTCTTCGGGTCGACTCTTGAANTTACATCCACCTGACGTCATACATAGTTCTGACCATGCTCTTGGGGTACGGTTCCAAGTGCAAGCTATTTCTCTAAAAAATGCGTTTCAATGACCGGTGCTATTTTGTGAGAAAGATGTGAAGATTTCTCTGCTGACGATGTCTTTGGGTCGACTCTTGAAGGGATTTGACCGTCAACCACTCGCTTCAAGTTGTGGCACTTGTGCTCAATTATACGAATGCAGTGTTTTTAGGGCGCTTAATTGCTTTCTGATACGGATGAAGATTATTTATAATTGAGTTTCTTTAATTATCTTCTTCGTTTCTATGTTGACAATTAAGTTGCCTTAAAATGCTTCAGGTTTAATTGAGCAACTGCCCAAATGCGAATTTAGATACGGCACAAGAAATATTTGCTGACTTTTGCTGATGACAGAAAAAAATCATCAAATTCTCGTGAATAAAACGGTAGAGTAGACAGATGCATTTATGACTCCACCCGTGATGATCTACGGAACATGCTACAAACACTTCACTGCACCACAAGTCTGCATGAAAACAGTTTGTCCCGCTTCGGTTCCTCACTCCGATATTTCAAAATTAAGCTTTATAGCAGCAGCGCTATTAGCATTTGGTCTTTGCAAAAGTGTGAATAATTTGATTTACTGTATATTTACAAAAAAGTAACGTCTGGTCAGTTACGTATTAGATTTCCTCTATTTCTAAGCACAGGCGCCATTTGTCAGTCCAACAGTGTAATAGTTCATAAAATAACGATGCCACTCGCTTGGAGCACTATGAAGACATAAGAGGAATTTCCGTCGCAGAGCCTAAAAAAATAGATTCAATGCCGAGAAAGATTCACTCATGTTGTAAGAGATAAGACTATTATCGGAATCGCATGAGATACAATGAGGAATATTTGTGCTCTGCATTCATTTCATTGCTCGTTTCCTGACTTGGGCCACTCCTGCTACCGAGGGGGCTCGCTATCGCAAATAACATCTAAGCGATATACTCTTTGTGATACAAAATATTCTTTCAAATGTTAGCGGATATGCAGCAGCTGCAGCACGGTGCTTTCCTCGTAACTTACGATATCGTATCAGTCTCAAATTGAAATATTAAAGTGAACTAAACCTCGCCACTGCTGTCGCAAAGATGCGGGACTTATGATTGATATCGCAGACCTCGATCGTCTGCAGCTGTGAGGGCCGCGGTGCACGAATGAGTGCAGTTTGTTCTCCTTGACGTAGCAAAGTTACGAAGTTCGGTTACAAACTTTGCTTGCATCTGCCGCAAACACTAAATTCTTAAACATCTTAAAATTTTCGCTACCGAAACCAAATTGCATAGTAATAAAATGTTTTGTGCAAGAGCTAGAACTTATGCATTTGCTATATACTTGTATAATACAGTGAACTAATTTCACACTATCGTGACTCGCTTGCATACACCGCAAAGTAATGACAGCTGTCCAGTCTTATAACTATATTGTGGGCTCCTTTGTGTAACTAAAGGCCTCAACCTTTCAAACGTATAGGGTATCACAAAGATATTCTAGGTATAACTACACTCACTGTATTTTAGGCTGGTATATGGATTCTTGCTGCAGGCGTTTTTCCCAAATATTGAGAATAATTTTCAAGACGGCAGGCGCTACAAAACTGAAGTTCATTTCTTGATGTGAAGGTGTTGTCCCTGGCAATGGCAAGCGATCGCACGTGGAATTGCGACCTACAGACTGCCCCAGAAGAACTATTCGCAAGGCAGCGACATTATATTTCCAATAAAATGCACACCAGATAAATATTATTTAGTTCTAAGTTTCATCGTGGCAAACAAACGGAGTTTGGTGATCGCATGCAGAGAGACGTGCTCATGCATAGCGTATCATGCTAACCAACTCGTGGCGACGATGAGCGTTTTATCGCGAGTTTTTTATATCATGTAGCGAATCGACACTGAATTTTGCACTGAAGTACTTCCACCCAATAAACGCGATGCGTGTTGCAAACTTCCTGGTGTTGAAACAAGAGAAAAAGCCAGTTAGCTGTTGTGCAGTAATTGGAGGGTAGCGGCTGTGTACACACGGCTGTAATGCACGCTGCTCGTGTTCTGCTGGTCTAACTCTGAAAGTTAGAACTCTAAGTTTGAGCTTTGAGCGATACTTACTGAACTTCGGTCGTATTTATAATTCAATAGATGCTAAAAAAGAATATAAGCGCATATCTCAGCAGTGTACTCGACAGCTTTGAAGCAGGGCAGATACGAGTGTGGACAGGGTAATGCACAGAGCTGCTGGGCACTTGCGGCCCTGCGCCCAGCCGTAGGAGTGAAAACGGACACAGATTTGGGTTGCATGTAGCTGTGGGGCCTTTCTTCAGTGTAACAAAAGGATCTCAAGTGCCCAGATCTCTGCTATCACATGGCTTCGTCTCACTCGCATGCAGGCATGTCAACTCTTCTATTACAGTTAGTATTTTACCCATAAGCAGTACAGTATAATTGTTCTCGACATGCCGCTGAGACAAGCTGTGCAAGTGCTCCCACTATTTGATGCCTCATTTACGAAACTCAGGAAATTACACTTAATTTGCAACATCACCGCAAGAAACTCACTAATCCGTAGAATTAACTACAAAGCTTGCAGCAAACATTCGCTATTAGCATAGGGCAGTGAAATCCTGAACTGTTCGGGAGGCCAGCACACTACCGTTGTTAGTCTAGGAGTCTAGGAGCCTGAACTGTTCGGGAGGCCAGCACACTACCGTTGTTAGTCTAGGAGTCTCGAGGATCTGGTCATCTGTGTGTGACGGCGACATTAAGATCAATTACTTTATTTTCATCTTACGCGAATCATAAGTTTATGTACTCATTTAAAACACTCCGTGCGCTTAAAAGGCGCGTTCCCATCGATGTTCACATTCCCGGAAGTTTCACACAGACCCTTTAACTTTCCTTTCCCGTATGACATTTTTTGGAAAAAACACGAGCGATCCGTTGGGTTTAAAGCGCTCACAATGGAGCCGGTCATTTAAAGGGAGAAAAGTGTGAGTTCCCACCCAAAAAGCAGCGCTTCCTGTGGTCGGGGCCAAGAGCTCCGTCCCTTTAAACTGGCCAATGCCAGCACTGCAATCTTTCTCCGATGTAGACGATCACGCGGTCGCAGTGTTCTACAATGGTTCCGTCCACCGCCCACGGGAGGAGCGTTCCAAATTTTGGGGGAGCGAAGCAGCTGCAACCGTTGGTTGCCTCCCTTCCTTGTTTCAGCAAAAAACGAGGAGGTGCCAGACGAGCTGCTCCAAATAATCCGTTGTTCGCCATATCGCGGTTCGGCGGATGTTTAAATGTTAACTGCTACCTTTCTTTCCCTTTAAATGACCGTAAGAAAATAGGCAACATTCGCTTTGCTATTTTTTTTTTTAGAAAAACGTTTGTCATTGCTATTCTGAGAACAAAACTATCACGCAATTCATAGTAAAGATAAAAATATTTACCGTAATATCTGCACGCACTTTTCAACTGCGAAGCGGTAGAAATGGCTTAATCACAGACTTCACTTATTTTAAGTTTGACAGAGACCAGTGACTGTACTAGTTTTGCCGAAACCTTGTCCTAGGTGCTAGCGCAACTGATGTTATATAAATTTCCTTGACATTCCTCGCGGCAAGTTCGTACGGAAGATCCGCATATAGTTGTTCTCAATGTCTTACTCTAACAAAAGCATTAATCGTTGGACCAGAATGTCTGCGGGGGTCTTCCCCCAACCCGTTCCTATGAGCGTATCCATTGCACGCCCCTCCTTCACTCCTCTCCCACCCACAGCAGCAGCAGCAGCAGCTGCGGTGGAGGAGGCAACAACGAAAGAGAGAGAGAGACCTTTAAATCGGCGGCTTTGTCACACAGCAGCCGCCGCTGGTGCGCGAGTGAGGTGGAGGTTTGGCAGTCCGCGGGCCGAGGGGCAACTGCGGTCGTAGCGAGCGATGCAACAAACCTCGAAACTTGGTGCCCTGATCAGCTTCACTTATCCCGGTCATAAGCAGTGTCTCTTGCGGTGAATAACGTGAAGTGTGCGAAACATATCGTGGTGAAGTTGGCAAATGAAAAACCTAATCATGGATACAACGCATAAGTTGATCTTTATCTATATTGGTCCAACCGATAGCCCGAAATGGTCAGTTTGTGACAAAACTCGAAGTGGAATCCAAGCATTCATTAAATGTATGACGATTAACGTTTCAATGTATGTTTTTGTATGTTTGCATAATTTCTTTACAAGTAAACGAACTTGCTGCTTCAAAATATGGGGAGCATTAGATACTTTCGGGAACTCCCAGAAATTCATGCTGTGAACTTCACGCTCTGTGAATATCGTCCTTGAAAAGTTAATTTCGTTTTATTGCAAGAGTTTTCATCGATATCATTATGTTAGGTAATACTGTAGCTAAGACATGCTTACTTTATGCTGAGCGAGTTTTTCGTTCTATTTTCGTCTGTGACGTTTTACTGGCGTTTAAGCTGAAATTGTGATATTTTCAATCAATTGCGAATTTTTTCTTTTGATAGTAAATTCTTGCGTTCTTCAGCGCATTTGCATGCATTTACATGTATTTTATTAACTCAAAGCCTTTTTATGAATGTATTCCAGCTACAGATTGCTTTATTCACTACAAATACATCATTAAGTACATCTTACAGTCATCACACAAAGTGCAGTGAAAAAGAAAGCACAAGCAAACGTGCTACAAGGTGTAGAGAGCAGGACTGTCGACAGCGATGTCCGAGATGGTGGAGATGACAGAAGTACTTGAAAGAACCGAGTCCGTGGAAGTGCCCCACAATCTTGAATTGTCGGACGGCGTGGGGCTCACCGACGTGCCTAATATGTCTCAAGTGGACGAAAACAGAGGCAGTTTGTTAACTGGACGAAAGCGACAGCGCTCCGGGTCTGTAACTCCTGATGAGCAGACTATCAATGAAAGCTCTGATGAGCTTAGAGACGCTTCACAATATCACGCGACAGAGGATCGGGCAGCTCTGCTGCTCAGAGTTTACCTCAAAATGAAATTGGGTAAGTCGAGCAAGTTGTATGGTAATGTTCGTGCAGTAACTCTAAAATTAAAGTTCTAATGGTTTAGGCTCTAACTTCCTCAAGCTACTTGCACTTGATTACCTACAATGGCACACTATTGAGATGTTCGTGAATGTGAAGCTACCGCAGTACATGAGCACAAGTCACCGCAGCATCGCTATGAGCCAAAGGATTGCGTACTCTGTTCCTTACTCGACTGGCGCATGTACCGCCGCATATAGCAGCTCAAGCTTCGTGTCCAACTAACTAATGGAAAACCCAAAACTCTCCGAGCGTCGGGATGCTTGAACTTAGACATTTATTATTCAAAGTTATTAGTGTCTATTCTACGGTGACAAAATACTAGTCGCCTAAATTTACAATGACCGGTAGTTACCGTACTATTATCTTGAAACATCGGTTATTTATCTACCATGTTGCGATTTGGTAGTTTTGGACGCAGCGTAAGCGGAGCGCAAGTGGCAGTGCCGTGATCTCTTGTTTCGTTCGGACTCATATTTCTCCTGACTGAAGTTTCCTTCATTATGTACTAAGAACTCCCTTACCGTGCCAGCTATTTTATAAGTAATATATATATATGTATATAAACTGCTGCTCTAGTCATCTCAGAGCCTTGATTTAGGAAGTCGGTAGATATTAATTGCTTCAGCAGTAAAGTGAAGCAAGTTACGTATGCATGTAAGCTTGATGCGCTCATGTATGGCAGTTACAGCGCTGCAGCAGCCATACGCTACGATTTTAGCCCTGCGGGTCACGAGCGTTTTGGTATTGTCGAACTACAGAGTTTTACTTCAGTTCTGGCGTAAGACCGCAAGTTCAAAATTAACCTAGCAGTTTAACCTAAGCACGTAATAGGAGACAATTTATCGCTAGATTGTGCATTTCACTTGGATATAATTATATTACTCTGTCCGCATAGGATTGGTTTTGTGTTCATCATTTTTTTCACATCGACGTGTAGCAGCTGTCCGCATCACTGTACTCCGCACCACCGCATTCGTTGAAGTTACACTTAATTTTTTCTACCCGACTACTCTCAAGCAAGTTTTGGTTACGTCAGATTTGTGATGATATACCAGTGCAGTAATTTGTATATATTGCATCGAGAGCTCTATACATGTTACGCAATAGCGTTATGTTTTTTGTCTTTTGAATCTGCAGTCCATCGTATAAAAAACGAAATATTTCTTGCTAGCTCTGTGCAATACTTGTATCGCGCTGATAATTTTCATGTGTGTGCCCCGTCTATAGCATTCATTAGTTGGTGATGTGACGAATACAGAACATATATATAAGTACCTACGTGCGCACGCATGTAGTTTAACTATCTCTTGATGGTTTCTCTTTAGTTTACATTCTGTCATGTACTTGTTTTATTAATTTTTATGTCTTTTGAGAGAATAATTTAATCGGAAACTGTGGGTTGTTCTGAGTTGCTTCTGTGCATTTCAGCAACAGCATGAGCATGATTGTAGATGAAATCCGACAGTTTTCGCCTGACACATCTGACCTACATATGTACCTCGTATTGTTTTTTAATGATTTATTGTTACCTTGCCAACGTTTTCAGAGCGTGCTAGTCCTGAAAACTGCAGCCACACTCTACAGCTAGGAGAAACTATCTGTTACTTCTCAGTATCCCATTTCGGTATTCCCACCGACAGAGTATGTGCACGACGGCACGTACGTGTCTCATCTATAGCAGGAAGTGTCAACTTACATCAAATAAGTTTGCGCACAGTACACGCTCTCATAATGTTTTATGTATAGTTTCCTACTTCACTTAAAAAGTGTTTTTGCTGCTGTAAATTTACTTAATTTGAAGTTCACTTCCAAAATAAAGCAACTCAATTTATTTGAACAACAGTGTTTGTATCGTTCGAATGTTTTCCGTATTAGACCACCCAATACGCTTGAATGTTCCAATGTCGCAGCGTGTATTTGCCAGCATCACAAGTAATTTCTTTAAAGAACTTTATTTTATTTTATTTTTTGTAAAGCTGCTCATTGAGGTCACCTGTCAATATTTCTTGGATCATGACTTCCCTACACTCAGCGTCCTGGATGTGTATTTTATCGAATAACAGCAGGAGTCAGAGGAGTAAATCGAGTTTGCATTCAATCCTTAAAGGTTTTACATTTCTGTTCCGTTGATCAATAGATTTTGATTTTGGTGAACCCAGTATTTTTCACCCTAATTCAACGTGCTGTCATTATAAAGCGCTCATCGTTATACGTTAGAAAAAATATACGTGACGCGTGCAAAGTAGTTATATTACTTTGATACCGTACCAGGTACTTAGACAAGAATTAACAGCATTAAGACCGAAACTTGAGTTGAAACAATTGCATGTTTCAAGAGCTACTGTAGGCTCCGCCTTGCTATACCCTTGACCCCTCCCACCGTCCCGCCTTCAGGCCAAGCTCCGCCTTCCAGTCTCCTCTTCAAAATTATTGTGGCAGCTTCTACAATTGACAGCTGCCTTCTTCATGAGGCGTGGAGATCTTTGAATTATTGAAAATATCCCTCCCTAAATTCGTTAATTGATACTTAATGGGTTAGGGCCTGTTGCAAGAAAGTGATGTCGATATACCATCACTTGCACTGAATTCTTAAATACCGACAAGCTATATATTGAATCATATATTATGTAGACATAACAGTTTAGTTTCTTACTACGTTTAGTATTTACTGGTAAAATTTGGCCTGCATTATTTCCTACTGCTGGTCTGTTCTCCTTAAATTACTAACATGTATCACGACAACCTCTACGTACATCTAGTGCGCTTGTCCAAGCCTTATACATTCAATAACTGATGACTGCGTATTGTTGGACGCTGAAATCGGTATATGTACCATTATTCATGCTATTCGTTGCCCTTTAACCCTAACAAAAAAGCTCATGCATAAACATACGTACAAAAGATTGGTAAAGTTGCATTTCGCGTATTGTTTGNTGATGACTGCGTATTGTTGGACGCTGAAATCGGTATATGTACCATTATTCATGCTATTCGTTGCCCTTTAACCCTAACAAAAAAGCTCATGCATAAACATACGTACAAAAGATTGGTAAAGTTGCATTTCGCGTATTGTTTGATCCTAATGATCGCTTGCGACACAACGGTCAAAAACTCAAGCATAAAGCTCGAAGAACAACCTTAAGTCAGCAGTTCTTTCCCTATTTCATAGTCAGCATTTGGAA
>LQNS02278170.1:42627304-42677601 GCA_001587735.2 Parhyale hawaiensis
GAAGTTTTCGTTAGTCTGCTCTTTCGGAGCTAGTGCTTCTCTATAGCTGAATCACGTGGTGCTCGATGCGGTGTCAGTGACGTTCCGCAGTAGCTACTGCGCAACTCGTATAGCGCTTTCCGGCATACGCGATAATATCGATGCATGTTGCGCTGTCTGCATGGGTGTGGGACTGCGGTGTATTATGGGAATTTTGCTGGAGAATGAAGCAACTAAAGACAGGTGGGATCTCAAATTCCACAAAATATTCTTGTTCTACTCTCGCTAATAATGACCCGATCCGTACGTACGTGGAGCCGCTGCCATCTACATGTACATATGTAGGCCGAGGTTCTACCTTCCCTATATATATAAGCAGCATTCGCTTCACTTTTCTTCACATAATTTACTTATAGATATCATAACGCATGCAACCTGATGCCAAGCTTCTTCCGACCTTACAGAATTATTAGCTTATCCTAGCTCATTTTTCTGCTGCATGCTCTTTGATGTAAGTTCGTTGCGGCTATCAGGACCCTCCGCTGGGAACATCAAAACGAGCTAACAAGCACAGTCTTTGAACAGAGGACCAAGCGAGTGTGGCGGCTGTATGGTGGCCACAGTCGGCAGTCCTTGCATGGCCACGATGTTTCAAGTGGTCTGTGTTGATTGTGTCGAGCGCAAAACTAATCTCCCTCGCTCCTCTGGGTGTTCGTAAACCCATCATACTTGTGCGACAGTGTACCTACTTTCACTGAAAACCGTTTTACATCCATGTAAGGCTAATAAGATACACTAAATTTAGATTCAGTATCTGGACAAAGTTTCAGCATTTTCCGAGTTTCGCTGTTAAGCAATTAAATATCAAGTTGAGTGAGCACTTACTTCAGCACCATACACCACAATATTACCAACTTATTCGACGTGATTAGACCCTAGCGTAAGTTATTCAGCGTAATGAGCCCTCGATATGTTCCTGCAAGACGCTGTAGTTTTCCTCGTTTATGTTGCAGTTGTACCTTATTCCGGGAACGTCACATCCCTTTCTCTCTTCAGCCGTCTCTGTCTCCCTGCTAACACTATAATAACATCGCAAGAGCACAGACCTGAGCCAAGCAATTAACGTAATGCTAAATTGTTAACGGATAATTCAAATTGGGCTTAAACCTATAGCAGTTTCTTGTTAATCTTCATCAAAAATTAATCATGTGTTCCTTGTAACATTCCTATATAGCAGCTCCTTTAAATTTTATGACGATCCGTCCATAACTTTGTGAGTTATGTTCTGATGAACAGAAAGGCAAACAGAGAGACAAACAGACAAACAGATCATCACCAAGATTAGGTAATTTTTTCTTCGTAACGTTTTAATAGATCCTGTAAAATTCATAAAGATTCGTTCATAATTTTGTTAGTTACTAGATGATGAGTAAACAGAAAAACAGACAAAAGAGCAAACGGACGAGCAGATCATCACCAAAATTTACTCATTTTTTCTGCGTAACATTTCTAACAGTTTCTGCAAGCTTCATGAAGATCCGTTCGTAACTTTCTGAGTTATACTGCAAAAAAAGAAAGAAACAGAGAAGCAAGCGACTGACCGGATCTATATGAAAAATTAAACATCTGTTCCTCGTGACAGCGGTACCTAACAACCCCTATAAATTTCATAAAGATGAGCTATACCTTTTGAGTTCTGTTGCTGACAAACACACAGACAAACAAACAGAAAAAAAGCAGACAAAAACATAACATCCTTGGCGGAGATAATTATGTTGCATATTTTTCCTTTGGTCCCACTCTGATTTCCTCTGTAGCGCCTTTAGCACAGAGCATGCGTGTGTCCTTAGGCTGTTCATACGAGAGCGCTACACCGAATAAGAGCATTCCCAGCGGTACCGCTACGGCCGGTCTGGCTTATATCAGAATCTGATACACTACCAAAGCTCGTAATATTACTGCTGTAACCCTGGCCATTTGAAACCCCGTCTGTAAAAAGAGGCGCCTCTGCGTCGCTGGTTTGTGTAAAGATCAAGTGTTTGGTTGTGTTGATCCGTCATAAGATATGGGCTACAGCGCATGTACTTAGAAACGCTCACTAGATTAGGCAGGCTTGCAGTGAACTGGCATATAGCGATGTGAACTAGCTTTGGTACTGAATAACCAACGCTTCTGTTGTAATTTATTAATACAAGGAACACTGCGCTTTGACTGCTGTTCAAGGAAAAGCTAAGAAACGCGTATTTTATGTGTTGAGTGGGGATTATTGGAATTAGGTGTTATTGTTTCGTGATATAGCTTTTTTCCCCATTTCAAGGTTATCTGTAGAAATACTTTTAAGCGAGAAAATAAATTTGATCGATAGTCAATGACCTGTAATTTAGAAAGAACACAAGTGCAACACGCTGTTTTATTTGGATGTCGAACAGAGCAGATGCCACATCCAGTCACTATAGTGCGGTTTGGGCTGTGGTCTCCAGAGCGGGGCCATCTGCCAGCAGCTGCGCGTTAGCAGCCCAGCGCCGACATATGAAGTGCAGTTTCACGCAGCATTATAGAAATAAAGCGTCGTTTTAAGGGGCAACGAACGCTATACTGAACTAACAAACCTTCCATCTTCAGATACCAATTTATTGTGCTGCTGAAGAATTGCACTGCTGCTCCAAAAGAGCCTGATAAAATCTGACTGGTTTTAATAGGCTTGGCAGAAAGGGTTGCCTGTGAATGGTGCGCGCACCTGGGTCTTTCTTCATAATAAGAGAGGCGGACCGCAGCAGCTGCCTCAGCCAACTCGCAAAAAACAGTCGATTCTTAATCTGCGAAGATTTTGACCCTTGCCTGATTTTTTCTAACCCTTGTGATATTTTAGAGTCAAGTTCTTACTTGGTCTTTCCGTAAATATGCAGCGCGACAGCAACAGCAGCACCGCCGCGCTGCGTGCGAAGTTCTTCATAGGCCTGCATGTTTTTCTTGTCCGATTTGTAATGTGGAAATGTTGAAACAGTGTTGCTAATTTTATGTTTTTTCTTCATTTTAATGTTTGGCTCGCGTCACCAGAAGTTTAGCGAACAAGCTGATGAAAACAATGTTTAGAAAGTCAACTCGGTAGTATTGTAAAGTGTAAACCATAGAACTGCAACTAATTCGGTGGCCCAAACATAAGCACGCAGTCATAAGGCATATTATGCAAGCACAATTTGGAATGAGAGAGTCGCCCATCAACTTTTTACCATCGGACTGTTTGACGCGTGCAGTGAACTGTGAAGATGGTAAAATGTGTATGTATCATGTGAGGAGAAACTGAATGAGTTTGGCGTGGTGTTGCTGCAATACAATGAAAATAAGCTGCTGGCTCTAAGTCGATTCTTAGAGGATGTCGAGCGAGCAGAATTGTATAGATATGGAGTCGGTTTTCGAGTATTATTGTATTGTTTCGTTTCTTTGGATTCGTGGGATATATATCGATATTTCTTGCATAAATTCATGTTGGCTTCCCGTCAACTGCTCTAACTGCAACTTACTATTAAGTGATAGATGAACACGAAGTGTTTTGTATTTTCAAAATTTTCTTTCGAGTACACGATAACCTGAGATGAAAGCCCGGAGCAATTGTTTCCAATCCAATGTTGCCTTGCGATCCTACGAAAGGGCGCCTGTACATGAGCAGGTACAGCGTTGCCAGCCGCCCGTCGAGCGCTGCTCCTGTATGAGCTTGGAACACATGCGGTGCGAAGAACAGCAACGTATTATATCATCCTGGCAATTCAGTTCTGTGGGGTGGTTCAACTATATACTTTCATGCGTTACCTACTTCTGCTGATAGGGACGCCTCACTCTCCATACAGCATGAATGGTCTCTCTTCCATATTCTGCATTTTACGAGGATAAGGAAAAGTAACCTTGTAACAGCTCAATAACAGCAAAATAGAAAAACTGCATTTCGATTGATGCATAGTTTTATACGGTAGCATCTACCTGCTGCTATCGGTGCATGGTCCATCCACTGAATATCATTTCCTTTTTCTCCACGCTGTATTTGTATCTAGCAATATTCTGCATTTAGTATACGTGACTATTTAACACATACTTATAGATTTCCCTACCGGATTTGGTCGTAATGTCTGTCGAAATTACGGCGCATGCGTCTGTTTCTGTTTTAAATACGCTATATATTCTGTGCTTTATGCGCGCCTAATAGCGCTTATCCGCCGGAGCCGAGCCGGAGCACACGCTCTTTCTTTCCTCTCTTGGCAAATCCTCAGAACCCCACGCGTCCGTTTTGTGTAGAGCGCACCAAAGCGAGCTGTCGCTTGCTCTGTAGTCTCCAGTATTTACTGTGTTTGTCTTCCTCTTAAAATTGCCATAATTGTGACATGCCTGCATGGTGTCTGGTAGGTTTGGAATTTTATCAAAAGTGAATGTGAACGTGATTTACTTCCGTGAACAGCAGCACTGCCGGTAATGCTACTTCAATGAACGATTTTACCTCTTTATCTAGCGAATATATTTAATGTTAGTAGATAGCAGATATAATGTTTTGTCATGAAAAAACTCACATATCAACCGAAGTTTCCTTATTGCCCAACGTTACTACATGATACTTGATTGTCATCTGTACGTTTTTCATGTACGTTTTGCCTTGCCTTGTCTCTCACATGTATCCCTACCTGCCGCTTTTTTCTAGAAAAGAAGTGGAACACAAGTTGTTACATGCCTACGTATACTGAACTTATTCTATTTTCTCAACAAATTGCCCCAATAAAGCGACGCTCACCGTATACGTTCATGAATTATTTACGTTTATTTCCGCAAATGAGCAGAGGCTCCTGCGCCGAGCCGTACCATTTGTCTCCGCTGCACGTTTTTGCACGGCCATTCCTCAATTTCTCAACGCCTTGCTTAGATGAGCACAAGAGCTACAGTGTTTCCCTGAAAGTGTAAACAGCTCGGCGAGAGCCCATCCATCTGCCGAGAATAGTCGCGCTTTGCCGACTCTTGCGTGTGCTTAGCACTAATGGCTGATTGCGCCCTGACAAATGAATTTACTGTGGGAAACTCGCACCCACGCGCCAGTAATAAGAGCTTTGCTCAGGTAAATGCCATGTTTACCTTAAAGCAGCTGTACTATAATGAGCTCATAACCTGCGATGTGTGGGGGAGTGGGTGTGATGGGAAGTGGTCTGTTAGATTGGCCTTTGCTGGCCAAAGCTTGAGTACTGAACGGCTTCTTTTTGTGAAAACTCTAAATGTTGCAGCAACTCTCTTGACCGCTCTTCGACTTTTTAAAGAATGTTTTATAGCATTTTTGCTGCGTACTTAAGACCAATATCGTGATTTGTAGGCTGTTCTTATACCGCTTCGTCTTAAAAATTATTCAGGCTAGCCTGAAGCCTCTAAAGTTATCATGTTAGAGGTCATATTCATCACGTAAATCATAAAAGGACCTTCACTTAATTATCTCTCAACGAGTACTAACCAAGCCTCACGCCCTGCTCTACGCTTCAAGTATGGGCAATTTCCCAGTTTCCCGGACGCTATATCATCCCTAATAGTTAGGGATCGCCAGAAATTTTGTATGTGGAATCTCGTCTAAGCAGCGCATGGTAGCTACAGCTGTAGGCACAGCAACTGGTATGGGGCTACATATGCAGTGCCGCGAGACCATCGAGAGCGGTCGCGCTTCGGGAGACTGGCTGTACCGGTTGTTTTGTTTGTGGAAATTTTAGATCTAATTAATCTATTTTGTATATGTATCGTAATTTTGCGTTCTTCCTCTATGTTTTCGCCCTTGGAATATGTTCAATAGACGGCAGAACATCTGTGAAACCTCAATGCTAAAATTAAAATTCTACTATAGCTACATGCGATATGTTACAGAAATCAGACAATAAGCACTTGACGCCTAATGCGAATATGCGTCTAGTGTTGCATGCAAAGTAACTGGTCCACACAGAGTCTCAGCACTCTGGACTGTGCTGCTTCACTGTTAGTTGCAACTGAACCATGTCATAGGGAATGAATTCAGCCACTGTGTCCTGGAATATCCTCATTAACCCAGTGTTTCACTAGTTTTATTCCCCATAACCTCTTGTGGATGCCAAAGTTCTTCCCGAACCCCCAAATCGGCCTAAGATCAATTTATTGTGTAATATTGTAATGGTAGCAACCAACAATATATCATATATAAATTTAGTTTTAGCGTTGGAAAACGTCCGACAACCCCCTGCAGTGGGGATTCATGTACCTCACTCGGAACTCCTGCTGGCCCTTAGAGAGGCATTTTTTCCATTTAAAAATTGAAAAATAGGTACAGTTTTATGAAGGTACTATAAATGCATATTATGTGTCATAGTTCTATATGAAACTAGAGCGCTCTGAGAGCGCATACCTCCTCCAAGTAAGGCAACGGTAACGAAAAAGTCAAATTGGCTCTGAAACCATGATTTCTTTTGCATCAACTCCAAAATCTAATCATTTGTGCCTTTTAATAGTATTAACAGCTTCTGCNCTAGAGCGCTCTGAGAGCGCATACCTCCTCCAAGTAAGGCAACGGTAACGAAAAAGTCAAATTGGCTCTGAAACCATGATTTCTTTTGCATCAACTCCAAAATCTAATCATTTGTGCCTTTTAATAGTATTAACAGCTTCTGCAACTTTTTTTGAAGATCCTTTCATAACTGCTTGAGTTATGCTGTTATGCTGCTAACAAACATTATGACGAACATAAGTCAAACATACAAACGAACCAACCTATCTGCATCAAAATTTAGTCATTTATATCATTTAACAAATAACAACTCCTGCAAATTTCACAAAGATCCATTCAAAATTTTTTGAGTTATTACGTAACAAACATTATGACAAACACAACTCAAACATAAAAACGAATCAAACGACCTCCTACAAAATTTAACCAATTTTGCCTTTTTACATTGTAAACAACTCCTGTAAATTTCATAAAGATCTACTCAAAACTTTTGAGTTATTGCGTAACAAACAGTATGACAAACATATGTCAAACATACAAACGAACCAACCGATCTACACCAATATTTAGTCATTTATATCTTTTAATATTACTAACAATCCCTGCAAATTTCATAACGATCCATTCGGAACTTTTTCAGTTATTGCGTAACAAACATTATGAAAAACACAACTCAAACATAGAAACAAATCAGCCGATCTGCACCAAAATTGAATCATTTATGTCTTTTACCATTACTAACAATTCCTGTAATTTTCATAAAGATTCACTCGAAACTTTTTGAGTTATTGCGCTAACAAAAATAGAATCAAACACAGCAACAAATATACGAACGAACTAACAGATCATCACAAAAATTTGGTCATTTACTCTTTGTAATATACCTAACAACTCTTCTAAATTTCATAAAAATCCATAAATAATTTTTTGAGTTATGGCATTGAGAAAAATGAGGCAGACAAACAAACAAACGGATGGACGGATCTTCACAAAAGTTAATCATCTGTTTCTCCTAACATACCTAACAATCCCTGTAAATTTTGTCAAAATCTGTCCATAACTTTTTGAGTTATCTTGGTGACAGACAGACAGATAGACAGATAAACCCGACAAAAACATAACCTCCTTGGCGGAGGTAAGTATGCACTGTACTAAATAAGTACCGTGCAAATAATGTAAGTTTACCTCAACTAGAGAAGTCTTTTGGTGTGGTAAAAGCTGCACCGCTGTGCTTGGGTGGCTAACCCACACAATCTCGGTAATTGAAGGCTTTTAAATTATTGTAAACGTTATCATTTACGTGAGATAAGCTGCCAATAGCTCGCTTCTCTGAAATTTGATAAAAAAATGTGCCATTGCGCGTACACAGCTTTGGAAACACCGCCGTCACTCTATGTTTCGCATATGTCCAGTGTTGCTCCCGCGTGCAGCTAGGAATACATGCATTAAGTCCCTCCATTTGTAGTAACCGTTTCAAAATCACACATACTGAAAAAGTAAATCTATTAATAAATGGAGGGCTAAGATGCCTAGCGCAGTAACTCTTTAGAATTAAACTAATGCATTACTGCACTGGTCATATCAGCACTCCTATAATGAGAGTGTGCGTCCGGACAACGAAACCGGTGCTGTCGTCCTATAGCGGTGTAGCTGGCGTCGCTTCCTCTACAGTGTCATACAGTGGTTCCGTGCGCTCCGTTGTTGCTGCACGGAATATGCTTGGTTGGAAAGCGCGCAACATGCCAGCCGCAGCGGGTTGCGTAACGTGTTGAATATGTCAAATGCGCCGTGATGCGTAACTTGTTGAGTATACCAAATGCTGCGTGTTGCGTAACAAGCTGAATATGCCAAATGCTGCGTGTTGCGTAACAAGCTGAATATCCCAGCCGCTGCGTATCACGCAACACGATGCACCAATTTGTTAGGCCTTTAAATTTGAGCCGCATTTTGTCATATTCCATCCGGTTGTCTTTCTTAGGCTCAATGGACAAGCTCCAACCATTTAAGTTTCAGTGCGCCCATTTGACATGTGATGCGCTTGCTTACATACTTCTTTGTTCCTCCGGTTACAGGGAAGTTGGTGGAGGAGCAACAACATCAAAAGCGAAACTCGGACAACTCTGGGGACAACAGCGATGGTGACTCGGCCAGTGGAGAAGCGGGGGAGCCGCCGACACCTCCTCACACCCCCCTCCGAGAGCCCCTCCTGAGGGCAGACAAGCTCACCGCGGAGGGTGAGCGACCCACCCTCGGTGCGCGTCCAGCACCGTTCCAGCAGCTGGACCCGCTGCAGCAGCAGGCCCTTCACGCAAGGGTGAGTTTCGCCTTGTCTTGTCTAATGACACGTTCGATTAGGAGTCTAAATTGAGCCTTTGACGCTTAACATGTCCGAAACTGCAGACAGATGCGATGGCTTCGACCCGTTAAATTGAGTCAGACATGACAAATCATTGGTTTTTGAAGACTTCCACAAGCTCAATCTTGCTCCGTAAGAGTGAGCTTTCACCTGGCTTATGGTAATCGCGTTGCTTTTACAACCTGCAACGCGATTCAAAGTGACAAAGCCAAAGCTCCTGTTTGAAGTTCCGAACAAGTCAAGTCATGTGGCCTTGGCTTAGATCGGCTCCGACCACCCAGTCGAACCTGCCCTGAATGTTTCTGCTGCTCGCTGGCCCGTAGTTGTGAGAGTCGCTTGCAGGAGACACAGAGCTGTGTCACTTGCGGAAGTCTGTGTACCTGCATTAATTTTGTCTCACTGGGTTAATTAGTTCTGAGCGGAAGTGACGTGGCGATGTTATATTTGTTTTGTTCACATTGCAGGCCCGAGCAAGACTTGCGTGTTCGGACCGACGCTATTGTTATTGTCCCTCAGCAGCAGGCAAGGCTCTGGAGCGAGTGGCCACCGGCTCTGAGGACTCTCTTACTCTTCGAAATTCATTTCAATTTTTTGTTCTGCAATCGCAACTTAACGCGCTGCGTATGTGGAGGATAGGGCTCATTCCTGCACCTAAAATGAGAAATTTTTTTTAGTTCTTGTATATCTTATATATTGTTTCAGTCTTGGCTGACGCCCTTATAATTAACTAGACCTGACAATTGCTAAAGAAACTTGATGTTAAGCCGCGGCCGAGCTCAACTGTCAAATGACAAATTTTACCACAAATGCGTAGGTCCGCGGGCCTGTAAGCCTCAAAAGTGTTGACTTGCGAGGAAAGCAGTGATACACTGCCTTCGAGCAACGCTCAGCTCTTTAACTTTTATTAAATTGTTTCCATGCAAGCGCCCGCATGCTGCCAGCCACGTAGCAATTGTCACCTCCGAGCAGCTGAGGGCCGCAGGCTGAAATCGAACGCGTGAAACTCAAAGCTGCGCCTCAGCCTGGGAAGTGCGGGAAATTTCCATCAGTGAAGGCTGTAGTTGCAGTAGCACAAGTGCTAGGCCCGAGCCACGGTAACTGTGAAGTGACTTACGGTATCACAGTTCTGGCTGCGCCCTGCGTGTCATCATTTAGGTGTAGTTCGAACTTTTACGCTCAAACGTTCTCGGAAGTTTCCTATTCTACGGCATCGATCTCTTGCTCCACTCTACCAAACGTAATTTGTTCCAAACTTTAAAGCCATTTCACCTGATCGTTTCCATTGACTCGTTAAATTGCCAGGTAATTGGCAAAGTTTTAAGTTCAGGTTATATTGCAGCGCGATAATATCCAAACTCACCGATAGCTCTAATGATTGAAAATTGCAGCTTATGATATTCGTAGCGTGATTAGCATCGATTAGAGCCGACTCTTTTTTGACCCGTGTCCTATTAACTCATGCACGGCGCTGTCATGCGCTCCAACGCTATGAGGCCAGCCTGGCTTCTTGCTTCATTTTACAGTTTGTACTATTTTTTATCACATAAAGATTCACCTGCTGCATTTTATAGACACCGTATTATCTTTTATATGGTGCTAAAGTCACAAAGCTATGAATTTCAATGTAGGTATTCACCATCGCCATGTCGCTCAAGTTTTCGTCTCATTGCGTCTATTATACAAAGGAAAGCTCCAATATTTTATCTAGTTTTTACTTCACTTATGTCGCCAATATTCATATAGAGGCGAATGAGACCAGCCAGCCCCTAATGAAGTGAACAATAGCAAACATAAAAATTATCAGTTTTTCATCATTATTATTGAGCTCTGAACAACACTGTCCTCGTGTGACGTGCGCGTAAATCAAGTCCTACACCGGAAAAAGTACATAGTGCGCTTCACCTTGGCTTCGCAATTTCCTTCGACAGTGTTTGGTAAAACGAGCGGTCGTGTATTGATGTTTGGTAAAGTGGGGCTCGTGGTTTGTTCTATACCTAATCGGTTGTTTTCTGCCTGGGAACTATCGTGCTACATCTCCTGCAGGCCTCAGGTGCTTGATCCCATTGCTAGCGAGACGTTTCTTGTTGTTACAATCGATCATTCCCTTGCAAGCAGAGCCAGTGGACCTGCTCTCGCAAGTGCCAATGTTTGCAGCCGTCTAATGCTGCATATGGTCGGGACCATACCGAGCAATTAATTTTATCATGAATGGATCAGGCTTTTCTAGTGGATCTGCAGTACCATGTTGTCAGTGCAGTATTATTCTGATGGTGCTTATCTTTGCCGTGTTACGTGCGCTCGTAATCGATAGTAGATTATGCGGACGTAATAAAGAAACTGAGGACAAGTATTGTTGACCAAATTCACATAAAAAAAAACTGAGGGTAGATGCTTTACCAACGCACAAAGGACATATGGTTCTGTTAGTGTTTCGTAAAATGCTTCCAATTCACATTGCAGGGTATTTTCACTTCGTAGCATAGACTGTGTAGACTTTTTTATGTTCAAATGAAGGTTTCTAGGTGTCCTTTAAAGTAGAGACACAGAAATACGGTAACTACCCTCACATTTAAAAATCCGTATGTTTCGCAAGCTTGGAGCTACCATCCCAATAATGTTTCTTTCATAGTCAAATTTAACGAAATCAATGAGGTTAAATATTTTATCAGCACGTAAAGGACGTAAAAAATCTACTGATTTGCGAAAAATCTGCTGATTTTTCGCAAGTTATTCTCAATTTGCATAGAGGCTTACTACCTTGAGTAGTTCGAATGTTAATGACGTTAGTACTAGTTATATATCATATGTCCATTTATTACTATTTTTCTAAACATTATCAACAACCGATTGCCGCCGGTGTTGCACACGTACCTGTCTGCTTACAGAAGCGCTGCGTACAATAAGTTCACAAAAGATGCAAATGAGATGTGCCGCCGTGGTGCGGTCGTAAAGGGATGACGCTCGCTGAGACCTAATGGATGGAGGTAGCTGAGCGTAGGGACGTGCCTCAACACAATGAGGGGAGGTCGCAACATGTTACCCTCAGCTAATGTCGGCTGCGAGGTTTTCGAGCAAAAAATGATGCTAGCTTCTCATTATTGTCGGTGTATATTGCCGAGACGATCCGCGCGTTCCAAATTAAAGTTCTCGGACGAAATTAGCATAAGCATAAAGTGACGTTTATTTTATTTATACTCATTATAATATCTATACTGCTATAGTACATCTGCGAGCGACGATTTTCAGCTCTTTCACCGAGGAGTGATTGTTAGATGTGATATGACGAACTTTTCTTTCTTTGTGGTCAGTGCGATATCTTTGATATAGCTTCATTTGAGATGTGTAGAGTGCATGTTATGAATTGTGAGACATCGCTGATTTTGTTTTATACATATTACATTATAATGCGTATATTCACTGCTGAGTGCAGTGCTTAGGAAAAGTGAACGTGCTCATATTGCTTCGGCCTACTGGCACCGGCGAATTAAATTACTCTCCTCTCAATGAAGCTCACTCCCGCTGGGCAGCCTGCAATTGTCCACGGATAGCAAACACTGGCCATACGCGAGCCTCATCGGCTTCACTTTTGAAACATTTTCGAAAAACATTTATTTAACGTCTGTTTCAATTTAATCGCCAAGATTATATATAAAATGGCATTGTCGCAAATCTGTAGTTTATTTGAAGTGTTCAGGTTTTATTCAGCTAACTGGTGGACTCGTGCGGGGAAAAAAATTCATGCAATAAGCTATATTCTTACTTAATTAATATAGGCCGATGCGGAATCTTCTCTTCTCTGACTTGCTGCTTAATTTTCTTTACTGATCCTTTGTCAGGTTCTCATCTTTAGGTTCTCTTTTCTCTGATTTGCCGTTTTCACATTGTCCACTCAAGCGTATCAGCAGCTCTTATTTTCTTCTGTAACCTTTCTGCATGCTTCAAGTCTTTCTTGGCATTGCAGTGTCGTATTGACGCTTCATCTCATTTCCATTGGTAGCACGTCTTCGTTCATGAGACTGTAGTGGTCTCGTTCTTCTTCAACGTTTCCTATCTTCCTTTTTAATTAACGCACGTCTTTCATAGTGAGAGGCAGAAGTAAAATCTTGAGTAAAACACTGCAATAAAATTGAATGTAACTCCAGTCCATGAAGGTATAAAGGTCCTTCATAACTTCATGCTCCAGTCAGCTTATATGCAACCGTAGCCAAGGTACTGTCTTGCAAACTAAGATATCTGCTTCATTGAAGTGCTAAAATTTTGGCCTTTGAAGCAAAATTTTCTCCAGGAGAGAAAGACAGTATGCTAGAAGAAATAATTGCCTACCGCCAGTGAAAAATCATCAATTCGTGAGTGCTCCGTTGATCATCTGCCGAAATTATGCGTCGTGAAATGAGAGAAAAAAAGTTACAAAATCGGACTCCAGAAGCTGCATATATATTGTCCCGATTTCAAGAAGTATATCAAGCAAGAAGTGTCTTTAGATAAAGGGATAAGGAACCCACTTCACCATCTTCTGCAACCTGGTCATCGATCTCTAAGGAAACGTAACTTAGTTACAAAACCTGCAACCTGGCCTATTTTTCGCCAATCTAGTTCCTTAGGAACGGACACGAAATAAATAAATATATGAAGAAGTATTTTATTATATAAGGATAAGGAAACAGATTGTTTTGTTCTTTGAGCGTGACTGCCGGTGTTGGCCATACCTCTGCCATCAGGACTATACTGTATGACACTTAAACACATGAATTTTATATGTTCCGCGAGAACAAATGCTTGCATACCATTAAACCGAATATTATATGGTCGAATTATTCTTTGGTTTCCTGCGTCTCGTCACCACGCGTCTCGCTGTTCGGGTCTGGGAGAAGGGGACGAGAGCTATTTTCGTCTCCTTGTCCCTTCCGTGCTTGACAATAATTTACATATTTGCAGCGATACCAGAGTTATCACCGTCACACGCAGCTTGACGGCACATTTGTTAAGGGAAGTTAGCGCGATGCGCTGCCTCTTGAGACATGCCGGGGTACGGTCGCTCTCCTCTCTGTTGCTCACGATATGGTGTGCTCGGATTCCAACCACACCGGACAGTTGCGGCATCGGTAGTACTGTCCGTGCATGCTTGCGTCAGTTTCTCCGCGTTGTTTGGAACCGTATCACGTATCCGCAGTAAGCTCCGCATTAAGCCTACAATGCCCACTCTCCTTCATGGAGCAAGTTTTGAACAGTGCTACTCCTGCCTGAAATCGCGTTTTTATTTGATTGCTATTACTAGAAAAAATTGACTGATTTTGAATCTCACATACAGAATCACTAGCAAAATCCTGATGCCACCAACTCATTACGTACTTCCTTTCCAACTGTAGTAGGCCGCTGTGTAGTCTGTAGCAAGTTATCGCCCGAATAATTTCAAACCCATCCATTATAAACGCTTCGTAGATGACACTTTCCGTATTTTCAAGGACCCAGCTGATTCTGATGTATATCTACAATATTTAAATCGTAAGCATGCCAGCATAAAGTTCACCGCCGAAACCAATCAAACGATTCTATTGCATGTTTAGATACCCTAGTCACAAAGCAGGACTCGAACCTAACCACTTAAGTCTACAGGAAGCCGACATCCTCGTGCCTGGGAACTAACTTCGTTAGTCACTGCTACGATCAATTTAAAATAAATGCTATAAAAACTCTACTATTTAGGGCATATAATTTATCTTCCTCGTATCTAGCATTCTCCAATGAAATAGATTTTCTCCGAATCTTCTTCAAAAATATCGGCTACCCACACCACCCTCTAGATCACTTCTGCAAACTATTTCTTGACAAACTATTCGATCCCGATTTAACTAAGCCTACCTACCGTTCGTAAATTAGATTTTTTCCACTCCCTCCCATACTACAGCAAAGCCACTGTCGATAAAGTCAATTCCCTGAAAGCATTCCTCTCCGAGGCCTACCCCCACATAAACTTTAGGTTCTCTTACAAAAATACATTAACCCTAGGATCCTACCTTAAATTCAAAGATAAACCTCCCACGAACCTTCAGTCCAGTGTTGTTTACGCCTTTTCTTGCACGAGCTGCTCAGCTCTGTACATCGGCAGCACTGGACAGCATTTCAAAGCCCGCGTTGACCAACATTTAGGTATATCAAGCAGAACAGGTTTACCACTAGCAAAACCTGCCTATTCAGTTCCCCGTCTTCATGCTGAGCAAAATAACCATTCAATTAGCAGGAAAGACTTCTCTATCATAGCTTATTCTATTCTCATAACTCTTAGAATCACTATATATTCGAAAAACAAAACCTACCTTCAACGTAATGACTTCAGTCGTACCGCTCGTCACGATCCATGACTGACGCTTTTGACTCCAATTGTACTTGCCCGTTTTCCTCCGCTTCCCACACCGTCGGACGCTTATATAGGGACCCTCATTGCGCACTGTAGTCATTTACCTTTTAGGTCTCCCCTGCTACCACATGACCAGACTTAGTTCATGCAAAATAAAATATTCTTTATAGTCATCCATTGTTGGTTATAATTTTTGAATTTCTGATGATGGGAATTAACTTCCCGAAACGTTAAGTTTTAGAGAAATTTGTTGACACTCGTTATAATTTTTTCAAATTAGCTTTAGTTTAATATTTTGGTTTTGCTACCGTAGAACGAGTACCCGTGAGACCGCCTCAATCCGTAGTTTCTGAACAATGCCGCATTGTTATTATAATTTTTCGTTTCAGATGATCGGCAGCGGAGGCTACTCGACTCTGCTGACACTGGCAGCTCTGCAGGAGAACGGCAGCAGCCCTGGGGCACCCGGTGGTTCTGCTTCTGCAGGAGTTGCTGTAGCGGCAGCTGCAGCTGCTGCAGCCGCTGCAGCGGCAGTGTCTGTAGCCAACAGCCCCGGCAGTGTACCACTACCACCCTCCCTGGACCCTCACAGAACTCTGCCTGTCACACCCACCACCCCCACCTCTACCGGTGAGTTTACCTCTCAGTGTCAATTTCTGCACTTCACTTACAAGCCAAGTCCTGTAAGTTTAAAACAGCGCTGAAGGGAGCACTTTAGTGAACAATAATAATACGCTTTATTAGGTACGCATGGGGACATAGTACACAGCAGACAGCTTATTACTAAAGTTACAGTTGATACTAAGATCAGGTAATACCATCATTACAAACTACACTGCATTGCGGCCCATTGTTTGGCCCTGTTTGGAAAAAGTATGCTCTGCCATCGGCTATACATGTTAGATAGTTTGTAGCCAGGCCCGTTACCCATCACCTTGAGTAAGGCGTTATCAGATTTTTCTATCCAGAGCTGGAGACTCAGAGCGCGTTTTTTCCCCTGACTCTGAGAGAAACATGTGTCCTTAAGTAGATGAGCAATTTATCGGCAAATTCTCTATCCCTGCAGCATCTTCCTAAAAGAAAATGTTGCTGGGTCACCTGCAGCGGCGGCTCGTAGCTACTAAAGTGTGCTGCGTCACAGTTCTTTACAAAGATGTCTTTGATTTTTCGTTGGCCAAGATGTCCGCACTCTAAGTCATGAAGAAAACGCATATATCCGTGAGGGGAGCTGTGCAGCCCCCACTGTATGTTAGCTGTGAGTCTCCATTGGCTGCTGCTTCGCGCACGCCTAGCCTCCCCCCCCAATGTCTGACTGAGCCTTCCTATAAGTCGCCATGCCGGAGTTTCGTATTTTGACTACCTTAGACTGCAAGGTTTCTGTTGTGTGAAGATTTGTCAATCGGGTATTTTAAATCGAGAGTCGTAAAGTTTCTGTTGCCACTGACTATGAGTAGCTATTTCCTTGCACCTAGTCGTCAGTCATATTAGTTCTTATCTAGGTAGTTTACAAATTATTCAAAAAAAATAATGGCTTGCTTAGCAATGTTGGTAGCCATAGGTGCTACGATGCTGAAGCGCTTACAACCAAGATACGTGATTTGAACATAAGGTGTCAGTCAACCGACAGATGTACCTAGCATAGTCGTGACGGATCGTGCAGCTCCTCATTCTTCTACTCTAGCGTTTCAGCACTCCCAAACCGGAGACCGCGGAGCGGTTCCTGGAAAACCGAAAAGGTGTAAAAAAATGCAAAAATGTTTTTGTTTCAATTAACGAAGGTTATCATTTACATGTAAATAATTGTTAACCTAAACTACTTTTTTCAGTAGCTTATCTGTAAATCAACTGTCAGTAATTTCAGAAAGTCGAGGAATCATCTTTGAAACTGTTGGAGACATCGGCGCTAAAAAAAATGAATAAAATGAAATAAAATCGTGCTAGAACCACCGCCCAAGTTTCATGTTTGACTTTCGACATTTTCAAGACCTTATATTGAGGGAGGAAGTTTCCCAAGTTAATACCACTGCGGATCTTTAGCAGTAATCACGTAGACGGAACACTGTTCTCTTACAAAGATAAATAAATGCGCTATAGGTATTCCAAACACTTCTGTAGTCTTAACTCATCTCCCATGCCCCATATTATGGCACCACATAATTAAACCACTATTTACTTTATCAGTAATTTACAGTAAAGAGAGTGCAGAATTCACGCCATTCATGACTTTATTGCCTCTTAACACGCTTTTAATGCCTTTATGCGGCCGCTAGCAAGAGAGGAGGTATGGTGGTGCGCCGCAAGACAGGGAGCTGTAATGCGCTCTCCCACGTCACTAACACGGAGAGCAATATGCCTTGATTTTATGTACGCTGTGCTGGGGGTCTGCGCCTGAACATACTGTGGTCTGACACTGCCGACCGCACATGTAGAGCAATCAGCCTGTTGTCTCTTATTACATGCTCAACTGTTTGTATCAATGAGGCGCACAACTGCTTCTTTTGTCTCGAGGAACTGCCCGTTTTTTACTCGGTGCCTGAAATATCAACTGTTGACGGTATTCTCTTGGCAGTGTAGCTTCATGTGCGCGTAAACAGTCTTAGTTATTATTCATCTCGACCATTGCGTTGTTACCGTCTTGAACTGTGAACGAATAAACAAGGGTCAAACGAGAAATGTAACAGTGCTGTTTATTGAAAATAACTTTATTTATTTTATTGCGTTACTGTGTTGATGTAATGTGTTAATGTCTTGATCCCTGGGCTAATTTATAGTTGGGAAGGTAACCACGGCTTTTATCGAAAGCCATGTCGATAAATTTACTGTTGGCAGCCGCTACTGTACGTGCTACTTACATTGAAAAGCAAAGCTGTCATTGTTACTCCTACCTTTACTAGATACCGCAGTCATATCCATAGCCCGCGGTATCGTACTTCGACATGTTTGGTGATGAGGAATTTTAGCTCAGAAGTGAACAGACTTCCTATCGCGTGCCAATCTGTATTTTGTAGGACATCATTCCATACATCATTTTGTAGCGTTTTATTAATTTGAAGGCCATAATGGCTAGATGATATCTTGCATTGCTGAGAGGTAAAGTGCGTCGGCGATGCGTTTCGTTATAGCCTTCCTCAGAGGAAATTCCGTACAATAACCACGTACGCACATGGCTAGTGTGCGAAGTTATGATGCGAGTTATGGTGTACTTGTACTCAGCAGTGACTCCCGGACTGGCAGGACTGTCGCTGGCGTGCCCCGGTTCAGCCCCCAGCATGGTGGTGCCCAGAGATCCACTCGCCAAGAGCAACGTCGACTACACGCGCTACGTGAAGCGATTCTCATCAGCCCTCGAGTGCGGCAGCCCCACGTGCAGGGAGCTCAACCAAAGGTAGCTATCTCCGCTTACTTGGTTTTGTTTTTAACGCATAGCGTGCTGTATTTAAACTTAAGTTGCTCCAATGAAATTGATTTACCCTGAAAAGATCGTCGTTCCAAGCGTCCTACGCGTAGGGCGGTGGTTAATTCAGGTTAAAATTGTGTACCTACTGATACGCACGCAACTGTGTCTAGTTTCAAAACATGTCTTTGTACTCTACCGCAAGTCGTCAGTAAAGCCTCATCCACACTCTCGCTCATAACCTTGAAAAATGACTGCGTGATCACATAGAACCCAGCGAAAATCGCACGGCAGCGTCCACACTGCTGTACCGCGCAGTAAAGTAAACTCCGTGCACAACGCTCCATCAGTGCAGATGTTCAGCGGAAATTCGTTGCTCGAACTAGTTGAACTCATAGTATAATAACTTACGTTATAATAACATGGATGGACCAAGTGAATGCCGATACCATTTATCTACGTGCTGTAGCGAAGCGCGTATTGCCAACTGAGCGTGGGCTGACATTTTCACACTTATGGTACGGTAGTAGTGTTGTCGAGGGCATAGCAACTTATTCAAATGATTTACTTAGAGAACACTTGGCGTTACTCCACAATTTGCATATTTCAAAGTGTTCGAACAATTTATTTTGTCTCATATTTATGTGTCCACAAACCGTCGATAAAACGTTACCCGTCAACTCACGTCGCTTCACAAGTGTCACTACGGTAGTAATGTTTCGTATTTATTCACAAACTTGCAGTGAATTAGAACACAGAGAAGCTTTGGCTTTGGAAATGTCTGCTCTATAAAGAAATAAGAAAACCTTACAGGACGCTTAAATGTCGTTTCGCTTAGGGAACAAACAACTTCAGGAGAAACACGCTGTATCCCCGGCCTAATTCGTGCGAAAATGTCCAACAAGTTGGAAACGTGTGAAAACGAACAAAGCTGCGATTTAACAAGGACAGTTCTCAGCTATCTGCGAAAATGCAACTGTGTGGACCCATCCCTGCGAGAGTGTGGACGGGGCCTAATGAGCAGTATATCGCCTTGTCGTCCATTCCAAAGCGCCGATATAACACCAAAGATTAAGTCTGCATCTGCTCAAAGTTTTCTTTGGTATTCGAGTACACTTTTACGATGAAATGTTATACCCTCGCGAACCTGTTTTCTACAACTCTGTCACAAACACATAATGAAGCTCATTGTGCCAGAACATCAAGCGCTAGGATAGCGACAGTGTATCTTCCTCATGCATCCGGTCATACAAGTGAAGTCTTCTTTATAGCTTTTTATCAACAAAACACACATCGCTACTGTACTCACAAAGTTCTCATCAGTAATAATACTCATTTACACGAAAGTTGAGCTCCTATGAAAAAATGTCACTTTTGAATCGTAAAATCACCACCCACGGTTTCAAAGTCCCAACCAGAGTACGAACAACTTAAAATCCCTAAAGCTATGGTGAAGAAAGAGACCATGTAATCGCATCTATGTAAACAAAGATTTTTTTACAATAATGTTTCACTTCTAAAAACGTTAGTGAATGTATCTTAATTATTACAGTTACCTCCTAGTTATGCTCTGAGCACATTCGCAATAGATGTAATATAGGTTCTTTCACTGAGTACATATCTTCAGAAGCTGAGCGTGCGGTATCTTAAACTCTAAATAGCTTCACTCTTTCTCTATTCTTCGTATTTTACTGCTCTTTAGTTCCTTTTGTGCATTTATAAATTTCCAACTAATTTCACACCGGTATAAGGTCTCATTTTACTGAGCAGTTCCTATTGTCTTACGGATATTTCTCTATGCCAGTCACTTAGAGGAAGTGAACGACTTCGCTGAGTTAATGATGGAGAATATTACGGTAACGACACAAAAAGCATACATCAAAGTGCCGAGCTGAAGTGTCATAAACAATTTTTGCTGTGGCTCCTCACAATCCGTCATACTCGTTGACTGACGTGCGCCTTCGTGCCTCATTTTTCACCCAAGCAGGGAGCATTTCCACTGCCTCGAGTGCTGCAACAAAATCTTCAGCAAGAAAGAGGAGATGATTCGACACTTCAAGTGGCACAAGAAAAGAGACGAAAGTCTGCAGCACGGCTTCATGCGGTACTCCCCCACAGACGACTGCTCCGACAGGTTCGCAGCGTGCTCTCACAACCGCAAGCAGACCCACTACCACTGCCTCAAGGTAATATTACTGCTCATTTGTAGCTAGCACCTTTAGTGCAGTTTCTTCATATAAGTGTTGGTATTAATAATTCTATGTATGTACGTATTCACAGACCTTTTGGGAAAGTCGCGGAAATGCTGTTCATTGTGTCCTATTAAACGGAAAGCGGTGCAATCAGAAACCATTTTAACGCAACTGGTTCATAGTTAGCATTCTTTGCTGATTCGATGCTCTGTTAATACTCAATACTGAAATTATCGCCTTCCATAACGAATTATAAACTTCGGTGACGAGCAATGACACGTAAAGCCTGTTTACGCTGTTGGGCTGTACAGCGAAATAATGAAAATTGTTGTGCTACCTAGAATTCTTATTCCTTCAAGTGGTGCACGGAACATTATTTCGGTACTTTATGTTTGCTATGTCAACAGTCCTCTGCATTGTTGTCTCTATGTTACATATGGACAATTGTACAAGGGAGAACTTGAGAAATACAGAAGCAAATGTATTTCTCTCTTCTATAGTAGTATGTACCACCTCATTTTCTGGCCTATTTTTGTTACAAACTCCCTTACCCTACTATGAATGTAGCTCCATGCCTGTTTTATGATTTTATACGTATATCCTTTGTGCATACGGTTTCGTTGCCATGAGAACAGTACTGTAACTTTAATTACCCCAGAAAACTGAAGCCAAAATGCACTTATACCTGTACTGCATGTGGTTATTTCAACAGGAGGGCTGCGACAAAGTCTACATCAGCACCTCCGATGTTCAAATGCACGCCAATTACCATCGCAAAGACTCGGCCATCATGCAAGAAGGCTTCCAGCGCTTCAGAGCCTCAGAAGACTGTGCCCAGGCGGACTGCGCTTACAGTGGACAGAGGACCACTCATTTCCACTGCATGCGAGAAGGCTGCAGCTACACCTTCAAGAATAAGGCAGACATGGGTAAGTCAGGAAATGATCAGCGTATAACATGCCTTCTATAGATCTTCCCTTTCTATCTGTACCCTAAATATGTGTGACTTTCGACGGGCGTAACAACTTTAATCTCGCATATTTTTCACAGCACTATGCCAAGGATGATCTTACTGTTTAACCTTGTTTGTATGCAACTGAGGTGAGCAGTTGGTGACATGCGAGAGCGATGTGAGCTTTGCTTGCTTAGAGGAGGTGGCCATGTCGAATCGTTAGGCGCTTAAATGTTAGAGATTAAGAACAGTTGTACCTTTATCATGTTTGTATCAATGATTATTTGTATTAAATGTTTTTATCAATGATTAATCATATCGAAGTCCATATCAATGACGTGCACCATTGCAGTTTCGACGACATAAGTTTATGTAGCTATTATTCATCTATCCGGTAGGGTAAAAAGGCGTGTACTAGTCTCATTTGCAAGCTCTTGTTCTAAATTTTATAACCATGGCTACTAAATATGTATGAGTAGAGCAGAATTCAAATAATAAATTAATAAACTTGGATTACCTTTTTTCTGATACACACGGTATTCACCACGCCAAGTTGATACTGATATTCTCATTGCTATTAAATAGAAATCACAGTGGTCACGAGACTCATGAATGAAGCGTGAGACAGTGATCAAAAGGACTTTGTGTTTGTAAACTTTCACACGTAGATAAATGTCGGTATTGCCTGTCTTGCTTGTTCGCAATTTTTTAAATAGCTAAATAAAAATTTTTAGCTCTCCCGCTCTGTACGAGGCAGCTGCTTTCATTGATAACATAGAGCTTGTTACTACGAGAGACGAATGTCTTTCTTTTCTCGTGCAGCATCCACTTGTCAGGCGGTAAATTTTGACTGTTCTTTTACAGCACTTGCAACAGAATGAAGCCTGTGACCAGACTTGCGTGTTTGCTAATTGGTTTATTCTCTACTCCATTTAATCCTCTTTATTTGTTTACAGAAAAACACAAAACCTATCACGTGAAAGATGAGCAACTGACAAAGGATGGATTCAAGAAGTTCATGAAGCAGGAAGATTGTCCTTTCGAAGGTTGCAAATTCTCTAGAGTGGTGAACCACATACACTGCATAAGACCTGAGTGCAACTATGTCCTGCATTCTTCTAACCAAATATTTGCTCATAAGGTATCTACCTCACTCTTACCACCTTGTCCTAATAGTTCCTTCATGTCGCCTTTCTATTGTGTGTAGGAGTTTGTATTATATTTTATTTAATTGAAAACAGCTAAATACTGAAGAATTATATTATCTACACTTGCTCTGACTTCTACATATCCCTGATATTCAACCCAGCCATAGCAAGGAGGTTATGTTTTGGTCGGAGTTTTTCGGTAGGCCTCTTCATCCGTCTCCAAGATAACTCAAAAAGTTATAGATGGATCTTCGAAAAATTTAAAAAGATTGTTAGGTATGTCAGAAAGAATAGATCGCGAACTTTTGGATTGATCCGTTCAGTCGTTTGTTTGTTTGTCTACCTGCTTTTTGGCAACATAACTCAAGCAGGTATATGCGAAATGTTTAAGAAATTTACAGGAATTAATTGCTAGGACTGTTACAAAAAGTAAATAACCAAGTTCTTTGATAATCTATTGGTCCATTTGTCTCTCAGTTTTTATGTTTGTCGCTGAAATTGTCAGTAACATAATATAAAATTCTTAATCTAATCTAAAAGAAATTGTTAGAAATGTCAAGATGCACAAATGGCTATATTTTGGTGATGATCTGTTAGGTTAGTCCGTTTGTGTACCTATTTAGCAATATGTTTGTCTTAATGTTTGTCAGGACAACACTCCTCGTAGATAAGACTAATGGTAAATAGCTAAATCCTCGATAAAATTTGTTGCATTCACCGTACCGACTTGAAGCAAAAAAGTAAACTGTTCGTGAAAACGCAAGTAATGTATTTATTGGAAAGAAACACGAATGCGTTAGCACTGGTCAACGGTAATTTGCAAAAATTATTTTAGCCCTTTTTAGGTCATTTTTCTGTCCCAAGCTTCAATTATCGTCGTCTACGGTTGGTATATAGCTACGAATTTGTGTTTCTTGTTCATAAACACATTTCTTGCATCACCGACAACCGTTTGCTTTTCGTTTGAGGTCGTTCTGTTGCCTGTAAAAGATTTTATCAAGTTTAGTGTATGTACAATCAGCCTCATTTACAAATTTCAGTGGACAGTCAAGGTACCGTGTGGTCCATGTCAGGACGTAACTCAATTAAGTTATGGACGGACATAACGTATTGTTGAAAATCACAAGAACTGTTGAAAATGCTAACAAATGCTAAAGACCAAAGTTTAGTGATGATAAAAGAAAGTTTCTGCACTTTCTGGTCTCAGACCCATTTGAATTTGTCGTAAACAATGCGTTGCTTGGCGAAGGTATGCGCTCTCAGAGTGCCTCTCTTGTTTTAGTATTGTAATTTTCTATCGAAGCACTTATATATTTCCCTTTTACAGAGAAAGCACGAGCGACAAGATCACGACCAAAATTACAGACGGTACCGGCTAGCACAGACCATGTTGGGCATTCATGATGGTCATCCCGCCTTAAATCCTCTTCTTCATGAGGCCTTGCGTCCCATGGGTGGCCTACCTCCTTCCATCGTTCCTCCCATGGGCCAAGAAATGAGGTCCGACGAGTCATCATCTCCCACTGTGACCCAGACCATTGGTGTACCTCCTGCCAATCCACTGCAGCGCCCACCTCACTTTCTCATGGGAGGTTTCCCACCACCAACTGTGATAGATCCCAATCATCCTTTAGCCCGTTTTCTGGGAGCTATACCCCAGCCTCCGGCTCAAGCCCTTTTTCCAGGTGGTTCTGCAACTAGCACTGCTTCAACCCCTACTACGTCATCATCCTCGGGTCCATCTTCTCCCGTCGACTTGAGCACCATGTCAGATGATAAGTACTGGGAGCGTTATTTGTGCCTCGTTGGCAGAGAGGATCCATGTCAGTGCGATGCAGCTGGCACTGAGCATTGGCACTGCGAAGATTGTGATATGATTTACAATAATCGTGAAGCAGCTCGAGATCACGGCCGCACCCACGAGCAGTTGACAGTCGTAACAGAAGACCATTACCACCGAGTCATGCCTGGCGATGAAGCGCGCCCCTGTCCTTCTGACTGCCCTTACCAAGATCGCTCCGAGCACTTTCACTGCAAAATGGTAAGTTGGTGCTTAAAATTTAAGTCAACAGCACAGTGACATTGTGATTATATCGTTTGATTAATGATTCTCGGTGAATTTGGAAAGAATAGCCCCTTATTTTGTTGCAGGACGGCTGTTCTGAGTTATTTTCCTTGTCGGACAAACCTTTCCGCCGACTGGAACATAGTCGCATGCACGACTACGCCCGCCACATTGCAATGGCAAACCCCACCAGCTCGCCTTCGCCGACTATCCAGGCGTTTGGCGGCGTCGCGTCCGTTACTTCAATTGACTCCATGTTCAAACGGAAGAGGGGGCGTCCGCCCAAAAACAGAATCGTCGAGGTAGGGGATATTTTTTTTTTCTTTGTCCATTAAAAAATAAATTCCCATTACAGTGCCTACCATTTGTGCTTTCTACAATGTACATTTTATATTAGTGATATTAAAGAAATGTAAATACACAGAAGTACAGCTTATTAATTGGCCCTTCATTTCTTTTTACAGGTTTGGAATGATTGTGTAAGTCAAACTTTCACGTTCTTGTTTTATTAACACGGGTGCCTTAAGTAGTTAAAGCCTACTTGTTCGCTGTAGTTTCAGTTAACACTGAGGTTAGTCTTTATGGCCGCTTAAGGGATTTCGGTTACTAATGAATGATTTCTGTTGTGCTGTAAATCGAATTCAGTCTTGTGGCTATAATGCAGTGAGTGATGAGTTTCTTCTTGTTTATTTAGCGGCACGTTCGATTAGGCACCGAAACTGAGCCTTCGAGGCTGAAGCTTAACTTGTTCGAAACTGCAGACAGGTGCGATGGCTTTGACCTGTTGAATTGAATTTGAGACATTAATTGATCCTCAGTTGGTTACTCGTAAGACTTCCAGCAACTCAATCTTGCTCCGTACAGTGGAGTTATCAATAGGTTCAGCAATATCGTGTTGCTGTTACCACTTGCAACACGGCTAGCAAAGCTAAAGCTCGTGAAGTTTGCGACAAGTCAAGTGAAGTGGTCTTGACTTAGATTGACTTTGGCAACCCAATCGAATGCGCTCGCAATGATTCATAGCGAAGTGTAGCTGGTATATTGTTGTACAAAATGATATGTTGTGTAGAAAATAGTTACACGACGTGTATATTTGTGTATGAGCATTTGTACTCATTTGAAGTGTCTATTGTCGTTGTCTTACTTTTCAGCTCCCAGGATCAAGTAATCACGATTCTCCACCTGCTATCTTCACTAGCTTCAAGTTACCGAAGAGCTCCCCTCCTCCACATGGTTTGCCACCGCTGTCCCCCCATCCCTCCTCATTGTCAGGGCCTCTTCCTCATCCATCATCCAGTATTCCCACCCTTGCTAGTATGGCCACCACTCCACTGGGTCACCTAGCCCAGTTGGGGCGAGACATGGCAGGGTCTCCTCCCACGCCCATAGTGTGCGCCGCTTCTGGTGTGTCCAGTAACTCAGGAAACCCTTCTGCTCATGCTGGTCTCCAGGTGCCTATCTCTCACCCGACTATCAACATGCTACCATTAACTGGACTCATTGTGACTAATCCAGCTCAACCTCAGGTGTGTGATTTCCAGAAGTTAGTAAGTTTCGAGACGAAGATGCAGTGCCTCATATATTCTATATGTGCTGTGATGTTCGAAACTTTCACATTTTTGATGAGTTTCAATTGTTTTATTCTTGCGTCCAATATCGTTTGCTGAAGCTTTAAATCCTTGACTTTATGCGCTACTATGCGTATTGTCACTTTGTGGGTTCCAACGAGCGCTATAGCGCGTGTGAGCCTTGGCGATGCTTCTTACGTTTCTGATATTTGATAGCGGCCCGTCTTAAGTTTGTGGTGATTTTACTTGCATCGCGCCCTGAGAGCAACTTTCTTATCAACAGTAGCTTAAATAAAGGAGAAGGGGTAAGATACTTGTTTATATTTTTCTTGACTACTAAGAAAAATACCCCCTTCTTATTGATAATGAGAGATTCCCTGCCATGCGTGTAGCTGTAGAATATTAGTTTATAAAATCAGGATGCGAACGATTGTCGTCTCATGCTGACGTTTTTGCGTCTACGTAGTCGATTGGGGCTTGATTTCTGACATTAATCATTGCAGACCTTTACGTATGACACTTTCTGCAATATGCCTAATGCTATATTGCTAGCTCAGTACAAAGATATTTGTTTACGGAGCTATAAGGACTTTTAACGTTGAGCTATAATGAGCAATCTACTATATAATTTTTCACGTCGTGTTTTTATTTATTTATTTATATATTTATATCTTTCCTGTCACGCTCTATGGGAATAACATAGGAGAAAATTCAGATTTCAAAATGTAAAAAAAAAGTGGGGTACCGTGGAATCTTTTTCTTCTGTATTAGATAGGGGAAAAATAGAACTAATAGCATAGGAGAAAATTCAGATTTCAACATGTAAAAAAAAAGTGGGGTACCTTGGAATCTTTTTCTTCAGTATTAGATAGGGGAAAAATAGAACTAATAAGATAGGAGAAAATTCAGATTTCAAAAGGCAAAAAAAAAAAAGTAGGGTACCTTGGAATCTTTTTCTTCAGTATTAGAAGACGGCGGGGGTTTTGGTGAAGTGTTAATTTTTTGCTGTCATTTATAATGACGGCATGGGCCACTAGTGATATAATGTTTGAAAGCAAACTCGGACCTTTTTTTTTTTTTGCTCTTTCTATTCAAAAAATTGTCATCGCTCATCAGTTTACGCACGCGTATGAAGATTTTTTTCTAATTTTCTCATAGTTTCGGCCTCTAAAATTACATGTACTGTAAAATATTTGCTTGAGCGTTACTTTTTTCAATTTTATTAAAAGACTTAGAAATGGCTTTGGTATTAAGGACGACGCTGACTATAATCTTTCGTAATCATTACTGAATTCTAACATTATTATTATATGAGATAAGCAACTTACAAGTATCGTACCTTATTTTTAGCTGCTACTGTGTTTGATTACGTTATGTATAATAAATACCACAACGAAAATGATTGATTCTGTACGCCATAACTAATATACTACATGGTTATGTCAGTGGATTTATCAATTAAGAGAAGGCTGTTTTCAAACTTATCTCGCCAAAGCCTTGTTAAATGAACCAATACCTGAAAAAAAGTTTTATAATTTTAGTAGCACTAAAGTGCCATGAAAACTTCGCAATATTTAAAAATAACGTAAGGTTTTTTTCGTCTCTTGGCATGTGAATTGAACGTCAATGTTAAATCAAAGTCAATCGATTCCAGCTGTGCTTGTCATATCCCAGTATAGGTGATATCACGTTTGTGTGTTGAAATATTATCCTGTGGCACTGTTAGTGTATCTATCTTGTACATTTCACTCAGTCAATTCTTATTCGTCTTTCAGGGAGAACAAATCGACGGTTTCACTTCTTGGTTAGAAGGTAGTCCTTGCCCAGACCAGATATGCCCCCTGCTGGGCAGACGTCACTTCCACTGTAGCCATCCACGCTGTCTCTACGTCACTAACAATGTGGAAGTGTTGCCTCTTCACACCAGGAATTACCACGAGACGACACATATTCCTGAAGGATTCCTCTCTATTGATAAGGGCATCGACTGTCGTCTACCATCTTGCCAAAGGTGAGTCCGGTCCTGGCACCTAAGAGTGCACTTGCAGTATACTTTTGCATTCGAACTAAGTTCTGGAGAGTTTCAAGAAGCTCTCTGCACATGTCAAGCACTGCAGCGACAAATCAATCTAAACTTCGATTTCATTGAGTATTTCAGCGTGCGAACTAATTTCCATGATCGAAAAGTAAACCGCACATTTATATCTTGTTACTTGCCTACGGATTTGGTGTGATAATACTATATTTTGCTATTTCGGGGCAATAGCCTAAACTGTCAAAGAGGCTGGAGAAATACAATAGTTACCACTTGAGTGGTAAAGTGATACAAAGTTTCGATCTGCTTGTGAAGACGCCTGCATATGTGTACAGTAGAACAGCTGTACCATCGAATCGCTATACTATGTAGTTTCCTCGCTCTGCAGACGTAATGCCCCAATGTTGATGTATGTATTTTCACTATTTGCCACGTAATGCGAGTACAACTACACTAAAATCAATATGCGCTGAACTCAGATTTTTGTGAGCGTTTAATTACTGCATTTGCCATGGGGTAGCTGGAGCTTTTCACTTTGTAGAAAAGTTCAGTTGGAGCCGAAGAAGATTCGCCATGTAGCGCAAATGTGCTGGGTTACGTACGACTTCGATATATTTCTGCATATCACAAATCAAATAGTAAGGCCAGCATGGGAATAAGATCCATGAAAATTCAAGGATCAAATTGACAGGCTGCTGAGTTACATAAATACACTAGCAATAGTGTCTGTGTCATCTTGTAATGATGATAATACGTTTTGTTTTGAAGATAGGGAGCCCTCTCAAACCTCGGATTAACACAACAATCTTTTGCGACATTTTCGTGCCTCACAGCATTCGATATGTTAAGCCCTTTTTGGGAAAACTCAACAGTAAGTGCATCGAAAGACCTCATTAGCCGCCATCTCGCCAGCTTTGCCAGTTTCGAAATATCTCTCCAATTTCTGAGTTAATAACTCAGGAAGCTGTGACTGTATTTTGTTTTGTTTTTACAGCCGACACGTCAACACATTCGGAACCTATGAAACACGAACGCTGAGCAAAACACAATGGTGTGAACCGGCCTCAAGTAGATCACGTCTTTCCTTTGTTACAGTCGGCGGAATATATGCGAGGATGTCTTGTTTTCACCATGTCTATGTGTGAATCTGTCCATCCAGGCTAGTTCTCATAAGTTATCGCTCAGGTGCGTCGCGTGTCAAAATGCAGCGCCCATTGTGAGCGCGTGCCATTAACGTACGTGTTGTTTGCATATTGTAGGCCACACCTGGTCAGCTACGTGGGACTTGCTGGGTCATGGGCTGGGAGGTCGCGTCGTGCGTCGGTTCTAGTTTTGACAATTTTGATACTACCCCTCGGTGCATCGTCAGTATTTTATACCTAGTGTGCCTGACCGTCAGAAATGACAGCGAAAAATTTGCTATTACACTTCTACATCGGTAAAACTGTCGTTACTAGTTTGCTTATGAAGCCTACAATGCAAGTGGCAACTTGAAGGACCATGAGAAATGAGCGTTTCATTTTAGCAGGCAGTCAAGCATCACTCAGTACACTATCTAGGTATAGGCTAAATATCAGCTCCGTAGCATTGATGGCTGCGCCATGACATCACAGCAGCCGAAATGATTTCGCTCAAGTGGAAATCTGTTTCACCAAAGGAAAACATCTTCTCAAATCGGACTAAATAATTGCTGCAACCAAGTCTATGTGGTTTTCGCTCGTCTTTGTAGTTCTGCTGTACTCTGAAAAATATCGTACCTTTTCCTCGCTGATAATCCACTCAGTGGATGCATAAACTCAGAGCAACTGAAACTTCCATGTGGAACAAAGTAATAAGCAGGATGCATATGAGTGCTCGGAGAAGCTGTAGATATCTTTCTTGCTTGGGCTAAGTAGTGCATTCAAATGTGAGTTTACCACACTGTTGCCATCATCTGCCACCTACTGCCAGATGGTTTTCAATAAAGCATGTCGGGATTGTCATGCATCTCGAACCTGACCTTGTTTTCAGAGCTCGACACGAGAGACACAATTATATACATCAAAACACAATATTAGGAACACCAACATGTGTCTATATATTTATATCTTTGGTATCACGTTCAGAACAAAATGGGTACGAGAAAAATAGGTCAGGCTGAAGATTATGGCCATCTCGTCACGATCTCTTGAAAGTAGCCCAATCTTGAACTTGTAGAGCTTGGTGTGCCATTGTTGGTACACAAGATAAGGGAAGATTGCGTTATACAACGAGTCGTAGGAGAAAGAAATGAAACTCGTATGATTCACGTTCATTCCAAATATGAATAACTATGCTATGAGAAACATGAAATTTATGTACATATTTTGTTGCAACGTGTTTCTAAACACCTGTATTTAAAAACACCCAAATTGTATTAGAACATGTTTAACTACGCTTTATGAAGCATATTTATAAATACAGTATATCATCAGACATACAAGAATGTAATTAAATACGATTGTATTTAAATTATAGCCTTCACTGCTTCTAAAAATGTGTAGTAGTGAAGAAAACTAGAGAATGAAAGAAAAACATTGTAACATTTAATATTCTATATACTTGACGCATTGACTTAAAGTTTGAACGGCGTATAATTTATATGATTTCAATCATCTAGGTAAAGTTTCGACGAGATGCAAAAAATTGTAAAAATTTCATTAATATTCTTAAAGTTACAGAAAGACTGACGAAAAGTCACTGTAATAAAAAGGGATTCTAACCTAACTACAAATAAACCTTTTTTTTCTATTTCAGTAATCAAATTATGAAACACTTCCACTGTACGCGATGTGGATATTCCTTCATAAATTACCAAGCTTTGGAGCCACATCACGACAAACACGTCCAGGAAGATCAAGATTCTGCTCACTCATCGTCTTTGGAACAAGCGTTTGCTTCCAAAGCTCGGCCAGAGAGTCCGATGGAAGCACCGACATCCTCACTGCCGTCCTCTGCCGAGAATCCTCTTAAAAGCCAAGGTATTTACCAATGTATGTTATGCTAGCGGAAGTGCTCTTTTTACAATGGCTGTAGAAGTAACAATAATTATTGCCAAAGTTTTAGCCTAACATCATCCCAAAGAAATTTGACAAGACACTGCAAACACAGACACTATCTACACTATCATATTGACGTCATTGTATTAGGCACATTATTGTATGAAGATGGCATTTTTTGTGAAGCAGTGCATGGTTTCACGTTATATTCACTCTTCACTTCTCGTTGACATACGTTTTTCTTGTTGCCAATAATCCGCATGTCACTGAGCAGATAACACTGACTTTTAGATCTCTCTCCTCCAGTTGTAAAATCGTCTGGGATCTTCTACCCGCTGTCTCCGTTCCCTAACATGCCTCAAGGGGGCACTAGAACTTCGACGCCCCGAAGTGAGCCAGGAGCTCTCGTCATGGCCATCCCCCCGTCTGTCTCCCGTCCTTACACTGTGCCTTCGTTTACCTTACCAGTATCTAGTAGTTTTACTATTACTTCTGCTCCGAGAATATCCCAAGTGCCTCCGTCAACTCCGCCTTTATTATCTGACAACAGCGGAGAATCGTCGTCCGCAAAAATATCGTCGCAATTTTCGAGGAGCCCAGCTAACAATAGTGAAGAAAACGGTGACAGTTCATGTGTACAAACTACTGAATCTTGTGAATCTTTCAGTCCTTCCACTATTACTCCTGAAAAACTTTTACCTGAACACCATCCACAATATAACGGTGAAATATTATGCGGTCGGCCTTTCTGTAAGTTGAAGAAGCGAGAACATTATCACTGTCAATTGTGCAATCAAGCTTTTAGTGAGCAAGAAAAATTGGGCCCTCATTTACAAAAACATATGTCTGGTTCTGGATTTGTGGGCAAAGAAGATGAATCTGAGCAATTAATAGAAAGTGACGAAGAAAAACCTAGTCATTCTCCTAATAGTATAAGTGAAAGACCTCCTAGTCCTAAGAGTCCTGTTGTAAGTTCCTCTCAAAATGTTCACCCGCCTTCTTTTTCAATCGGTCTCAGTTCATCCCAAACATCTCCCCATTTCCCTAGCCCTCATATGTACACACAGGCCCCAGGGTTTCCTGGATTTCCTTCTCCTTTCACTCATCCATTAGGAATGGCCGGCATGTTCCCTCCTGGGTCTTTGCCGCGCCTCTTACCCCCCACCGTCTGGCCAGGAGTTCATCCAGCTCTTGCTGCAATGGCTCACCCCGCACTCATGATGGCAGCACCGCGACCTAACGGTGACCTGCCTCCATTGGCTACTTCGGAAGCACCGAGCGCCTTAGGACCCGCAGGTATAGGCCACCCATCTGGCTTGAACAGCCCCCGTGAACTTGGCACTCTGCTTCCGCCGTCATTGGGAACGTCTCCTCACTTGGCCTTGCTCGGAAAACGTGTCGGCACGGATGACTTCGCCGCGCAAGAGTCTAAAAAGATCAGACCTTCGTCTCACTCTATACGAATGGTGAAAGACGAACCTGTCCCCGATGGTTACTACAGATTCCGGTGAGTATAATGCTTGTAATATCAACTGCTACGATTCTGTTAGTATAAGACAAGCCTTTTTGTTACTTACAGGTCTTTGTATTGGTCATACCATAAAGACGTTTCTCATAACCCCTTGCGTTATTTTTTTTTGCAAATAAGTATTCAAGCCAATCATTGAATGTCTCTGAAAGTATCCTAATATACATATATATGTCTATCATGAGCTCCATTAACACGTTATAGCTACGCTGTGACTGGCCTATGGGTATGAAAAAAAGACTCATTTTGGGAGTGACCCCTAATACAGTAAAGGAATAAATGTAATCAATACCGATTTCAATGTCTGACATTAAGATCTTGAACATAGTGTTCGACTGTTTGTTGCAGATTTCTGTCTTTCACATTCTTTACAAAAATATGCATTACTTTGTGCGACTAGCCGACTACCGTAAATGTTGCCACTACAATGTGATCAGTGTGGCTCCGAAACATAAAAATATACACTATAGAAAAGTCTCTTAAAGTTAATGAGAAAAATGAAGGCCGTAAAAATGCCAAAAATGTCAATTAAATTTAAGGATTTTACAGCACAGGCGAGCTGAGCTGCCAACGTATATTTACGTAAAGCTGTTATGGCGATGGTACCCAATAGACTTGTAATGATTACAGTGTGAATTACAGGTTCAACGAAGACTGTCAGTATCCGCACTGCGGATACCGGGAACACCAAACACATTTCCACTGCATGCGAAAAGACTGCGGATATTCCTTCTGTGATAAGACACGTTTCGTCCAGCACACCGCTCGCCATGATCGCCTCGACACGCTAATGGGCGGCGACTTCCAGCAGTACAGATCGAATGTGTCGTGCGGACGCTCCGACTGTGTCTACGCTTCTATGGTCGGTGAGTACAGTTTTAAAAAATTGACTTAACCTGAGTGGCAGTCACTCGCACGACGAACGTCTTGGGCGGCTACGGGTATCCGGAAAAAAATCCCCGGTCGAAAAAAGCCCCGAGGAACAAAATCACCCGGAAAAAACCCCGATAGGAAAAAAGCCCCGCTTCCTCTTGAATCTATATTTGAGAGCTCTATTAATTTACTTGAATACAGTGTATTTAAGTAAACTTAACGATATTGTGCTAAGCTAAATTTTGCCTAGCATTTGCATGTGCAAAAGTGGGTGGCAAGAACCCCTGAAATAGGTTATGTGAGATTTAGTAAGGTGAGCTTAGGTTAGGTTAGGTGAGATGAGGTAAGGTAAAATCAGGTTAGGTGAGATCAGCTTAGGTGAGGTTAGATTAGGTTAGTGAGGTTTGGTTAGGCTATATGCATAGGAGCAAAATATTTACATTTTGGACTTGTTCTAAAACCAAAAATCAGGTATCTCGGGTTATCCCTATCCGGAAAGCGAAAAGCGTAACGGGAGGACTCATCAAAAAGTAACGTCATTAATTACTTCACCATCGACGAACGCTACAGCTGAGTGGCCTATGAGTATTTTAATCAATTTTGCCTGAAAAATCTTCGTCAACAAATGCGAATTTCATCCCTTAAACAAATGAATAAACGAAGAGATTATATACTAATTAAACAACAAATAATTAGCAATCATAAAGTGCTGTGGATCCTAGTGGAGACTTTCACAGCACTAGAGGCAAAATCTGGGCAGGCATGGCCCCTTGATTCATCTTCTTTAAGTGAAGCCTCATTTACGCATTATAATCAGTTACACGGCTCTTCACAAAACATGTTTAAACATACCGCATTTGTTGGACACCCAGGGCTCAGGATGCCCAATCATTTCACGGTGCCGGGATGCTGAACCAACTACAAGGGTCATAACCGCGGCAGTGTCTTCCTCCTTCCTAAATATGAGTGCAGAGACCCCAATGGTTGAAATTCATCAATTTTACTAATGTTGAATCGCTGAAGAAAGTTTACGTGTGCTTCATGCATTTTGAACCAAAAATTCTCTTGTTCTCTAAGGAAATAGTAAGATTGAATCATGTGATGAATCCTGCTCCAACATTAATTCCATATACGCAGAGAAGCAGTAATCTTCCTCCAGCAGCTGTCATGGAAACCAGTAAATGTCCACGGAAGCCTCTGAAACACGGAATATTCCAAGAATATGAGCTTGAAAGTTTCAAAAAGAGAAATACAATAAATCATGTAGATGATATTATAGAAGAAAAATTGGCTAAGTTCGGATATGGATTCACGTTAACAAGAAACTCGGATCATCGAATAATTTACCGTTTAGAGACTGCGTCAGCCATTCCAGTGGTGACATTCTGCATACAAATCGAAAATATTTTGCGTGTTAAGCTATTCTACAGAAATAAGCACATGCCCTGGCAGAATGGTTCCGTAGAGAGAGAAATACTCACCTCATTTAGCATGTTGGAGAATTTTGTTACCTGCATCAGAAACACGGCGGAAGAGAAGAATGGAATCCAGGTAGAACTTGCAAAACTGAAGCTATGTAATAACCCAATGTACCCGAATCGCATCATCAGAGTTGCAGTCAACTAAGATACACTTCCCTTAAGGCCTATCTGCTCCTGTTAGAGGAATTCCCACTGCCTTCGATCTCACACCTACGAAACTTAACTTCTGGGGAGTTGCACTTATCTTTACCTCCGCCAAGGAGGTTATGTTTTTTGAATTTGTCTATCTGTCTATTTGTCTGTCACCAAGATGACTCAAGAAGTTATGAACCCATCTTCACGAAATTTTCAGGGATTGTTTGGTATATTATCAGTAACAGACGATTAACTTTGATGGGAATCAGTCCATCCGTTTGCTTGTTTGTTTGCCTATTTTTGTTTTCAATACCATGGACGGATTTTCAGGAAATTACATGAGTTGTTAGGTTTGTTACGAAGCGTAAATGGCCAAATTTTTGTGATGATCTGTTCGTTTGTGCGATTTATGTTTGCAATAATGTTTCTTTTCTTAGCACTATAACTCAAAAAGTTATGAATGGATCTTCAAGAAAATTGTAAAAAATCATGGTTTGGGAGCCAATTTGAATTTTTCATTACCGTTGCCTTGCTTGGCGGAGGTATCCGCTCTCAGAGTGCTTTAGTTTGTTACGGAACTGAGTGTGATGCATAAAATCTCTGCTGATTTTGGCGGAGACATTAATCCTAACTTTTGTACACTCTAAAAATCGAAGTTCTACAAACTTTTACTGTCCGTTTGACAATTTTCATATGTTGATACTTCAGCTTCTGATAATGAAAGTGAATGGGATATGCACGCAGCTTCCTACTTTCCGTGTATAGCAATATTTTCTTTCTGTACCTTGCTGCTATTTGCAATACTCCTGAATACGATATTTTAAGATATTCTTTGCTATTCGTTTAAGAATATTTTTTTAAAGTGCATTAACAGATGTTTGCTGTGAAAATCAATGCAGTCCAAAAAAAATATATTTTCGTGTTGGACAAACTTTGAATTGTTGAGAAACTGCGGTGCGTTAACCCCATAGACGCTATTTGCACCCATTGGCGTTAGAAATAGTCCTATTCCTATCAAAAGTAATGTTAAATTTAGGCACTAAACAGACGTACTTGGTGTCCATGTAGTGTGTCAGTTTGGATGATATTGTGTTATAATACCGGTAGCGTCTCATTACAATTTCCTGCCATTTATGTCACAATTTATCTCTTGTGTTTGCTGTTCTGCTGAATGCGTATCGTTGGAATTTCCTGCAAACTGTGGCACTGAGTTTCGTTTGTTCTGATTTACTGTAAACCTACATAGCGAATAGGTTGCATGAATTTTATTAATAGGTTAATCAAATAAATGAGTTAGAATATATCCAACCACAGCACTGTTACCGCACAGTTAACACTCAGTGAACGAAAAAAAAACTTCACGGGATTATTGAAAAAGTAGGGGCTTTTAAGACATACACTGGTATCCAAGATACGGCAGTCAACGTTGAAGGTATGATGGACTCAAATGGTTTCAAGGCGGATCAGCAGTCCATATAACTTGAGGAATCCATGCATGGACAAAACACAGTAAAATCACTAAAATGATTGTCGTCAAGAACAGAAAGTTTGAGCAACAACTATTCTTATGGCTTCTCTCTCGTCAAAAATATAACACTGCTTACAATTACGGTTAAGATTAAGAACCCTACCAATAAAGGCCTGAGGTCCGACCCTCAAGTTCTTAGACTCGTCGGTGTGACGTCATTTGGTTACATGCGGTCAGAGCTACATTTTATTGGAGTCCCATTGAGTCCTCCCATTAAACTCTGGCTTATACCGTATACACTGGCTTATATGCGAAAAGTAAGGTAATTACACAAGGATTCAAACCATTAGGCAAGGTTGGGTGGGTGAGGCCTTGTTTTCTCTAAATCGCAATTGTAAAAAACGTTCAGGTCAAGTAAGCTGAGGTTAGGTTTGGTGAAGTTAGGTGAGAAGAAGCAAGGTAGCTAATGTTATATTAGAATTGGCTGGGTTTAGTTAGGTGTGGTGAGATTAGGCTACGTTAACTTAGAAAGAGCTAGACTAGGTTAGGGGTTGGTTCCGTTGGTTAGGGCAGGTAAATGTAGTAAATATAGTATAATTTAACTTATTTTAATACAATTTGCTTCAAAATAACTAAGTATGGTAATAAATGTACATTAGGAGATAGGCGGGTTTTTTCCTACCGAGGTTTTTTCCGGGTGACTTTTTTTTCCTACCGGGGCTTTTTTCCTCCCGGGGCTTTTTTCCGGGTGACTTTTTTTCCTACCGGGGCTTTTTTCCTCCCAGGGCTGTTTTCCTGCCAGGGCTTTTTTCCGGGCAGGGCTTTGTTCCGGGTGGCTTTTTTTCCTACCGGGGCTTTTTTCCTCCCAGGGCTTTTTTCCGGGTGGCTTTTTTTCCTACCGGGGCTTTTTTCCTACCAGGGCTTTTTCCTGCCAGGGCTTTTTTCCGGGCAGGGCTTTGTTCCGGGTGGCTTTTTTTCCTACCGGGGCTTTTTTCCTCCCAGGGCTTTTTTCCTGCCAGGGCTTTTTTCCGGGCAGGGCTTTGTTCCGGGTGGCTTTTTTTCCTACCGGGGCTTTTTTCCTCCCAGGGCTTTTTTCCGGGTGGCTTTTTTTCCTACCGGGGCTTTTTTCCTCCCAGGGCCTTTTTCCTGCCAGGGCTTTTTTCCGGGCAGGGCTTTGTTCCGGGTGGCTTTTTTTCCTACCGGGGCTATTTTCCTCCCGGGGCTTTTTCCTATACCCGCGGCTACGAGTCTTTTCACTGTTAACAAGGACGCCCTTGGCTTCTTCGCTGTAGCGGATGTCTTTGCAGGTGTGGTACCGTGCTATCTGAAATGTCCTATACAGACTGATATGTGCTCAGGACGGTTGTATCAAAACCATACAGTTTAGATTAAAAATTCCGCGGCTTACTGAAGTCGCGTTCTTAGGGTGACAGTTCGTCGTCGTAGGGTAGACGAGCCATAGTTTGGTGAAGACTGCATGGCTGCTCATGATACCAAGCGCACAGCCTGGAGGGGTGGTGGTGCCCGCAAAGGATAGCAGGCGTTTCGTGCTGGTCAGTGTTATATTCGCGCGCTAAGGAACTGTTCTTCTTTTTTCGCTGTCGTGAACAGCTAGCTTCCTCTTCTTCCTAGTATCCTTTGTGAAGTACTTTAAAGCAGTCCGTATTTTGTGCTGATGCTGCTGTTCCACCGTTGGGCGGGAAGGAGGGCAGATTGTCTCTCATGCGAGGGAAAAGGCTCAACTGCTGAGTGTTCACTTCGACTCGAAGCAAGGCAAGCAAGAGGTGGTATTTCTCTTCCCGTATCGTATGCCAGGCGACCGATGCTTACAGCACTTGCCTTCCGGTCCACAGAAGTACGGTCCCTACTTGCCGGTTTCGACTCTCATGGTTGTGTGGACCCTCTTAGATTTTTTCCCTTTGTTTTTTAAGAAGTTGGCCGGAGTGCTGGCGCCGGAACTCAGTCGTATGTTTCGTATTTAGTAAGGAGGGTTGTTTTCAAGCCTCATGGAGGTGCGCCAATGCGGTACATAATGTATTCCCAAGGGATCCCTGTCTGCTTGGGCCTGTGATAATTTTATCCAATTTCGAAAGCACCGGTCATCTCAAAAATCTTTGAGAGACTATTAGTACGCAGAATTGGGTGCTTCATAGAGTAGAATTCGCTATCGAATCGGCAGTATGCTTACCGTAGAGGTGCTAGCATGTGTAACGCTCTCCTTGATACAGTTTGTTCGGGTCAAAGGGCGCTTAAGTCTAGCAGTGAGTTGCATCTCGTCCAAAGTGACTTCAGTGCTGCATGTGACAGGGTGTCCCACAAGGTAATTATGCGCAAAGTGAAGTCGGGAGCATTGGTAGGTCCTTTCTGCCGATGATCTGTTATTTTCTTGTAAATAGGGAGCAGAAAGTTGCTATGGATGCTGCAGTAACGTTGTTCCAGCGGTGTCAGAGATCCTCCTGGGGAACGTGTTACGATTGTATATGGCAGAACTGAGCTCTATGGTACTAACCCCTTGATCAGTTATGTAGATGCTAACCCCTTGATAGCCTTGGTGCACACGCCTAGTGACAGGCCAGCAATGTCTGCTTCACTTATTAGGGACTTGGAGCTGATCTCGGAGCGGTGTCTTCTGGGAGAAGAAGGTGTGGTTATTGAAGAGGTTCAGAGTAAGCGGTATCTTGAGGTAATCATTGATAGGAAGCTAACATTTGAACCCCGTATTCGTTGTGTGGCTGCCTCTGCTTTTCAGCAGCTCGGCAGCATGAGGAAGGCGTCAAAGTTTTTCGGTGACCCTTGTCACGAGCATAGATGACGTTGGAACTTCCTTCTGCTTGTTGTGGAATGCGTTTCTCCAGTTTGGGCATCGGCTGTTGTGTCCCACCTGAGGATTCTCGATAGAGTGATTTTCGTGCTTTTGATTTACGCGTTGGATTCTTAACTGTGGAATGGGCTGGATAGCTTTGTTTCTGGTCGTGGAGGCTTGGATTTTTTTTTAATCCGGGATCAACCGTTTCCTGTCTCTTGGTTGAATTGGTACGTCATTTCCTTATTCTTACTCTGTTAATTTTCCTTTTTCTTCTTGTTTCGGGTGCGGAGTGGCGTGGGGATCTTGTGTTTTAGGGCAGCAGCCTATTTTCACACGCTGCTGCTCCTCGCTCGCTTTGATCGATAATAATAATAAATGTAGAAATACATAAATATGTTTGAGGTTAGGCTTGAATGTTACGTGAATTCGAAGAAGTTGCATGGACCTGACGGCCGCGTCACTGTTTGCAGCCAGTCGCTATAGGGCGCTCACTCGGCTTTGCGTTAACATTTTCTCACAATTAGAGTAAAAACTCAGTACATAAGGTATATTGAGAGCAATACTGAAATGACTGGGAGAAAAAAGTCTAATAGCGTAGGTACTGTGTGTGACTTCTGCATTGGTGCTAATGCTTTACCGGTTTTGTATGCGCATACTGGGAAATCATCAACACGCCGATTCCCAAATTATACTATTTCAAAGATTAAATAATGATGAAAGAGTTACTGCACATACGACAAGAACTGAGAATCCTGGAAGATTTTCAAATCGATTGCTAACTAAATTAGAAAAATAATTATAATGAACGTTATATAACAGCAATTGTCCTTCAAACACAACAATACCTACCTATTTTATTCTTGGCTCTGGGGAGTGTCTGTACATTTCCCTTTTACAGCTATACCATGTACTTTCCTGTTCCATATGAGATTAAAAAAAAGTTGGTAGAACTTTCGCACATCGTACATTTTTGAGGAGGGGGGAGGGGGAGCAAAATCTTCGATTATGGACCGATTCTACTGAAACTTGCTTAGAACGTGTATTTTTGAAAAAGAAAACATATTTCCTAGAACTTCTTGATTTAGGCCTTAGTTTTTGAGATAATGTTTAATATATATGCCTATATTTTTGGAAATTTCAAAAGAATAGAACTCAACGAGTTTTCATGCAAGAAAAAAAAAGACATTGTTTGAATCCTTGAAAGATTGCTAAGAACACAATAGAGCTTGTTTTTTTTCATTTTTGCCCTCATAATTTTTTTATCACAGCTCAAACCCGAATATTTTTCCCCCTATATTTTAGTTAGCGGACATAAATCGCATGTCAACAGAAAACGAAATAAAAGTGGAAAATAAAGCTCTATATAGTTTTATTAGGAATGAAAGTTTCAAGGATTCCAAAACTCTCATTGTTTTTTCCTAGCATGAAAACTCATTGAGTTCTATTCTTTTGAATTTTTCCAAAAATATATTCATTTCAAAAACTTGCCTGAGTCAAAAAAGTATAGGAACAAAATGTGTTTTTTTTTCAGAAATTCATATTCTGAGCAAGTTTCAGAACAATTTGTCCACAATCGATAATTTCTCCCCCCCCCATGCCCCCACCTCCTCAAAAATGTACCTAGTGCGAAAGTTCAACCCAGTTTTTATAAATGTCCTCGATCATCATATGGAATAGGAAAATACATGGTAGAGCTCTAAAGGGAAAATGTACAGACAATCGCCCAGAGCCAGGACTAGCCAGGCCTTTGTCATGACCGTGATGTCACTTCTTTAAGTTTTGTGTCAGCTACGTATCAACCCACCATTATTGTACAGAATTGAGCACCACCAATTCCTTTGTGACACAGCAGTACTATCCTCTGACTGCTGCTGCCGAAAAGCAAAGCCGTGCAATGGAAATTAATATCCATTCTTATCCAATAAATTTTCATCCTATTTAGCATTCTTTATCGGCTTCAAAGGAGTGTTTGATCGCCATTTGCATTCAGCGTGTTTGCTTGAAAACTTATAGCCAGGCTGTAGCTGACAAACTCGGTCACTTGCTGGTGTAAAACGGCTTGTGTTGCAGGATTTCGAGCTACAAATGTCTGCCTCTCTAATCTCCATGATGCATAGTCCGTGGCATACGTGCTTATACCGTCTATTAGAGTTCTGTCAGACGAGCGCTTTTCGACCGGCCGCGGTCAAAGCGCTTACACTAAGTCAGACGGACGCTTTAACCGCTGCAGAAACACGGCAGCGCTGTAAAAGCGCCCATCTGACACAGTGTAGGCGCTTGCGACGGCTGCGAGGTCAAAGCGCGCCGTGAGAGCCCTGTAGCGAACTGAGCTGTAAAGCGCCTGGAAAGCGCTCGTCTGATATACCCAAGCGCTTCTACCGTGGCGTTTTGGAGCGATGAGCGCCGCATTTGAGCGGTGAAGCGGTGAAAGCGCCAGTGTGACACCCCCTGGCTTTTAACATGGAGTTCATAGGAATCTGTTTCAGAACCGTTTTCTCGGCCCTCAAAGCGTTGTCAAACCGCGACGTCGAAAGCGCTCGTCTGACATTCCCCTTAAGACACTACCATAATTATTTTAGGAATTCGATAAATTTCATGCCTACATTCTAACTATATATTAGCCCATAAACTTCAACTCTTCACTGAACAACACATCACTCTACTGCGCGTAACTGCCAAGTACTTTGTACTATTTTCGCTCATATTCCTACATTTGATGACAGACTGTAGCGCAAAAGGATCAAGATGTCTTAGTCTCATATTTTTCCGACGACTTTTCGTATATGCTTATCTGAATTTTCCTCAACCAATGCTGGCACCAGCATTCATTCCTGTGTATTTACATAGCGCTAATTTATTGTACGAGGATAATATGAAAAGTTTTAAGTATCGCTGCATAAGAAGCGTTGATGTATGGTCAAACCTATCATTTTTTATTTTATTATTATTATTTTTTTTTTTTGAAAGAACAACTTTTTGTAAGTATCCCTGCCAAATTTTGAGATTCTAAAGAAGTTGAAAATAAATTTGAGAAAGATATCATCTAAAATCCGTATCCCTTTTAGTTTTTCTGATATCCAATACTCTTTTTATACACCCTCGTACATGACAGCCACGCAGTTGATAACTCACGAGTCACATTATTAACTTTCCGAAAAGCCATATGAGTCGCGAGCTCTGAACGGCGGGTCATAGCTGTGGGCGGGGCGCGCTATCGTCGTTCACGACCACTTTGTGTGCTTGTTTGTGTACGCAGATCGTGTGCGTGTGAGCGGCGTTCTAGTTGGCGCGCCGCGCTGCTCGCTGTATCATTGATGAAGTTAGGTTACGTTAGGTAAGGTTAGGTTAGGCTAGGTAACGTTAGGTAAGGTTAAATAGGTTTGAAAGGTTAGGTTAGGTTAAGTTGGGTTAGGTTAGAGAAGATTAGGTTAGAAAGTTAGGTAAGGAGGTTAGGTTAGGTAAGGGTAGGTTAGGCTAGGTTAGGTTAGCATAGGTAGTGTTTATTTTAGTGGTGGGGCGGAGGAAAGCTTACGTGAACGCAAAATGGTCGTGAACGACGATAGTGCTGGCGGGGCCCGATGTCAGCGGGCGGAGCTGACCTCCGCGACTCGGAACTCTCAGTCAGATAATTGTCAGTGTGCCCTCACATTCTGGAAATTTGAAGGGTAACAATTAAGGGCGACTTTCTGAAAGTTAACTGGACGGGTCGAAGCCACCGCACCTGTCTGAAGTTTCAGATATTTCTAGCCTCGAAAGATTAATTTCAGTAATCATTTGAACCCGCCCTCTCTTTGCTTTTTTTGCTAATAACCTATCGATCTGGCGATTCAAAATTTAATTTTTCGCCTCCTTTTTAGAATGAAAAGAATGTCTTATCGAGTAAAGTTTTCTTTTTTAGGATGGTGAAGACTGTAGTTTTCAATACAGTACATTATTGCAAGCTTTAACACTTTGCTGCTTATATCAAACACTAATCTCCGCAAGAGCAGCTTGGTTATGGCGGGTGTACACTCACGCAACAGTTGCCTGGGCGTGTTTCCATTTCTGGCTTTTCGAGCCATGCAACTTAGCCCTTTTTGAAACCTTAACGGCCAGTGGACCTGACCCGTTCAGCGTAGGCTCTTATTTCGAGAGTGGCACTGCAGCCCCTTTTGCTGCTGAAATGATTACAGAATTTGCTTTCCAGCCTGGCCACAAATTCTCTGCCACTGCATATGTTGATAACTTTAAGGCCTAATTCGCCTGATTCAGTACAAGAAGCGCAGGTTATTGCTGCAAACTTGCGAACTGAAGAGGATTGGAGGGCCTCTGGTCACAAATATAAAAAGTCTTGCACCAGAAACATGAAACATAAGAAGCAGAAGGACCGCCCCTTGCTGCTCTCTCGAATGTCGAGTTTTCTTTACTTAATGTGCGGTAGACGAACAGCTCCTCATTTATTAAAGTAATGGCGGCTTGCCAGATTTCATGCAAGTACTCTTCAGTTGGGTCACTATCCCTTGACTCGGTGAAGCGCGATCTGGTGAAATACGGAATGCGTTTGTGCATAGAGAATGAATTCTAAAAGTTATGAAATACAAAATATACTACTTATAAGCAGCGAAGTTTACAAATGTTAATAGCATGAATTGAAAACACTCACTGAAAACAACAAGAACAAATGTAAATAGCCTGAATTGAAAACCCTCACTGAAAATAACAAGACGCCATTTCCTGTCTTTTATATTGATTTGAAAGGCGTTTACTGTTTACGTATCTAAAATCACTGACATGACACTAATGTCTCTCATACGCACCATCCTAATTTGTTTTTTGTAACTTCGCAGGGCGTCAGCAGAACAAGGCTTCACATTTCCACTGCATGAAATGCGACTTTGTATGCACCGACACCAACAAAGTTGTCGCCCACCGTCGGCAGCACCAAAAGAGGGACTCCATTAACGCCGCTGGTTTCGAAAAGTTCACGCCTTCACAACCATGCGGAGTACAGGGGTGCAACCACAACCAAAAACAGACTCATTACCACTGCCTAAAGTGTAATTATTCTGTTTTGGGACTAAGCCAAATGTCTGCCCATAAGTTCCGCCACCTCGATTAGTAATTTTATGCCTTTTATCTTTTATTTTATCTATCGGATGAAATGCACGGTTAAATGTTTGGGTGCATAAATGTGCTGTGTTTAAGCAGTTCGCACTTTACATTAAACAAGACGAGGCCTTCAACGTTGCCTTGGTCTTTACTATGTCCATTTATTCATTACTGTACTTGGTGTGTGTGTGTGTATTTCAGGTTATATTAAGTGCATGACTGAGTGTCTGTGTACATATGCACATGTGTACATAATGAAATGGTATTGGCGAATACCATTGTGTGATGTGAGAGAAACTTAAAAGTTGCCGAGTTTGGAATGTATTTTTGTACATAGCGACTGTTTATCTATCCACTTGTGTACAGATTGTGCCTTCGATATTTCACTGTTACCGGTAAGCGCAAGGCAGCGACAGTGTGAAGTGAACCATTCATTGGGAAGTTACTTATCATATCCCACGCCTTATACAATGACTATGCTCTAGAGTCTAAATAGCTTACTCTATACATGCCTTATAACGGAGTGCCTTTGTATTGACTCCTGGTGGCTTGTTTGCGTGTCTTCGCTTCTGTTGCGTCACAAGACAGTGTGTGAAGCAAACCTTCTGCAACAAACAATAGTCATGCTAAGTTGTACTATGCCGTAATGGCCTTGAGATGCTTTCGTGTTATACTTATGAATCAATGTTTATCTTGCTGCAAGGCAGCTGTTTGTGTGATTAGATGTTTATCACAAATTAATACAAACTCTTCTGAGCACTGGGAACGGACACTTTTTCATAAATCAAAGAGACTCCCCATGCTGTGTGAATACTTTTTGGAAGATTTTTTTTCATAGAACGTGAACTATATACGGCAGCTTATCTGCATAATCGCTGTCGGCTGGTGTGGCACTTTCTAGAGAGACTTTCTGGTCAGACAAGCAATTTCTCATCGTCATGTTGTAGAATTCGGTCGGTTATTAGAAAATATTGTATATGACTGCAATTATGTAGAGCGCTAGTCTTTTAATAATTTGAAATGTTAGTCACGCTTCGTGATCCATTGCTTGCTGTCAAGTAACACAATTGGTGCATTGGGTAATGTGCTGTGTAAATTAGTGTAAGTACGATTATATTGAGCAGCACAATTCAGCGTGACTACAGCGGTGGAAAATAACTACTTTGCTAGACAAAGAAAATAGAAACTAGTTTCACTGTATGTTCATATTTCTGCCAGCTGTCCGAAAGCTCATTATAAAAATGAATTTATATATTAAGTACAGTAATACTTTACCAAAATTACTTCTCTGCTTAGCTCATGTAACCAAACCCTGTTATCGTAGAACTTTGAGCCGCAACACACGAGCATCGGATCACACGCGCTTTTCTCTCCACCCTTTCGATATACGTTGCCCGGGCACAGCTTCAGCTTGCCCAATCCACTGTCCAATAATTTGCTGGAAATCTGAGCTGGCACTGCAGTTTTTTCCCCTATAACAAGTGCTAATATATAGTTTCGAGTCTCTCTCTTACTTTCGAGACAGTTAAAATTCGCAATTACGCATATATAGTTTAACGCGATGTTCAAACGCATTACACTTTAGCCACACTCACGGAAACTTTTGTTCCATCAACGCCAAGCGTTCCTGAGTTCCGACTCTCGAGTACATCAGACTTAATGATAATCGAATAATGTGTACTAGACTCGGAGTGAACTTATCAGTGATAGACCGCAAAATTGGTTCACATACATGGGAAAAATTATCTCATCACCCATCAGGAAAAAAAATCATCATTCTGTCCTTCTCCATATTGCCTGTCGTATTTCAGTAGTTACCTCGATGCTGCTTGGCGCATTTCGGGCGGATTCCATTTAATAACAGTTTTTCAGCACAGCGTTTCTTCGCCGCGAGTTCTTCACATGTTGGTGGCATGAAAGTAGTAACGATTGAAAATGTATTATACATCGCAACGCGCATTGCCGTTTTATTGCTCCTACCATTTATAACAATATATCATAGGCAGGATCAATTCCAGAGTATGCCGCAATTTAATTGTACGTGTGGAGCATGCTTACTGTGTGAAGAATTCTAGATTACTTTGCTTGTGATGTCGATTTCTTTTATATTAATATACAGCGTTGTTTCCTGACACCATTGGAGCAATAATCCTGCGCGCCTGAAATGTTAACTTTTATATTTACGATTAGCATTTTGTTGAAATATATTTGTGTACGATACGCTTTGATAATTGCTTTTCATCAGTGGATGATAAAGTAGATGTAGCTATGTATTCGAGATACAATAAGATGTTTTATAATTCATCTCGCTCATATGGTGGCGCTGTATTGCGCGTGGCATCAGACTACCTCCAATGGTACTGTACCTATATGTTTCAAGTACCACTCTCGTACTCTAGATATCACCTCGATTATCTCTGCTCACATCTGCAGCAGGGATGGTGCCTGAAGCCAGGATGTTGCCTTAACAATCTCCATATCATTAGCCGTAACTCCCTTATTGCTCCTGCACTCTTAATTGTCAGGAGTGGTGTTGTGTGTACAGCGTGTAGTTCTTTGTGTCCAGTATTCAGTGTACATGACTTTGGCACGCTTTACGTTTTATTTATTTGTAACACAACTTTAAATCGGACACCTAGCTATTAAGAACTCTCTTGTTGGTGAATTTACATTGTATCTGGGCACTTATCTAGAATGTAGTTAATGTTCCATAGATGTACAAGTAACGATTTATAGATGGAAACAAAATAAATTTGAACATGACTTGAACTGTGGTTTACCTTTACCAAAGATTGCAACTGTGTACCCCGCCTTCAGAAATAAAGGCGAAAATTGCAGTATTAACTCTATACTATTCATGCACATAGCTCATATATACACTACTGGGCACTGGCGTCAATAGTTGCGTCATTGCGTCGCCGACGCAACAACCATTTCATCGACGCATGACGCAGAAGCTTTAAAAACGACGCAATGACGCTGACGCAACTACAGTGACACACATAAAAATTTAAGTCATTTTTCCCTCAGAGCCAAGAAAACGTAATCCTCTAAGTACCGTTTGTAAAACAGAAAAAAATATGGTACTTTTCACTATTACTCACGACTCAAACCCGAAAACGTTGGACAACTACGTGGCAATGTCGTCGGACGCTTTTTCTTTGAGATACCTAGCAATTTTTTTAAATTGAACATTACATCAGTAGTACTCTAGCCCATTTAAGAGGGAATTTTCTGACAAAATTTCATAGAAAATACTAAATAATTGCAGAAACGAGTTATATGCTTTTTTGTAACGTAATGTTAAAGCTCAAGTCGATGCATCAATCATACAAAATCATGCAATTGCTCGACCAAATGAAAGAAACATTATGAGACACTATGCGTAGCTTGTCCGCCCAGTGTTTAGCGTTTACGTAGTGCCATGTCCAACTCGTGGTAATAGTCAACTTTCAAAAAAAAAAAACTGAACAAGTTCCCTACTTTTACCCTATATTGGGGAACGACATCTTGGACGATTACGAGCGATAAATCCACGAAGTTTACATTCAATGTAAACTGTGTAGGACTAGTTTTGTTAATAACATCGCAGCTTCCGCAACCATTTTACAGACAAAAACTGGTGTGCGATAGTGAGTACCAAGACTGATTTAATACTAAATTTAAGTTTTCTCAAATTTTCAGAATGAAGAATATTGAATNATGATAAATTACTTCTCAAAACTAGGAGTGTAGGACTAGTTTTGTTAATAACATCGCAGCTTCCGCAACCATTTTACAGACAAAAACTGGTGTGCGATAGTGAGTACCAAGACTGATTTAATACTAAATTTAAGTTTTCTCAAATTTTGAATAAAAAATCTAAAAAGGACCAATTTTTTCTGGTAGCCTAGCAGGGAACAGAGATCTTGTCAGTGGGAGGTAGAAAATGTGAATGACCGGGGTAAGCTAAGGAAGCTTCCAATATTAGTGCTTGTACAGGCGGACGGTATGGAAGCAGCAGTCGTGGTACAGTCGGAAGAAAAAATTAATTATGGATTCTAATGAGCTCTACAACTGTAGTCATTACATTGAGGCTGGGTTTTGTTTAAGGGTGCCCGAACACCAAAAGACTGGAAGCGAGCAAGCAAGAAAGACCGAATTCATTGACGTGGGTACGTGCCGGAGTGCGTTAGTGGCAAGAGCTAGTACAGCACCCCAATACGCCGCCGGATAGGTGTGCACCAGCAGCACCCTTGCTCAAGCGTGCGGGCTTGCACCCACAGTACACTACCTTTATTTGGTGTGCGGGCACCCTTAGTGTACTGTGCTTGCACCCTAGCGAGTGCGTTCGTACATACGTGTTTGATTGAAATTGAATGAGTCCGCACTGCAGGGTTGCCAGAATTGTTACAATCGTAACAAAAGTGTTACTTTTTCGTTCCAATAGTGAATTTGGTACTTTTGTTACGACGCCGCAAAAAGTTGTTACTTTTTCACTATTTGATGCATTAGAACATCTTTGTGGTCTAACTAGTTAGAGTAAGCATAACGGCACAATACAAAATATTTTGAGCCAATATCAGTCCAACGAGANCAAACGACCTATTCATAACGCTAAAACTACTAGAGGCAATGGATCCTGATCATCCTGATAATGTGAATATGGGAAACCCGCGAATAATTACTCCCCTAGCTTTACAATTTTCTTATATTGTAAGTACCAGGATATAATTCTGTAGCGCTCATCGCGGAGCGGCGAGAGCTCAAGTTAGAAGGGACCTGACACAATCCTGCAAATATTTTGGCATAATTATCTCAAAGGAAAAATGTGGTGATAAACTTCAGTAACCCGTACTATCGAGATTAATAATGAGTCCTCTTCCACTGCCACATTCTCCTGCTTCTGCTGAGTGAATCTTTTCATTGTTCAATTATGGTAAACTGAAAAATCGATTACTATTGAAAACGTCTATAATTAAATCTTTTTTGTATACAAAAGGTTTATTAAAACCTTTATTAAGCTATATTCAATGAAAGTATTCTTAACTAGGTGCTTCTTCCATTAATTAATCCCGAGAACTTGTATGAGGAAAAGGCAGAGACTACCGAAACCAACACTAATAATAATAATAATAATAATAATAATAATAATAATAATAATAATAATAACATTTATTTCTCCACAGGCGGGAGGTATTCTTAGATAATCATATTACAGCTTACATTAAAAATTGTGTGTACATTAATTTGTTGGAAATATAACAGTTATATATTCACGACCTAATCTACATGGCTCAGTGCCACCACATACCAAACGAGTTAACTGGACTGGCTCCGCAATAGAGCTACCTAACAATCACGCTCGCGCGAGAAGCAAAGTAAGATATA
>LQNS02278170.1:42752990-42764071 GCA_001587735.2 Parhyale hawaiensis
CATCCGCCTTTAGAGTGGCATTTCCTCCAACTCAGGGGCTACCCGGAGCCCCAAACCCACATCCGGCTCATACAAACAAAGAGGCGTCCGGTGGCCGGACAATGGGGGCGGCCTGATAACGCGCAGGCCACGCAGGGGTTGCCCCGGTAGGGCAACACTGAGCTGGGCCACTGCAGGGTGCAGTTCTCAGTCGGCCTCTAGGCTTCGTCCTGTGTGGTCGACCAGCTTCTGCGGCGTGTTGGGTATGGACTCGGCATGGCGCCTAGGTCTGTAAAAGTACAATACGTCCGTAGAAGCAGCCGGCGAAAAAAAACTTCAAAAAGAAAAAAAAGCTGAATGAAAAAAAAAAGCAGAATGAAAAAAAAAGCAATTGCAGGGAGTGGGACTTACGCCTGGGCTGGTGCCGCTGATTCTATGGCTGAGGCTGTGGAGGTCGTGCTGGGTCAGGGGTGCTTTCTCACTACCTGTTGCGAGCGTTGGTATGGATGTGGCATGGCGGCCAAGTCTGGGTTAGTACCTCGTTCCAAAAGCAGAAGAACTATAAAAAAACATTCAAAAACATGGATGTTAGAGGCGTGTTTGGGGCCTTTGACCTGCTTGCAGCCCTACAATAGGCTAGGGGCCGCCGAGCCCAGGGGGCTCGAGACTGGATAAGGGAAGGTTGCTCTGAGCTCTCCTTATCTTAGCCTGCCAAGCCGGCAAAAAAAAATCATTCAAGCATGTCTAGTAAGAGGGGTGCACAGCCTTCGCCAGGCGTGATGGAGCGGAGCAATCGGCTGCGCTCGGCCCCTGTACTTGGCATAAACTGCGAAAAGCTCCAGCCGCCAGCCACCATGAATAGGCTTCCGAGGTTGCCAGATAGTTCAATATTCTCATCTGCAATAGAGTATAAGTCTAGATATAAGGGCCTCATCTTCGCCCCCTCCCTAGAAAAGGGGGGCGGGGATGAGACCCCTCGCTTCCCGATTGTAGTAGCTCACCCCCCTCTACCCGGCTGGGTAGGGTGGGCTGCTCCCTTGCTACCAATTTCATCTGCTTCTGTTCCAGATAATCTGTGCAGAATTAATATGCAAGCATTGTGACAAGTGGTACATGAGTGCTATGCACAATCAGAATATTGACCGAACTGAAAACAAGTGGTACATGAGTGCTATGCACAATCAGAATATTGACCGAACTGAAACACGCATTCTGCCCTGCGCCTTGCATTCAACTCGCTCTCGACAAATTACAGGAGAAACGTTGTCCTGCATCTAAAACCTGATAAAACAGCTTAGTAACATCAAGACGGCGAGAGAGTCCCGAACAGAGAAGAATGGTAGAAAAGACCGACTGTGCAAGTAAGGTTCACAGGCAGAACAGAGAATTTTCGGCAGCTTCTTTCCCTAAAGAAAGGCCAATCGAGGTACTCTCCTTCCTCTTCAAGACGGATCCGAGTTACGTGTCTAATACGACTGGCCCAGAATTCATATCCCAAATCTTTCTCGTTGGGATTAATTCGCTCTACATCCTTCACGACTCTCGCAATCGTGCCATCATAATGAGCCAAATCAGCCGGAACCGCGGTCTTCTTCCACTCAGGAAGCCGTCAGGGCAAGTCATCTGGTACCTGATCTCTCCCATCGGCGCATTACTCCCTCATTACTTATGAGGGATTGCCAACTACGGTTGTCCGCATCTTCTATCAGGGCTGTCACTGAAGTTGTCCTCTACTAACAAAACCATTCTCGCCAAGGCAGATCCCTATATAACCACGCTATGCTTAGTTGCGCGGCAGGCATAGCACAGCTTCGCCCATTGTATAGCACCGGTCCCGCTATCTCATTCGGGGCTCTCAAGTATCGTTCGGCCTTTGCTGCAGGCTCGACTTCTCTACCACACATCTCCACTGCGTATAATGGCTTATATTACAAGCATTACCTACGTAAGCTACACCACCTTTCGGTCGGCACAGCGTCCCTGCATAGAATTGTCCTACCAGCAATCTCAAGATTGCACTTTTGGTCTACGATGTACTAGCACACCACCGCCGGTTCATGAATGCAGCAACAAGGGCTGCGCTATCTCAGCATATTCTCGAATCCAAAGTTCAGGGCCTCACGTAGGCCTATGTGGTAAAGTGAACTACGTCCCGCAGTCCTGCTTGCATGACAGGGTCCCCTAAGTAGCTCCTCGTGCGGCCAAAGAATATTTACACCTACGGGCACCACCTCAGCTGCGGAACCAAGCACTCACCGTCGACTTGTTCCCAAAGCACACTCTATCCAATAATGAACACCGGACTACACCACTTCAAAGTGTGAAGATTTATGATCATGGCGTGGAATGCATCATTGCCAAACATGCACCCCCTATTCGATCTCGCAAGACCCACGCGAGTGTACCCGGCATATATACTTCTTTACCGTTGTAAAGTTACATACAAAACTGTGGAGCGTAACTCATCAGGTGTCTCTGACACTTCAGGTCCTGCATTTAATCATTCCAATACGGTTGTTCCTTTCTACCGAACTGCAGATAGTTCATGGGGCAGAAGGCAGCTTTTCTTCTCTCAGTATGCTCTCAGGGGCACTCCCATTCTAGAGATGCTGGTCACGTCGAGACTCTATCCCAGCACCTAAATCAGCTAGGCCTTCCCTTCTATGAGGAACTTTACACCTCCTTACGGTAAGACCCCACAGCACTGGGACGTTGCGAGCGATCTCCTAGTCCTTGCATACTTCAACTTGAGGGAGCCATCGCCGTCATCAACAGCCTTTAAAGCTACTTACGCCGTATCTTCCTTGCGACAGCCTCGAGAATCAGAATTGCTATGACCATCCACCGAATCAACGGTAAGACCGTATCGCCGTCTGGGTTCCTTGCCTAGGCAACACAGCCCAGTGCCTCAAAACCCCGTAATTATACACTACACGTTCTTCAAGGCATCCTGACGCGGGAGCAGGCTCATTTTTTCCTTTCTCGTCATGTGATTCACCCTAATCCCCGCAGCAGGCTTAGATCGGCTGTGTGTATGACATCTATACACAGCTACAGCTACTAGGCGCCGCGGTAACACGGCCGCCATATTGGATTCATCCAGAATACTGCAGGGCCCATTCCGAAGGATCAGATTAGTCTGGCCCCAGCCGACAGTGAGTTTTAGCACTGGTCAACTTGATGAGGTGAACCAACTCACCAAGACCCGGTTAAGATCGTCAAAGCAACGGAATAATCCTACAGATTACACCCTCTCCAGGGTCTTCCTGAACCGAGCTCAACGAGTCAGAGGTTCGTAGTTGATTTCTGAGGGGCTCACAGGCCTTAGGTGCTCAGAAGTTATGCACATCAGACAATCGGAGAACGACCCTACTCAAAGCATGATTACGTGCTCACCTGGCAAATTATACCAACACGGGTAGAATAATTGAAATCTCTCCGCGTTGTGGAACCAAACCCTCCAAGCAGTATTAAATTAGTTAGCTTGAACACGATCACGAGGTATCGTCTGGAATCAGCCCACCATATTCAACCGACGGGCTTACGTCTCTGATTCGTCCAAAGTAGACCACCGAGTAGGTTACATGTCACCCCCCTACCATATAAGGTGCTTGGCGTCTTGCCTCATAGACAAGGCGCAGCCTGGCAACTACTAACTGACTTGAACCTTAAGATTGCAAGAGCAAAGCAGCTGCATCGGTGCCCGGCAGTAGATTCAGAGCGGGTCCACCATATGCACGTCCGTGTACTACGGCTCCGCGTACAACGCATAGCATCGTCACAAGACATCACGCGTCCTGCCTATCGACCCCAAAGAGTGAGCTGCTGTACATCTAATACCCTCAAGCCATATCAAAGCAATGCCAAACGGAGTAGCAGACCCATTATCGGTCCGCTGATGAGCTTAGGCCGACGAATGCTCATCGTTCGCCTTCAGGGCCCCAGTTGACTCCCCTAATGTGTTTATCAAAACGAGACCTCGAACTATTATAAGCTCTCGCGTCGAACTAACCACCGTCTCCCCTCTACTCTGTTGCCCATGAATACCGGGCTACCAAGCCCACCGCTAGCTATGCTCCAGCATCGCCGAGTGCATCGATATACGCCCTCACTACGGTACTTTAACAAAAACGAGTACAGCGTAGGCGCAGTTCCATTCGCTCCGACTGTACGGGATAATTCCACCGCTATTGCGCCTGGGGGGTTTCGGGCCTTTTATTGACCCGCGCTATAACAGATACGCCTCGGCAAGATCACAATGAGAAAATCAAAGCTAGCTACCTCGAGAAGGTACGCATTGCCCCAGCGACAGAAATAGCCTAAAGGTATGGTCCATCGAGTATGGCCTTAGATCACTAGACTCCCGCGCGGCAAATTTTAAGCTACAACCCGCAACATTGTCCCTGAGTAACATGCTATTCAATGATATCTTACTACCAATTTTAGGTAGTTATATATCGAAACAACATTCAAGCTGCTCATCTGAGCAATCATTCGGGAGTAGTAGTGCATAGGTATCCCTGGTATTGCGCTACTGGTTACTCCAGGCAGCTTCGGGATGCTTAGTCCCAGTCTCCACGTTAATCACTCCCCTTCAGGCTACCCTTAAAGGGCTCGTTATCAGCCAGCAAACCGTGGTCTGCTACGAAGCGCCTACACACCCGCCTCAACGGCGACATCCGTCGGCAAAGTTCGCGTAATTCTAATTTATATCATCAAAATTAACCGCGCAGTCACCTCGGTGTCATCTAATACCCTCGAGCCATATCAAAGCAATACTAAACGGAGTAGCAGGCAGAATGCACCACCCGCCCCGGGAGATTCCCACGAGGAACGAAGACTCTTTAATACACGAGCAAAGTACTCTATTCCGGGCGACCTCTATCGAATAGGCAGTCACGCATTGTCAAACTACTTCTCCATACATGCCAATCCGGGTACGTACTCCGTTAGGAAGCATAAGGTTAACTTGTGCCAGCCTAGTTCTATGCTTCTCCAGGAATCAGACGTCAGAAAATAAGCCTGACTGTGAACCATATGGATACAGAATGCACCTAGGAGGCAGCATTCTCATCGACCACGATCTGAATGAGAAATCTACACTCCAAAACGCTTTCGAACCTCTACTGTCGGCTCAAAATCCCACGACTTCGAGCATGAAGGCCAAGCGTACCTAATACGGAAATCTCAACCTGATACTTTAACCCACTGTCTTAGCGGCTGGTGGTTAGGGTGCTACCGCCTCTTCTCAGACACACGAGCGTTGGTGGAAGGAGAGGACAGAACTTTCTGCCTTACCGCTAACAGCTTTATGACCGCCTGGTCGACATTAACATCAAGTTCTCTTAAGACAAAAGGTTATGTACCGAAAGCCGTACTTCCGAGCTAGCATTTTCATGTCACAGTGCGCCCCACCCGACGCGAAGGCAAGCTGCAAGCCGCCAGTCACGCACTGGCTGCGTCTTCCCTCCCAGGGTACTTGAATCCTAAGAAGACTGGAAATTCATCTCAACATAGTAAGCTAGTACCGTACGTAAGGTATTTGGACCTTCATGGTAACTGTACTATAGTACCTGCCCTGACACCTTGATCCTTGGTCGCTCCCTCTACCGTACCATATCGGTTCGGGTCGTGGATAATAGGTCCTACACGGTGTCAAGTGAGCGAAAGGTGAGATAATATGCTTGTGACAAGCCAAGGGTGCCGGAACACGCCCTTTTTCTCACCGAAAGCGAACTTGACAACGTGGACATCTCCGTCCTCCCCGTCGCGACCAATTCGTACGTGGGCATGAGGAGCGGAGCCAGCACACGCCTCGAGATAACCAGCGGCTGGCTGTCCCAGACGCCACATGGCGGATGACGTAGCCACTCGGCTGATGGCCTCGCGGGCTGGCGGTGTGCCGGACTGGCTGAAGCCACCTCCGGACGCCCCGACAGGTCGACATTTTCAAAAAACAGAGACAAAGATAAGCACCCTACTACCTATTGAAACGCTTTATAAGACTAATCAAACATACGAAAATTGTTAAGCAGGTATCAAGACGTAAAGGCAGTATGACCCTCTGGGCTAAGTCCTAGACAGTGTCAAGTTCGCTTACGGTGAGAAAAAGGGCGTGTTCCTCTTGACTTGTCACAAGCATATTTTGCATTTGGTAAGACTACATACACTATACCTTGACGTTCCACGGGCCCGATTTCTGGCAGAGCGATTTGCAAATAGACCTGACAGTGGGCCGTCAGTGATATGCTTTCATATTTTGGCACATATGTTCTCGGGGGCGCCGATTATTTCGTTACGTGCAGTGATAATTATTAAACCTGTGTATATATTTATTACAATATCACTAAGATATTTACACAAGTATGGCGAATTGAAAACAGTATTCTAACGAAGAAGTAAATAACACATTTTGTCTTCGCCGTAAACTGGAATTGTTTTGGCAACTCAATGATACAATGAGTCATCAGTTAAAGAACAACATCTTCTGAGGGTGTTGGTATACTCTAATTTATGAAAAAAGTTGAAGCTATACTCTTTAATCTACAGGAAACAGTAAGTAAACTGATACAGATGCTTTTATTATTGCTTTTCTAATATGATTCATGGTGTTGCCACCAAGTAGCTACGCGAAAGGTGCGTTTCGTAAAATGTATTGTAGCGTGTCATATAAAAGTCGCTCACGAATAGGTTAAGGGACATGATTAAGCAGAAATAATTGCTTAAAAAATTAAATATCCATACAAAGGCCTGCTATGCTCCAATGTATAGGACACAGTAAGTAAGGTAATACAGTGCAGATGTTTTTATTGCAAACACAAGCAAGATAATCAGTTCTGTAGAGTGTATTGAAGAGTTTCAAATATTTTTTATAACGAATGAGCGAGTCGACGTCACTGGAAATAACAGTAGCATAAAAACTAATCATTTACCTAGGGCTTGTATCTGTATGCGCTAGTGACACTAGCGCTAACTCCTTGACCGTGTAGCTTCAAGTCTAATACAGGGAATCATACTGCGAAATATTGCTGGCAATAAAGTAACTCAAATGGAATGGAATATAAACATTAAATTTATAGTACTTAAATATTATTGGCGCTGTTTTCTGTCTGACAATGCCCCTCCAATTGAGTGCAGTGACCACCGCCCTTTCGGCGTCTCAGCTTTGCACGCCACTCGTGGAATGGAGAAACATCAACTGTACCAGGTACCTCATACTACAGACTATTGCGTGCACTACCTATGCATTTGATTATTGGCACAAAACGCCTGAACTTTTGGAAGTTATGGCAATTTTTAGATAATTTGTTATACATTCAGAATCGATTATCATCCCCCAAAAACAGCCTTTTTGGAGAAATCTGTGTTTCTTGTTCATAAGTATATTTCCCACATTCGTTGGACACGCTGGTTTTTGTTTGAGATTTTGGTTAATTAGAAAGCGTTTTATCTTAGATTACAGATACGTGCCATCAGGCCTACTTGCAAAAAGAACGATTACAGCGGGCAGTCAAAGTATAGTGTAGTCTATGCCTTGGTCTATGACGAAAGCATGCATCATAGGTAGCTACTGTGTAGGCTTGAATATCGCTCCTGAGACAAAAAAAAAGACGTCAAAATAACAATAATCATTCACAACGTACAGCAGAGGACCACTGCTATATAGACACAGAATGAGAGCAGTGGCGCCGTTCACAGCGATATTGGACAACAGGCTCTACTGCCTGTTAGCTCTGAAACTTCCTTCATTGCGTGACAAATGATCTGAGCAACTGTTTCACTCGATTCATAATTCATCGGTATCGGCAAACTGAGGACGAGAAATACATATAAGCACATGCGAATAGTCCAACATTACATGTATTTAGATTATTATTATAAAAATAATCAGGCTTTTTACAACGTAACAGATCAGAAAACTACATAGCTATGAGCGATCCAAATTCATATTGTACATATAGTTTAGATATCGAGTGGAACTCATCATCGTGTCTAGCAATCACGACTTTTGAATTTCCCTGAGTTTTCCAGGTTTTTAATACAATTTCCCTGAGTGTCAGATTGCCTATTCTCCTCTCAAATAATGTGATTACCAATGGGTTATGAGCGTAGTAGGACTGAAACCATTACCAATCACCCAGTTCTTTTTTTTTATCAAATTTTAAGGAGGCTTTCGAGATCTAGTCCATGGAACCTCCAGTCTCAAGTTCTTTCACCCTATTGAGGCAATATCAACTTTGAGTTTGATCTTCTCACAACTCTGCAAAGAACCTTGGAACATAAAAAAAAACACACCCCCTACCCACATCCACCAGAGGGCAGCAGTAAAATGGATCCCATCCAATATGGTATTCTAGTAATAAGAGATTCTGGGAATACAATCGACTCTCCCAATGACTGTGTTCTTAGAGTGAGCAGAAGGGGCATTGCAAGAGACTAGCTACACCTACCTAATATAATCAGCAGAAAACAACTAGCTAGCTGTCGTGACTTCAGACATTTCAAGCAAAAGATTGGACAACGAACATCCAAGCAAATGCTATAAATGGAGTAAGGAAAATGTTGCTCATGAATGAAAGAATAATGTCTGGGTCCTGCAGTAAGGCTTTGTACATAAAAAAAAAAACAATCGTAAGTAAGGAACGGTAAACAATCAATTTTTTCCAATCAAAAACTTCACCGCGACAGAATAATTGGTGCAGTCAAGAGTGAAATGGAGCATACCACCATCTATGGCATTCAATATGATGAGCTTTCAGTTCAAGATATTTTAGACTCTGTTTAAATATATGGGTATTTCGAGTACTCAAAACCAGGGCCGCGGAGTCGGATGCTTCAAGGTCCGACTCCGACACCTGGTCCTGGAGAATTTCCGACTCCGACTCCTGGCCCTCAACATTTTCCGACTCCGACTCCTTGGTCGAACAAGTAGATATTTGATGTAAACATTAAACATGTCCAAATAAATTTTGCTAGTATAGACTATACACATATCAAGATACAGATGCTAGGTGTATTGTACATATACAATATTTTGCATCATTTGGGACATTAAATTGAGGACATTGAAACAATTTGGGTAAAACTTTTGCACCTGGTACATCATGTGAGGGGGACATGGGGGGCAAAATAATCAATTTTCTACTGATTGTTCTGAAATTTGCACAGTAACTATATGTATTTTTGAAAAAGAAACACATTTTACTCCTACAATTTTTTTTTATTTAGGCCTTAGTTTTCGAGAAACTTGAAATATACCGAAGAGCAATGTAACTCGGGACAGCTGTCCCACTTCACATATTAAGAGCTGTAGAAACCGAACTATGCAGAGTTTTGCCAAACTAAAACTGGGGCAATAAACTCCAACACTTTTGCTATCGGTTCAGCATAAAAAGTAATCATTTCAGCTCATGGAAATTAAAAAACAAAATTAGAAAAAAAAAACATTTTTCGTAGTATTCCAAAGCCCCACTGCAAAGGTCTGGGGGGAAAAATCTAAAAGGCGGAGAGCAAAAACTTATTCAAGATGGAATGTAGCCTAGGGTGTTGGCTATAGAATCTCACAATCAGAATGTATCTACCTCTCCTCAAAACAAAATGACGGCCATTCCCGCAACCCGGGGTAATTCGGGACACATTGCCGGGGTGCACTACCGTCGTTCACGACACCTTTGCGTTCACGTAAGCTTTCTTGCGCGCCACCACTAAAATAAACACTACCTAAGCTAACCCAACCTCCTTATTTAACTTTCTAACCTAACTTTACCTAACCCAACCTAACCTTTCTAACGTTACCTAACCTAATCTTTCCTAATGTAACCTAACTAAATCAGCGATACAACGAGCAGCGCGCCGCGCCAACTTGAACGCCACTCACACGCACACGATCTGCGTACACAAACACGCACACAAGGTGTCGCGAGCGACGGTAGCGCTGCCGGGGTAATTCGGGACACCCAGTAAAACGTGTTTATCAATAATTTTTTTCCAGTAAAAAGGTTTAATCAACTTGAAAAGGAAGGAAACATTCATTGTTGTTCCCGGCGATAAGTATTAGTAGGTATTTACATGAAAAAAACGTACCAGTAACGTCAACTGCGGCACTGGATATTACTTTGCAGTAATTACGACGGTGCGGAATTATAAACTAGTTTTTAGTTACGATTTATGGAGGAATTAAGTTAGGAAGGCATGTAACAAGTTCTGAGAAGTGTAGAGAACATATATTTCAGGACATTGGCTGGACTCGACATTATCGCGAGGAATGCTTTGTATTGTAATGTTTTTCAAAACGTCATACAGAGGATTCACCAGCGCGGCATATACTTCGTCAATGACGAAGTTTTGGGGCAGTTTTTTACCATAAAGTACCTGTCAATGACATCTGCCTGCAAATCAGGCATGTGCTTACGTAGAATAGAGTTGAGAAAAATTGAGAAATTACTGATAAAATACGATAGTAGATATATAATTCAATCTTACTCTACAGGTGTATATGACTTCAAACATTTCGTCCAATAAATTAATATGGTCAAATAATGCATGATGAATACCTGTTATCATCATTAAAGACATTTCTAAAAATAGTTTTAAAGCATGTTTCTAACATATTTTACAGGTGTCCCGAGTAGCCCCGGATGCCGGGGTAATTTGGGACGCTCGTTTTTCGTTTATCGCTAGCTATGGTTAAAAGCTAGAATTTTTTCTTATGCACCACTCTGTAGCTCTCATCCAGACCTACAAAATGACACCCAGTTCGTAGCAAAAATCATGCATAGTAAGAAGTTATTAACAAAAACTTCAAAACTCGTCCCAAATTACCCCGTTTTATGGTATATAAATATATACCTATGCATTTTTTCTAAATTTCAAAGGAATAGAACTCATGGAGTTTTCATGCTACAATAAAAACAATGAGTGTTTTGGAATCCTTGAGCCCTCAGGGGCATATTGTGGCGGGCATATCCCTGCCACAATATGTCTGGGCATCACGCACCCAAGGGTCCCGAGTGCCTTATCCGCAGGGGATGTTGCATCTGGCCGCAGTTCCTGCTGATGAGGTTAGTATTGTAAAGTTAGGTAGGTTCTCTACTTTCCTCTTT
>LQNS02278170.1:42769045-42783863 GCA_001587735.2 Parhyale hawaiensis
GTTTAGTCATCAAAGCAATCTCAGCATACATCTTCTCATCCCTTGCATCCTTTTGACGTAGAGATTCCTGGAGGTTTTGCACTATTTCGAGCGTTTCAATCTGCACCTGAGAGGAGCTTTGCTACAGTTCCATTGTGTCTGCAAGGAATCGCGGGAGCTCATCGCATTCGACCAGTTGCATAGGTTCGTATAAATCTGCAACGTACTTGGCCTTGGTGTTGTGTTTAGTTTTACATCTGGGAAGATAGTTCTTAACAGCATCACGTTGAATACCTTCTAGCAGTTGCAGTAGGACAGCGCGAGCAGTTTTCAGTTTGTCTTGGGTTGCTAGAGTGAGTCTCTCTTCAATCGTTTGCTGGGTTGTTTTCTGCACATATTCCACCAAGAAGTGAAGCACTAAAGTAATAACATATGTTTCGGTGCACTTAGTTTCTGATCCATCACTTTCCACATCAAATACTTTGGCGTACTTCACTGCCATATTTCCTTTGCCCTGCACTGTAGGCCTAATGGTCTCACTGTCACTCGCTCAGCAGGAGCGTCTCTAGACACCACACGTCTGCACTCGACGTTAGTCAGTTTGAAACTTAGAACTTAGAAACTTGAAACTTAGAAAAATGCATATAGCTATACGGTAGTTATATATATTTCCCATTATCTCAAAAACTAAGGCCAAAATAAAAAAAATTAATTGGAGCATAATGTGTTTCTTTTTCTAAAATACATATAGCTACTATGCAAATTTCAGAACAATCGGGCCAAAATTGATCACTTTGCCCAACCTAGCATAATGTACCAAGTGCAAAAGTTCTAACCAACATTTTCTCAATGTCATCATGTGGAATAGAAAAATACATGGTAGCTATAGCTGTAAAAGAGAAATGTGCAAAAAATGTCTACATTTACTATTTTTTTTAAACTTGTGACTGAAAATTCAGAACTGAATGATATTTTCATATAAATGGGATTCCGGAGTCGGAGTCGGGCTAAAAATGCCGACTCCGACTGCGACTCCTAGAGCAAGCGAGATTATGACTCCGACTCCCCCTCAAATCCTCCGATTTCGCAACCCTGCTCAAAACTAATGTTTTGTGTCTTGTTTCTTGTGGGGTGACCTCGGTCACCTGTCTGAACTAATTAGCTAGTATCGTATTGGCGGGTAAAATTAACTACCATCAATGGTACGTAATGATGTCTAGAATGTAAGTCTAACACGTCATGTCCTTTGCTTGTAACCTAGAAATAAGAATCATCCTTTTGGGTACCAAGTAGCATTTCAGTATTGTAATGTTTCCATGCGCATTAAGTAAAAGTTTATCATTATTACCGCACGCAAGACGCGTGTGCGACCATAAGACGCGTGACCGCAAGACGAGTGCAAAGCTCTGACAAATGGAACTAGCTGTCACAGCCTGTCAGGACACTCGACACCCCAAGTCATTAATCAAGCTCAAGTGCGAGCGAGACGTGAAACTTGAGAGTGCAGGGATCGGATTACCGGAGCTCGCCTTTGTCGTGTTGGGTAGCAGCCGTGAGATCCTATGTAGTCAACATAATTTTGCTGTTGGATGCACGTGTTTGAGGCACAGTGGGAAATATTCCTACATGCCGTAACTTGAAATTAAGCATTCATGGGAACCACGACAGCGGTTGCAGCGGTCGCAGTTGCAATGGCCGCGGTTATAGTGGTGGCAGTTGCCGTTTCAGTAGTTTTTTAAAAGGCCAAATTTTTGTCCCAAGCCACCCCGCCGTGTCCGGGAGGAGCACAGGGAGGCCAGGGGTCCCATAATCTACAGCAAATGAATGGGTGTCCGAAGTCACTCCAGGGGCGGGGGTGACTTCGGACACTTTTTAATCAGTAATATCCCTAAAATTTCCAGGTGTGGAATTTTTGTTTCATTGCTTTTGTATAGGCGCCTCATATGACTCGATAAAACAACTAACTCTTCCCTCCAGCACCAATAATAAAGAACTGGTACTGAAAAAACCATTTTGTTCGAAGCACCCACCTTACGGTACCTGAAACATAAAAATCAACCACCCCACACTTCTCTGTAGTTAAAAAAAAAAAAAAATTTGGAAGTGAGCCAAAAAGGGGAAAAACAAAAAGATAAACATGCGGTTAAAGGGCTGATATTATTCACCTGATATTAGTGCTATTCTGTAGGTAATGCTTGTCAGTACATGCCCTGCACACATTACATGCACCCTAGTTTTAGCACGAGGAAGGTCCAGCCTGTCCTGGCCCAGCCTGAAGCTTACAAAATAACAATGAGATCAGAAATTGACAATTTAGTCAATTATTAGAGGTGCCTGCAGTGAGTCTCTGAAGGAGAAAGTGGAAAGGGAGATGCTGCCTCAAGGACAAAGCACTGCCTCTCACTAGAGTACCTAGTCCCTACCCCAGAACATAATACCGCCAAGGGACAGCGCATCACCTCCAGGCAACATTTATAGCAAATAGGCAGGGAAAAGTTATGGAGATACGCTGAGGTAAGTAGTCACATTCATTTACATATAAGTATAACTAGTCTTACACCAGCCATCCATCAGATATCTTCAAATGACAAATATTATTATGATCAATATGATGCCAGCAAATTTGACTGACCTGTAAACAGTAATACCGTAGGTAAACTTTGATAGTTTGATATTGTAACTTAGATCGGTGGTAGCATAGTAAAATCAGATCCAATGATTGCATGGCTAGCTACACCAATGGACGCCATACAATAATTCATAGCTACTGCTTTCGATCTATCAACGCTCCAAGATAGGAAAATTGTAATTGCAAAGTGCAATGCATTGCTTTACATCCAAGACACATGACAGCGCTGAACGTGTTACACAATTCGTAGTTCATCTCAACGATTTGTGAAACGGCGGCCAATTAGCTAATGGAAGACTATGGAATGTATCTATATCCAAAATTAATCGTAAGGGTGTACCCTAACAGCGAGACAAATTTTGCTCTTCTATCACCAAAGGCACAATAATACCAAAATATTTTCCACATCTCCTGAACTATGAGTATAAGGTAACCTATCGGTTTCTTTGGGGGCGCAACGCTCATAACATGGGACGGGCGAACAAGCACAAACTGTATGTCAGCAGAAAATGGCTTGATTTTTTCTTTAATTTTTTTTTGTCAAGTTTAGGAACAGTAAAAACATTGCAAGAACGAACAGAAATTTAGTAAAATTGATGCAGTTTTGGCATACTGCTATCGGGTGACTGGAACACACCAATTAGCAATATGGTTACTACTTTTCACTTAACAAGAGCCCAGAACTTCTCTTTATCAAAACAAAGCCCAAAAGTCATTCCGTGGGGTCAGCCAGCGACGACCCCACACGCAGCAGCACTTACCGTTTCTTGAAACACAGCAACTTTGGGAGCCAAAGTGCCAGGTCGGATGTCAGCAGCGAGGGGCCGCAGGAATGACATCACCTGCTCCAGACGTCCCACCTCGCACCAGGCCATCACCTGCACAGCACACACACACGTGAGGCGGGTTGTCATCACAACCTGCAGGTTACTTGTGCTACACCAGTGTACCCCACAGCCCATAATTGTATAGTAGCCCGTAACCAGTCACATAAAAAAAGCAACCTCAGTTATTTCATTCCGGAGTCCCAGCAAATAACCTCTTCCGATGGAAGGCCAAACATGGCTGTGGTGATAGCACGCCCCTGTTCCTGCGAAGGTAGTACAATGCACGCCAGCAATCGAGCAAGGGCGATAGTACTTGCCTTCTTAAGTTACATAAGCACACGGGCCGCTCACAGCCCTGTATTATCCACTGTATAATAATACACAGTTATTAGTTGGTTGTTTGCTTAATCTTTTGGTTGGTCTATGTGTTTGTTACGCTCTTAATAGGGAAAAATTCACCTACTAAATAACACGATGAGCTACCATGAAATTTCAACCGGAATTACGATGGCAAATATAGTTTTTTGAATATATGCTCCAAAATCGATACAGTGCACTTCCTGAAGCCCGTTTCGCTTTGATATGATATATATTTCTTCTTTAGAGCGTGGTAGATGCCGCCATGGTAGCTGCATGCTTCCGTTCTCAGCTCTAACACCTTGTGTCGCTCGTTCGATTCCCCATGGCACACGAGCTCTTTGCAAATCTTGGTGTGCTGACTCGGCAGTTGTGTGTGCATGCTCGGCACTGTGGCGGAACTGCTTTCNGCGACTGCGACTACACTTGCTCGTCTGGGGCCAGTGGGCCTATACCCGCAGCACAAACCAGTGCATGTGGGTTTCCCAGGTGAGGGTGTGGTCTAAGTTGACTTTACCTTTACCTTTATAGATGACAGGCTGTATCTTTGTTAGGGTTTTTGCACCAGCTATGTCGCATATCATTTAGCTGAATTCCTTCATAGCAGTTGACATCAAACGCTAAACGGAGGCCGAAACATTTTCTATTCATAGTGGAGTACAATTTTAATCCTAATGGTTCACCTAACTGCTGGTATCCAGGACACAATAAGCACTGAGCGTTTCCGGTGCCTTTTTTTATTGAAGAATATTTTCTTGATGCTACCTGACTTTGACATTTCAAAACTGATATTCGGGCTTTTACTTGCAGGCGGGAAATTCTGCTCTCGTAATCTCACGGCGGCACAACATTGTTACTTTAATAGAAGCTCAAGCCTACAAGTGAATTGGTTTTACGTCACAACCTCCCGCATCTCCCAAGTAAGGATATCGGAATCGGACGGTGCCCAGCTAATGCCAGGACTTTTGCTGGAGCTTAGGCCCTTAATTCACCGGATGCCCTTCCTCCCGTGAACCAATGACGCTTGCGGGACTCGAACGCTCAACCTGCTGATGCAGCAGCGAGCGCTCTAACCACTACGCCACGGCCTACAAGTATGAGGCATAATTTCTGCCACAAAACCCCTACAGCAAGCAAAAACGATAAAACGCTTTGTTACGAAATTATTGCTCTCATTTTCGACTGCTGGGTACTCTGGTTAATATTACCTTCCCAGTTTTACCACCGCAGCCAAGTCAGTAAAGCGACCACACAGCCATGCATGCATCCAAATCCAAGGAGTGAAAAAGAAAACGAAGAGTTGCGCTTCCCACCTTCGCCCGCATTCTTGTTCATCTTAGAAGTACGTATGTGAAAAAAAAAAAAATACTGACGTTTCAAGCTTCCCCAAAAGTCAACTTTTATCTTTTAACCAAAACAAGCCCCTGTTGCTACACAGGGAAGGAAAGCCCAGAAGGATATTGCAAGTGGAAGTTACCTCGTCGACTGCATCGCCATTCTTGTCTGTGACGGAGGTGTGCGCGGAGCGACTTCTCACTGTCCTGCAGACAAGCCGGGGACGAGTATGAACCAAGCACTGGCGTGTATCAGAAAACTCAACGACTGGAGTAGCAAAGGCATGGTCCCGGTACTTCTTTCGACACAACTTCAGCGAACACCGAGCTCATGCTTGGGGCGTACGCGTTCTTAGAAACACTGGGCGACGTCATTATCTGAAACGCCTGCCGCCGTCGTGTCATCGAGATTGTGCTCTTGGCTGGGTTCATCTGCATTGCCACCATGGGCCCCTCGGACAGGCTGGATATGGCTCTTCTCAGAGGATAACAGAAGGGCAGGGAGCTCAGTCAAAAACCAGGGTTTCTACGGTGGACGACGACTTCTTCCCTGGTCCTTTCGCTGAGATGCGCACGGAGGTCATGAACTTCTATCTAGAAGCCGTCGACCAGGACCAAGTCAAGGAAGACTACAGCAAGAAGTTGCTGTAGCTCTCCCTCGTCATCCTCAGCGTTAGGTCGTAAGTCCCTCCCTTTCGCGAACTTGGTGCTGTACACAATGCTTTCTGGATGCCAAAGGCCATCCACCAACAGCATCCAGATGGCCTTCTTCCACGATCAGTTCCACGTTCTCACCCACGTTGCAGTCTGGGTGTAGTCGCAGAGCCTCTACGCGCACTTCTGGCACGATGCACCGTTGCTTTAACGCGCTGACGCACTCCAGCAACAAAACCGCTTTCTGTAGCTCATCGAAGTGTATTCCGATGAGGGAATCAGGAATGCCGAGAAGAAGGCTTTTCGACGCACCTGTGGTTCCATTTGGCACCAGGGTTGACATTCATTAAATCAAACCGATTTAATCAAGGGATTAAATCAGTTGATTTTTTATAAAAAAGTTCATAAATTTTTATTCGATTTTTTATTTTTTCAGTAAATGAAATATTTTTACGCATTTCAAACAATCAACTCTTATGAGCATTTGTGCAACACAGCCAGCACCAGTTCTATATTTGAAGTACCTATGGTTCCCCTAAATAGAGTTCAACAACCTATTTAAACCTCTTTATAGCTACTTACATAATTAAAACAAGAGGAAATGCATGCTTAAATTTCCCTGATATTTGAAATTTTAAATACATTAATGCACTGATTAAACCTAATCTATCATCTAATGAGCCACTATCTAGGTAACTACCATTGCAGCAGGATTGGCAGGAACCTAAGGTTCCTCTTAACAGAATTCACCAACAAGAGAAAGTGCATGATGAAATTTTTAAGGTATTTAATTAATTTAATGCTGCTACTGCTGCTGCAAAAATATTTATGGGTCATTGGTCATTACCTTCCAGTGTTGTCTTCACAGCTGTACAGTGAAATGCTATGGATCTCATGTTAAATAGGTTTGCTTTTCCTGTACATTTTCACCCAATCGAGCAACTTGAACTTGTTCACTACTCTAGGAAATATTTGGTTAGACAACCGAAAAATATCATTAACCTATCTGCATGTATATTTTACTTTGTTACCTATCATCTCCAAGCTGGACTCAGGGCTTCCATGGCTGATAGCTAATTATTATTCCACTATTTACAACACAAGATTTTGTAGTAGCTACCCTACTTGACTTTTTTTGTAATTGTCTATGAGTGTTTTTCACTGTGTGTTGAAAATTTTAATCACAAGGAAAGCACTTGTTTTATGAGTAAGTATTATCATTAGCATACTGTAGAAGAACTATTAAGAATTATTGCATCATTTCACATCATGAAAACATGGAAAAATAAAAAATCAAATAAATCGAATAAATAAAAATTCTTAATTTTTTCTTTTATTTGTTTAATCAAAAAAATTGCCAACCCTGTTTGGAACAGCTCATCACTGTCGATCTGTTTGACTAACGGGTGCGAGACGGCCCCACGGTCGAAAACCTCGCCAGATCCTTTTGCCGAGAAGTTTAATCGGTTGGAGGGAAGCACCTTCGAGTACCATGCCTCCCTCGAGTCCTTCGTTAGCTGCCGTTTGATGAAACTTTTCGATCGCCTCTCGCTGAACGGGCAAGAAGTTATGCAGGTGACCTTCATGCAGATGGAATCGAGACCGTGGGCAGCGAACCGGACCTACGTTGTCTTCAATGAAAATGCGCGGGCTTTCAAAATCATCAACGACACGGCGGAGCGGAGGGTAGTTCCTCCAGGAGTACAGTGGACATCTCACTATGAACGAAGAGGAGCTGTAGTGTCTGCTGCTCCCGGTCATCAAAGACCACAAGCAGTTTTCCCGTCCCGTCACGCCAGAAGAGGAGAATCGGGTAGAGGATATTGGCCATTTGACGGTGTTGAACACTGTGATCGAGGACTGTGCTACCAGCCGGAGAGTTGGGTGGAGTCACGGGGCCTGATGGTGTTAGATGCTATAATAATCTTACTGTGACTACGGGTGGTGGCCGTCATGCGTTCAAGTTCTAATTTTCTTCATTCTTAAAGTTTTTTGTTCAGCATCTGTGCTAGACCACAATTGTGAGAGTAAAATTACGTATGTCTCATTTTCTGCCCAGTTGCTTCGTTTTGTAGCAACCAAACGTGAATTTTGTGTGGTCATATCAGTGAAAAAATTGGCATTTAATGACACCTTTAAATATTCTCCAAGTCGACTACTTATTAGTGTGGATACTCACAATTGGCAAAGGAACAGAGGCAAGGAGAAGGAGTGCAACTTTTCGATTTTTTTTCACCACTCTACTTTGCATGAATATCGTGCATTTCACAAGAAGTAAACATAGTCTTCAACGTGCCAATTGAATACCTATTCTATTTGACTCGAGTGCCCAGCCGTCAAAACTAACGGCAATAATATTTTTATTAAATTTTTTATTGATATGGTTTCCAGGGTAGGCTTGGCTGTAAAATAGGTCTCATACCTGCAGGCGTGATCATCCATTAACGAAACGCAAATTGTACAGCCATGAGTTTTGCGATAGCAAACTATCCCCCTTGCAAGATAAGGCACGAATATCAGATTAGATACCAGCCGATAGTTAAACCTAAAGGGCGAAATTTGGCTGCGATGTAAGCTGACAAAAAGAAAGCGTCTGTTCAGCGTGAAGTTTCAAGTGCTACGAAGAGATTCAGCTAAAGAAAGCATATGCGAAATGGATTATGCACGAAATGAATGAAAACTCCAACCAAGACTGAGCCTCTCCAACTGCTACAAAGAAATTCAGCTAGAAAATATGCAATAGAGCTTATGTCTGATAGGATCAAAAACTCTATCAAAGATACCGCCTTTTATCTACCACGCTCAAAAGAAGAATAATCACACCAGGCACGGAAGAAAAATCATCATTGTTGTATCAAGAAGTACCGTAGCTCCACCTAGTTTCGAAAGCGAAGAGTGATGCAAAAATGCAGTATGTGTTTTCACTTTTGACCATATATTTCAGATGCTATATTTGTCACCGTTACTCCAAGGGACTGAAATGTTATAGTATCTCTACTTGTTTCTCAGCAGATGAATTTTCTCCTACCCAAGTCCTTAACAGCGTAACAAAGGGAAGGACCAACATAGGAGTAAGCATGCAACTATAATGCTTTCCATTATTAAAGGTTAAAAAAAAGCAAAAAATAGCAAACCGAAATGGCTTTCTCGTGATTTAAAATTCGTTATAAAGAGGAAATATCGATTGCAAAATTTATTCAAGGTAAATATAATAACAAAAATGTAGTATCCAGTGAACATAAATGTGCTGAAGCGACTTATACGCAAATCGAAAGAATATTATTACAAATGTATCATTTACAAATCTAATAATTCGTCTCACAAAACGTGGCATGTTCTAAATGAGATCTTCAGTAGAAAGACTAGTTCTATAAATATCTCGCTCGGCGTAAATGGGAATGTGCTTACTGATGCAGATCTGATAATCTCTTCAACAGTTATTTCACCTGTATTGCAACTTCTCTTGTGCAAGACTTTCCATTAATACTAATTATGTGCATGAAAGTTGTGTATTGAGGCTTACTAGTGCCCATGAAATAATAGATATATTAAAATCATTCAGCGATAAACGTTGTAACCGTGATGAAATCCAACCTTTTCTTTTGATGAAATTTATTAATCATATAGTTAATTCACTTTGTTACGTCTTCAACTTGTGTTGTGTGACTGGTATTTACCCCAAAGTTCTAAAGCACGCCGGTGTTATATCAATATCCAAATCAGGCGATCCTAATGATGTAGCAAATCTTAGACCAATATCAACGCTGTCAACGTTCAACAAAATATTTGAAAAATGAATTCATTCTAGATTAACTGAGTTCCTAGTAACTCATAATGTAATTTACAGCTAACAATTTGGCTTCCGTGCAAAATCTAATACCACATTAACGATATTTCATCTTGTGACTGATTTTAGATATGAAGAAAGCCCTTGATACCGTTGATAAAGTTGTTTAAAAAAAAAAAAAACTTGAACACTACAGTATTCGTAGGACAGCGAATGTATTATTGCCAAGCTACTTATCCAATCGAGACCAGTATGTATTATGTAATAATGCGAAATCTCAAGTCTTACCAATTAAAATTGGAGTCCCTCAAGGAAGTGTGCTTGGACCATTGCTCTTCAACATTTTAATAATAATAATTAACGATATAACCACCCTTGGAATGAAGTGTGTTCTGTTTGCAGACGATGCTGTGTTCTATACTAATAGATGCAGTTTCTACTGAGCCATAACCGATATTAATTATATCTTTATGTAAATTGTCGGAATGGTAAACTCAAAGTAGATTGATTGCCCATCAGGATAAAACCAAGCTTATGTTTTTCACTCCATGTTCTCGTCCTGAGCTGCCGACGGTACCTTTCAATGGTGAAGAACTGGAATGGGTGTTTCAGTTTCGATATCTTGGTTTAATTTTTGACGATAAACTGAACTTCAAAGCCCACATTGAAAAGTTAGGTCAAAAGCTCAGTAGAGTTCATGGTATAATCTATGCAGTGTCTAATTATGTCAATCGTGATTCGTTGAAACAAATTTATTATATATTAGCTTATCCCTTGTTAACTCACAATATCATCATCTGGGGCGCAGAATTAGTTAGTTATTGTTCACTCATACAGAGCGATCCTCTTATCTTTCAACAATATTACGGCTTACTCATACCCCAACAAAACTACGAAATGAAACGCTCCATTCTTAATCTTCCAAACGTGCGTGTTGATGTAGAGAAACGGTCAACTATATTCCAAACGGCGTCTCTTGTTAATAGAATACCTACGTGCTTATTAGATCCACGATCTAATAACCCTTTCAAATAGCGGTATAAGGATTACGTCATGCAATTGTACTAGTATAATTACTACTTGTTGCCCAAAAAATTTCACAACTTTTTTAGGGGTTATGAACGTATATTACTTTAAGTGTATTGTAATTCGAACGTTTTCAGTATTGCAATGTATATCTGAGTGTAATGAACCTATTAAACCTATCAGGCGACCAACAACTGTGTATCTACAATATAATAAAGACCGATGAGTATTTTCTGTTCATTGATTCATTTACCGATATCAGTTCATTTCTTTATCAATTTTCTGTCACGCTTTAACAAAACAGATAAGCGGAAATTAGCCCAGGCTGGAGGCTGTGGTCATCCTATCAAGATTAATTCAATACAGATTGGTAGAAACGAGGCCAGGTTGCAGATGATGGCAAACGTATCTTAATCAGCGACAGTTCAAATTCAAACAATGAAGATATTGAAGGCTTAGTCCGATTTGTACGAGTATTACCACAGTTCATTTAGCACAGATAGTTACGTCAGACAATAGAGCTTGAATCTCAAGCATTGTGACGTCACACAGAAATGTATCAGCCAATAGCGTCACTCCTTTTGCAGCGGGGCATCCTGGGTAATCGCAAGACAGAGGCATCTTGAGTAATTTCCTCAATGGTGCCGTATTCGCGAGAGGTGAAGAGTTTGTCGCGATTGTTTATTATACATATAAACGTTGGTAAAATGTGTGTATAACATTCTCCTTTATAACCTGTTGTAATGCAAAGTTTTCTTGGTGCATGAAAGCCGCCTAATTCTGTCTTTTTGAACCTATGCGAATCATTCTATGTCGCTCAAAGCATTGGCTTCAACTTAGTCAAACATGTTCGGATGATTTCCTCACTTCTTTTTATGGCGGTGGAAATCAAGATGCAATACAATACATCAAATCTATGCTCTATTATTTTCCTTTACTCATGTAATTAAGTGTATAGGTAGTTCCAATTAATTATAAACAATGATAATGATAAACAATGGGCAGGAAATACTTACTGGTATACTGCAATCAAGGAGGTTCTAATAGAGAGGAGCGCACCCTCTCTATTTATCCTACGGAAGCGTTGCGAGTAAACTTTTCCCTTAAATTGGTTGAGTGGCTTATCCAATCGGAGAGCGGCTTGCCTCACGCAGCATATATAGGAAGGAGTCCTGAGCTCAAATGTTTATAGCCATTAACCATCGACGAAATTCCGAGGGGATGGAAGGATGTAAAGGAAACTTGTATCCTGAATACCATCTGATGATGAAAGTAACAGGGTGAGGACTGGGATATAAAACTTCAGACACGATTGTCTTTGCAAAAATCCACTATATAATAAAACACAGTTGTTGGTCGCTTGCTCCCTCCCTTGCTCCAATGTTGGTCCGTGAGCCCTGGGCATTTCCAGTGAATTCTTTTGACAGAACTATATTTTTCTTAGTGCAACTTAACGGTTAATCAATCCCAAGCTGATATTCACTCCTTCTTGCAGGGGGGATATTTTGCTATCGCAAAACTCACGGTTGCACAGCTTGCGTTTCACTAATGGAACATCAGGCCTGCAGGGATAAGACCTGTAATACTGCAAAACCTATACTGGGAACCGGAACAATAAAAAGCTCAATCAAAAAATTTCTGCCGTCATTTTTTACGGCTGGATCCTTTAGTATTGAAGAACTGCCTGTGTATATCTTCCTTAATGATATGTACTGACCACTGCCACTTCAGCCACTTTAAGGACTCTCAACGCCAGCTTCGATCACGTGACAATGCCCTGTGTTTACTAGCCCAGAGAGTGCTTGAGCTTGCTCCTCTCATTAGAAGCTCCTTGACTGCAGTACAACGAGCCACCGTTCGCAGCCTCATTTGTATACACCAGCATAGTGACGTGGCAGTCGCCCATTGCCCGAAATTGACGTCAGCCACAGCGGTCGATGACTGGTTTCAATTGGGCGCCAGGGTGCTTGCTTAGAGCTGACATAACTATCTGTAGTAAACGAACTGTGGTATTACCGTCTCCATATATCGAATTTATAGCAATGTATAGGGTGACCTTATATCTGAATGCACTTCTTGCATTGCCGAAGTTGAAATCTCAGCCCTGAAAACATCTGAAGCTTCCACTAGCACTCTCTTGCATCTTGATTCTTAGTTTCTTCCCATAGATAATTTCGGTTCATCAGGTATATATTCTTCCAACTTTAATTCAATGGTCGATAAGCAGCTTTCGCTGAACAAAAGCCATTGGACCTATAGGATATCCCACCGTATCCATGATAACGAATCGAAGCTATTACTTTGGGCGTTGCTGATCGGCTTGCAAAAAAGCAATGAATTTTCTCAATGTCAGAGTGAGAGACAGAGAGAAAGAAAAAAAAGTTTCGATGCTCAGCAGCAGTGAAGCCGTAAACGCTCATCCCCAGGTGCGTGTAAGTTAGCAGTGTAATAACGAAAGTATGATGATCAATGAAGAAGATCATCACAAATTCGTCGCTTCCACTTTTGACAGTGCCGGCCTTCTAGTTATTATATAGCTAGTGGATTATTAAAACTGATAACAGGTTGCTGTAGTTCCTTTTCGGCACCATCTTAATAACAAGTAGCTCTATGTTCTGAGCTTTTTTTGCCTTATTTGTTTCAAAGTTAAAAGCAATGTCATACTCCTTATAACTTTGAAACATATACGGCAAAGAAGTTCAGGTTGCGGCCGCAATATCGTCGGTGAACAGCTACAGAAGAGAATAAGCATTCAGTGCAGTGAAGAAGTGAAAATCTAAGTTCACTTGGAGGGACATCATCTGCAGTGAACATATTTAGTCCAAAAAGGTAGAACCAACAACATCTGCAAATAACATCAGGAATGACATATCGACAAGCACGCTTGTATGGTGCGGCAAAAAACTTACGATGTACAACGCGTTGGTGATTGTGTCAACAAACAAGAGGGAGAAGTGAAAGACTTGGAAAGGGTTGCTCATCTCCGTTAGCTACAAAAAGTCAGTCGTAAAAACATTAGTCCGCAGAGCACTCAAGTTATTAAATTCTTGAACAGCATTTGATGTCGAGATCCACAGATTGAAACAGGTTTTCGCCAACTGTAATTATCCACATACGCTTGTAGACTCAGTAATTTCAAATATACTTAGCCAAGATCTTACAAATGTTGACGATATGGCCGCTAATTCAGTGAGACTTTACGTCGAATTGAACAGTAGGTATCTCAACTTACAAGACTGACCAAAAAACAATAATATTATAAAGCGCCATATCAAACCAATCAATGATACTTCATCTGTAAAACTAATTGCGCACTACAAACCATGTAAATTAGGCTCACGTTTCTCGAGCAGGCATGTCAAACTTTCCGCAGATAGAGCAGGAGTTGTGTATCGATTTGACTGTACTGAAGAGCGCTGTCATGCCTCTAATATTGGATACACGACGAATGCCCTATTTAAGCGCTGCAAGCAACACAGGTACAATTCAAGCAGCATCAAGCAGCACCATTCGTTAGAGCACCAAATGAATCCCCCTTGAGCTGATACTCTAATCATAGACCGCAACAGTACTTGACTCTTCAGTCTGACGCTGGCGGCCAAAAGTCGGCAACGGAAATATGGGATTTACTCTAGAGCTATTCTTTTCCCCCGATCTAATACGTACTGAAGAAAAAATCCCAAGGTACCCAACATTTTTCTTGCGGAGAAGGTATCTTGGATACCGCGGGGCGCACTTCGGCGCTTGCCTGCATGACCGTGTCTGGACATGTTCATAAAAGCTCTTTGAGAAAATCCCATTTTTGGCCGCCAGTGTTAGAGGCCACTTTGGATCTAAGAGTCAAGCACTGTTGCGGTCTATGCTTTAATCAAACATTTTTCTGTAATTTTCGCGCATAATAATTTTAATTGACCTAAAAATAGAAGAAGCAATAAACATTACACAGGAAAACCCATATATAAACGTCAAATACGATCAGGACTTTATCGTTCTTAGACGCTACTGAACTGGAACATTCCAAAAGACCGCCACCTATTTACGTGTGCGGAGCGGGTACCCTTAATTTCGAGTGTAACATTGCTGCGTGGAGACGACAGAATGGTCAGCCTAAAGGAAAAGCCACGCTAATGAGGGGTCGCATTAATAAGCGTAGAAGAAACGTGGGCGAAAACATTAAATTAAACTTACCTAATGCTAAAATCCACAAATTAGATAATTATTTTAT
>LQNS02278170.1:42840408-42858120 GCA_001587735.2 Parhyale hawaiensis
AACTTACCAGAATATTTTTGATAGGGATATAGTTGGGCCAGGCAGTGTTGTGAAGAACTTTGAGCGCAACATCAGGCCGCTCCGCCTTGAGGGCGAGGGCCCCAGCGAGAGCATAATATCGGCACGGCCAGGTGCTGGCGGTACGGCTCTGCTCAACCAGCAGCAGGCCCCGCTTCAGGCTTGCCTCTGACCCCTGCACAGGCGGTAATTGCAAGGTGTTGGGAGTCTTCACATCGCTACTGTCAATGAGTATGGTAAACGAGGATAGAAGAGAACAGTGACACGTTTCAAAATTTGTTATAATATTGCTGAGCGAAGGAAAGGTTCATAATTTTTCATTACCCTTATCCACAATATTTTACACACTGTTCATAAGCTATTTCTGTGTGTGTACAATTTTCAGCCAATTGTAATGAGAGATGGTGATGGCCACTACCAGCTACGCCGTTACTATTAGGATTGATCACGAAATGAAATATATATAGATTGTATAAACTGGTAAAAATAAGCGATTTCCCCTACACACAATTAAAATCGATCTATATATCTGCGAGTCTGGTACTTCTTCAAGCACCGTGTTCATAAAGCAACCCTGAAGTAAACTAAAGCCAGCAAATGTGATTGCAAAGAAAAGGCCATAATATAGGGATATGTCTTGACCTCTGTATGGACAGCTTAATCATGAATGATATCTAAAGCTGATCCATTAAAGTGAGACAAACTGGACAAGGAATACAGAGAATAACACAAAGCCCTGCACACACTCGTTTCGGTGCAAGCAGACCAGTAAGCACGGAAGTAAATTGATAAAGACTATTAGCACCTGAAGAAGTGTTATATTCACAAGCTTGGGGCTCCGTCAGCTAGGCCGATAAAACAGAGGAACAAATATGTGGCATTAGTATGTCGATAAAAACGTGTGGCTAACCCATTAACGAGACTGTCTCTACACAGGATCAACGAGCATGGGAACAGTACCTATATAACTCGGAAAAGAAGAAGAACACAAATCATCATCAGTAGAAGCAGGAAAGTGTAAAAAATCACAGTAGGAACGAAAAAAAGTCGTTCCGTAAGCCTGACAAAGCCTAACATAATCTACAGCGTCCTAAAGGCGCAGTTCCCCATAGCTTAGAATGGACGAGCCCAACTAACCTAACCTTGTGGTCTACCCCAAGCTCCCTGATGAGAACACATGAAAAATGGAATGTTGTGTTAGTTATAATGAGTAGTTTAAGCCTTAGCTTCCACTACAAAGCTGATATCACCGAAGAAGCAAGAGGGTACATATTTTATATCGACAGGAATGTGCACCAAATACATGAGGGTGTTGCCAAACAGAATCAAGGCGCATGGGAACAGCAAATTAGGCAAGAAGAGGAAGAATACAATAAAGTATCATCAGTATGAATAAGAAAGTGGCAGGGAGCAAATTGAGAATGACGGAAAAACGTCCCGAAGACCTAGCTATGGCTAACGTAACCAACCGGTTGCCTTTGGGGTTGCTCTACTCATAACATGGATGGGCGAAGCAAGTAACCTAAGGGGGGGGGAGGAAATGGAAAATTTACGAGGTCAGAAGCAATCTGGGATCAGAAAGAATGATATTTTCAAAGCCAAACTACCCTAAACTGCAACATTGGTAGTCCTGCGAGCTGTGTGATTATGGTCCGTCTTTACTCCTACAACCAGAAATTGAGGTATAACGCAAAGCGAGTACCGTACAGTTGCAGCAAAACCAATCGCAGCACGCCATCGACATCGATCAGAAGAGATGAGGCGATCAGTTTTAGTTCTGTGAAGTAACACAATTCTTCCTTCTTTCAGCTCGAGGCACGCGCAGAAATAATGCCTGTAAAGCAGGCAGTGAAGCCATACTGTACTCAGAATATAAACTGCACTGGGCTAGCATTGAAAGGCTAGAGCAAAAAGCTGCATCATACATGAAGAAATTTAGCACAAGAAAACTTATTACTGAAATGAAACTAATGTATTTTTCATTCCCCGAATGGTTCTACTGTGTTCAAAACAATAACTAACCCTCTTATTTTGCGGATCATCTACTTAATTTGTGCATCGAAAAATCTGAGTAAACAAAGCTTCGATGCGGGAAGAAAGCAAAAAGTAGGATCCACAAGTGCGTTAACACATATTTCAGACGTCTTAATAGCCTGAAATTCGATACTGACAAAGCAAGTGGCCTTAGTTTTGAGGCATCGACATAATTCAAAGTAGGTACCTAGCGAAGCACCACCCGAAAATGAAAGTCAGTGTTCTGAAACATTGGCTGACTCGTCGTATCCTATCCTGAATAGAGCTAACGGGTGGTAGTTTTTTGTAAGATTTGCCCATCAACGAAAAAATACTCATAATCAAGCAAAGTAACATAACTGGAGGAGCAATTAACAACACAGTTAGTACAGGACCGGAATGGCACTTTGATAACTGAAGATATTGGTACGTGAAAAAAAATGCATGTTAGCGACAAGCCAAGGGCATCGGAACACGCCATTTTTTCAACCTATAGAGTACTTGACACTGTGTAAGACTTAGGTCCAGGGGACCGTACTCCCTTAACAGAGCGATACTTTGCAAGTGTCTATAAAAATCATTACAAATTCCGTAACTTCGATTGTTTTCGAGAAGTGTTTTGTTTTATTAGGTAGTGGGGTGGTAAATCTCTATGTTTCTTTATGAACTATTTTTCAGGTCGCTTGTCAGCACGCCAAGAGAGGCTTCCAGCCGCTCCGAAGCTCCGTCCTGCTGCATGTTGGTCGGCCAAGTGGCGTCCAGGACAGCCAGTCGGAGCTATATAGAGGCGCTAGCTGGCTCATTTCTCTATGCCCACGCAACCATCAGGTCGCGACGGGAAGAAGCGATGATTCCACGGTGTCAATTTCAGCAGGTGGGGGAAAATGGCGTATTCTGGCGCCATTGGCTGGTCACAAGCATTTTTTTCACCTTCTGCTAACTTAACACCGTTTAGGACAAATTATCTGAGGCCCGAACGCGTCCGACGTTGCACATGCATTGTAAAAGGAGGCAATGCTCTACAAAAAAACACGTTGATCCTGACCTATAAGGACCCGGAGCAGGAATAGGAGAATGCCACAGTGATGATGCTATAGAGTAGTCGAGGGATACCGAATCCTCACGTGCTAACACTTATGAAGCTGAAACTGGGCGAGGTTACGTGAGAACCCGACAGGACTGCCAAATGGCGTGATAGGAGAGGTTTTACATTAGCGTGTCCGCAGTTTTAGAAGTCAGATAATATTGCATCGTTCTCCTTGTTGAACTCTTAAAGCACAATTCGTGCTTTTTTAGGAAATTGTCGGAAGATGAGAATAATGGGAGGTAGTTCTTCGATTAGCCAGCCCCTTAGGTCAGCATAACTCGAGATAGTCGTCGCACAAAGCTTTCTCGGGAGAGTATCTGTCCTCCAGTCAACCTTGGGAACAACTGGGATATCGCATTCGACAGGAGCTGGGGTTAAATATTAAAGCTCGGATAGCGAAAAAATACGAGTAGCATCGGAGGGGTCCTCCGAACAGTAGCTCTGGGAAGAAGACTGCCATTGCAGTGAGCCTAAGCTGAAAGTATGAAGCATCTGAGGAGTCAGACGAAGAACTCGAGCAGTGCTGTTGGGATACTAGCTTATAAAGGAAGTAACCCCTTGAAAGAGGTCAGGAACTCGAGAAAGTTCCTAGGACGATATTTGATAAGGCAATAAGAGATTGACGATTTTTAACTGAGGCCACGAGTCGGGTTCCTGGGTTGAAAATGAGTTCCATTAATGTGAGACGAAGATCCGCGTTGGCAAGAGTAATTCCTGAGTAATGTCATGACTAAGATGAGCCCTAGGAACATGGGGTTCTCTTCACGCGGGTAGCCATCTAGTACTTGCGTATCCTCACGACAGACCCAGAGTATGAGGATAGGTTGTGGGAAGTTTGTAGAGCTGTCCGGCTTGTACAGCCAGATAACCAATGCTGGAGCGTGTCATTCTAAAGTTTAAGAGAGAGAGAGAGAGAGTGCTGATTAACCGCCGTTGAGTAAGCTCAGGGTGGTTCCTCGCCCTGAGAGTGGACCTGTTCATTTCTGAGGCAATATTCCCAGATCTATGAACTCTTAAGGTACCGTATCTGGGAAAGAAGCGTAGTCTGTTAAATGGATTTTATGGAGGATACGAGGGGACAGGAGCCGCTGCCACCCAGATGGACAATCGAAGTAACTTTGCTCTATGAATGGTGAGAAAGAGGAGAAACTGGGCGGGAAACTCCAAGAACATCCGCTCAGAATCCAAGGAAGTAGATGCCATGGTGCTACAGTCGAGAGCTGGAAAGAAGTTTTCTAGAGGCTGTAACCGCTCGGACCAGGTGTCAACAGGTGGCAGTCATATTCGTCTAAGGTCATACATATTAGAGCATGCATTCCTAGGGGACCGTGCCTACATGTAAGCGGCAATGTTTCTAACTAAAGCCATTGTAATCTCCTCCCGTTGAATCAGGCTGTGAAGGAAAAACGGTCCGTTGATCAAGGCATTAGCGGGCATCAGAACCGCCTAGATGTGGTTAAGAGTTTAGACTTACGAATACTGTATAGGATATCGGTAGTCTGGTAGTTAACTATAGAAGTCAAGGTACCGCCGAGAGTTGAGGCTTGTCGCATAACCAAAATGATATCGCGCCATGTTGCGTGCTGTCCTGTACGATAAAAAAAAACACCTTGATGAAAGGTGACGCTTACAGGTGAGGTGCTAGGTGGAAATTTCGAGCAGCAGTTGCTACTCATGGACGCATATACAGTAGGTCCTGAGAGTGAAACCAGTAGCGAAGGTATGGGCTCGCGAGGTTTCTTTGTGGAGGAAGCTTGAGAAGCATCGATGTAATTGAACTAGGTAGGTTATCAACACTGTCCTTTAAAAGGGGCTTATCGGCAGTCGTTAGTGCTGCCGAAATAGGCTAGCATGTTCCGAGGGGTACCCGAACAGTATCTGAGGTATGATGCACGCACAGGATAGGGCTAAGTTTACGGAAAGAGTCCGGTGTGTTGAAAATTAGAGACTTGGTTCTAGTGATTGCTTCTCTTGGCAGGGAGCTGAACATCGAGATCTGGGATCACTATGGAGAAGGTTGGGCGGCAGAAACGCTTCGCCAGCAAGTTTAAGCGAATCGTTCTAAAGCATCGCTTCGCCAGCAAGTTTAGGCGAATCGGTCTAAAGCATATCTAACAGGAAAATACCAAATTAGCCACGAATCGGTGGCTCGTTGGAGGGAGCAGCACGTTATTATGGTTGTCTGAACGGGAGTGGAGGCCGCACTGATAGGCAGACGGCCGGTCCGGAGTTGCGGCGTTTACAGATTTATTAGAAGACTGATGTTAAATTCTAGATTCTTGGAGTCAGAGCGTAGGTGAAAAAAATAGGGCGAAAATGCCCATGATAGTAGCTAACGAGGGTTGCTCTTACCGAGCTCCGTAACATCGGGAGACATACTATTACCGGGTGTGGAGCGTGCAAGATGTTCTCTCATTGTTGAATTAGCAGTAAGGTATTTTTTAGCACATACGTCAATGGACTGTAGGCTCTGAAGATAGCAAAGAGACCTCGAAGAAGAGTCAATTCGCCCTAAAGCGTAAGGCTACCTAAGTTTGGAGCGAATCCCAACAGCCTACTCGCTTTGAAGCGGTGGGAGTTATGTGAGTGGAGTTTCCTAGGAAAATAGCGATGAATATGTGGCACTGTAGAAGCGGCTTGAAACCGATTTCAAGCTCCTTGTTGTTAAGCTGCTTAAATAGTGAGTTGTGCTGACGGTTAACTAAAGTTGAGAAATTGGCTTGTGACCAAGGACGCAGGAAAATGAAGTTGTCAGAAGGCGTTACCTTGGCTATATGTCAGGGTGAAGCGGTATTGCGGGTATACGTAGTATTGAGGTGACCAGGTACCCGGTTTGGTAAATTAACTTGACCTAACTTTCCACTCGGGAACCCATACATGCTGGTTCGTGCTGCAGACATAAGACAATTAACCGCAGCCGAGTATACGGTTAGAGTTGAATGATGTATCGCTCATAATTAGGGCGCCAGTAATGGAATGTAATGTAACGATCCCTTCAACGATTCTGCGACAAGGGCCCGCTGGCAGCTGCGATAGGTACTGAAAGGGTTGGCATGGGGTTTTTGCCAGGAATGGTTACCTACCTGGTAAAACTGACACATAACTACAGTCAAAAACCCTAGTAAAACTTAAGGCCTGGTAAAACCCTAAAATCCTCTGGTAACCCTCTTCGAACCAGGGTGTGCAATGGGGATTTTGCCAGGACTGGGAAATCCCTTAGTAAAACAATTTTACCAGTCTAGGTAAAACCTTTATTGCACACTCCGCTTAGAACTACAGATAAAGACAATATGATCATTGGAGGCACAGGCCGCCAGGGCTGGAATGAAGGTTTTACCAGGACTGGTAAAAGCCTGGTACCTGGTAAAACCGACAAAAAATATTGTCAAACACCCTGGTAAAACCCTAAAATCCCCGGGTAAAATTCTTAGCTAAAACTTTAGATAATCTAAATACAATAATTGGAGACACAGGCCGCACAGCTGCAATTACCTAACTTAAGCTCACAGTGATGGTAATCACACCTGACCTGATTCTTGGATTACTATTAATCAGGGTTGGCAATGTAGAGTTTTACCGGGACTTGTAAAACTACTTTGCTAAGGTTTTGCCAGTCATGGTACAGGTTGCCGAACCTGTAGCTAGCCTAATTAATAGTTGGAATAAACGGAAGAAAACTCCAAAGATTAGTGCCTTGAGGGCCTTATTTCCATTTGAAATTCCAGTAAAAATTAAAAGCTATGGAAAGAAAGGAAATCCAATAGCTTGGTAACAAACTTACAGAACTAGGTACGTTCTACGTGACTTTGACAGTGATTTCGATCAACGCGGTGCGCCGCGCGCGACAAGATGATGCAATATCGCCACGGCATTGCATCATTCAATCAGTCTCTTCATGATACCTAGCACCGTGGGGTGTGGTTTGTATATTCATTCATGAAATAATTAATTAATGGACATTAAGGATCACACTGCCATGCACACACTAAGTCAGACACCAACCACATCCTACACGGACACCAGGCCATACTGACGTCACTAAGATTAGTTGGCACCCGCATGGCTTATGAGGACAGTCAGGAAAGATGACGCAATAACGCCTCAGAATTGCATTTCCATCATTCTTTTCCTCTCGATGATGGTAAGGTACTGTGGTACGTACTATCATCAATTATGATGCATAAATAATCACACTTCCAAGGCATATGCTGATTCAGTGGAACACCATACACCGTGGATTTATGATGCATAAATAATCACACTTCCAAGGCATATGCTGATTCAGTGGAACACCATACACCGTGGATTGTACCATCATCAATTATGAAGCATAAATAATCACACTTTCAGTCATATACTGATGCAGTGTGTCACGCCACGCCAGGTGCCACTCACCATCACGCCGCTCTGAGAACAGCATAGTTACCCCTAACGACAGTCGGTAGGCCTAGCACTACTGGGTCTGTCGCGCTGCCATCTCGTTTCCAGCGCATAGGCTTACGCCGCCGGGTGCGCTACTGCCAGTCATCGTGCTGCGGCTCCCGCCTCTAACTTGGTTTAGTCACCGCTGGAATGTCTATTTAACGCTCGTGTTTTTTCTCTAGTGTTTTCCACTGTGTACGATAGAGACAACTGTTTAACTGTGTAACTTTAACTAGTATTCTCTGAAGTTTATATTTGTATTGTGCGAACAGAGTATTGTTTTTAGAATTAGGTAATATCCTGTATTTGATCATCTGCGGTGGAAGGCCGCTTTTTGTAAGAAAGCCCGAGATAAAACTAGCAAATGACTTTGTTTTTGCTTAACCTCTTGCAACGTTTTTCTCGAAGGACGGGTTACGCCTGAGAGGGTAACCTGTCAGGAAGACCGCTTTCGCAGTCTGGCACACGACCAGGAACACGAACTGGTTAGTCTTAGCGGACTAAACACGGTGAAGAGAGCACTACCAAGTCTTCCTAGGATCTCTCCGCTAAAGCCTTAGCGGAACCACACGGCGACGGCTGCACCCTCGGTCTTTCCAGGGTCTGCCCTAGTCTGGCGCCTAAGGAGGGATCCCCACACTTGCCAAAGCAGCTAGCCGCTACGGCCCACAGCTACAGGCCGCTTAGCAAGCCGGACGGCCCGGGTGTATTACCGGGACCGCCCGCAGAGGCACCAGATTGCCCCGGCCCGACAAAGGAGGCCGATTAGCAAGCCGGACGGCCCGCGAGAGCTATACGGGTCCGTCCGCCCTCAGAGAATCCTGACAAAATTGGCACTCGAGAACAGGGGCCCAGAAGTTTCCTTGCAAGCTAACGGCAACGCATCACAGCTTCTGGGCCAATAATTTCCCTACGCAAGCCCATTGCCATAACAACGGATCGCACCTCGCAAGATGAATTTTCTTGTGCAAGCAAAGGAGTACGCCGAAGCTCTCGGCTATACTACTGGACAGGCTGAATATAGAGAACCCTTGCAAAGCCGTCTAAAAGAACTAGAAGCGGCTCAGGCCGAGGAACGTAGGGCACAGGCCGAGGAACGCAGGGCAGAAGCCGAACGACAGGTTCAGGTTGAGGAGCGCAGAGCACAGGCTCAGGCCGAGGAGCGCAGGGTAGAGGCGGCAGAACGACAAGCACAGCGGGAACATGAGATCCGGCTGAGAGAGCTCGGAGGTCCAACTACAACAGCTGAACCTGCCCGAATACATGCAAGCATGCCGCCACCTAGCCCCTTTGATCCTGCCAAGAAACGTATGGACGAATTGCTCCAGCGTTTTTTCAGCCATGCCAACGTCATGGGATTCACTGACATGGAGACAATTTTTATGCTCTACGAGCTGCTTCCCCCGAATGACGACGGCTGGTCGACTCGCTCCCTACAAAAGTTCGGTTCCTACCACCAGAGATAAAAGCTCTGCAACTCTACGCCCATAAGGTAGGTAACCCCAGCTAAGCTCCGCAACAGTTACTACGACATGAAACCCGAGGAAGGAGATGGTATGTCCCGTTACTTGCTACGCTCAAGACAAGCCTTCCGAGCCTGGTTAAAAATTTGGAACGTTGAATCTACTTACGAGGCCCTCGAAGACTTCCTCCTGGTTGATCGCGCCTATTCGATTCTTCCTCCCTCCGTCGCCACCCAGTTGCGAGATAGAGAATGCAACAGTGTCGAAAGCTTGGGAGAACAGGGAGATAAGTTCCTTGGAGCTCGACCACATACTTCTCTCTACGAGCTCTGCAGAAACCGTACCCCTGCATCATCGCAGAGAGCCCTCCACAACAAGAAGAGCCACCAGCATCACAGCGACCAGCACCATCGAGTACTAAAGCCCAAGTTGCTACAGGTAGCCCCTCAAAATCGAGCCCCCGCAGCAGGCTACACGGGTCAAACAGCAGTAGCACCTCTAGCTCTGCTTCACGTCGTACGCCACCTCGTACATTCCGCTGCTCGTATCACGTAGCAAATTTCTCTCACGATAGCAAGGACTGTTTCTCTCTGCGAAAAAGGGCCCCGGAGGAGAGCCACGTTGAGCAAACCTCTGAGTCAGCCACTCCACCACAACGTGCAGGAAGTACGGCACAGCTGGCCTCCGTAGCTCTACCCGAAGATTCTGAAGAATCCAATGAACCGCATACGGTAGCACTCAACCACATCTCTGTGGAAGACCTTCATGGCAACCGCCCGGCTCAAAACATGCACTGGTTCTGTAGACGAGCGTAACGTGAACATTCTTTTGGACGGAGGATCAACGGCCATATTCGTGATGAAAGATTCCATCTCCAACGCCGCCGTTTCGAGACAAAAAGTGTCCGTAAGGTTGGCAAATAACCACTCCTTGCGAGCACCACTAGCACGCATACGTCTCAACTGCCCGTACTATTGTGGCAACGTAACAGCAGTAGCTACGGATGACCTCGCCTACGATGTAATACTGGGCCGAGTCCCAGGCATCACGTACTCCGAAATAACGCCGATCGATTCTAAAAAGAAACCGGTCACTCAAGCCAATGAAGCAGCTACCAGTAACACTGCCACGCAGCTGTCTAACACCAAGCACGGCCCTCTGCTAAACGCACGACCCCCTGCGAAAGCCCATAGCCTAAGGCCAAGACACACGGCTCCTGTCGCTGGACACGGAGGCAATAAGAAAACACCGCCGCGGCCACCAGAGACCACGACCATCGGCCAATGTCATGGCACTTTGCCACGCAAAGTAATGTCGCGTCGGCACCACAAATATCAACAGAAACAGCCTTCGACGCGCACTTCAGAAGTGCATACTTCTGGAACCCCTAAGGCGCGGAGTTCCAAACGTCGGTGACGAAAGCAGCGCAGCAGGCGCAAGCACCTTCCAAACGCCACAAAACAAGTTCCTGCAGCGATATGACTAGTGGATCACTGCCGGGCCACCCTCCTGTCTCTGCTACAGCTGCAGAGACACCTTCCCCCTGGGCATGCCACGCCAGGTGCCACCCACCATCACGCCGCTCCAAGAACAGCATAGTTACTCCTAACGACAGTCGGTAGGCCTAGCCCTACTGGGTCTGTCGCGCTGCCATCTCGTTTCCAGCGGATAGGCTTACACCGCCGGGTACGCTACTGCCTGTCATCGTGCTGCGGCTCCCGCCTGTAACTTGGTTTAGTCACCGCTGGAATGTATATTTAACGCTCGTGTTTGTTCTCTAGTGTTGTCCACTGTCTACGATAGAGACACCTGTTTATCTGTGTATTGTGCGAACAGAGTATTGTTTTTAGAATTAAGCAATATCCTGTACTTGATCATCTGTGGTCCGATACCGGAAACAGTGGAAGACCGCTTTTTGTAAGATAGCCCGAGATAAACTAGCAAATGGCTTTGTTTATGCTTAACCTCTTGCTACGATATTCTCGAAGGACGGGTTACGCCTGAGAGGCTAACCTGTCAGGAAGATCGCTCTCGCAGTCTGGCACACGACCAGGAACACGAACTGGTTCGCCTTAGCGGACTAAACACGGCGAAGAGAGCACTCCTAGGTCTTCCTAGTATCCCTCCGCTAAAGCCTTAGCGGAACCACACGGTGACGGCTGCACCCTTGGTCTTTCCAGGGTCTGCCATGGTCTGGCGCCTAAGGAGGGATCTCCACGCTAGCCAAAACAACTAGCCGCTACGGCCGAAAGCTACAGGCCGCTAAGCAAGCCGGACGGCCCGTGCGTATTACCGGCACCGCCCGCACAGGCATCAAATTGCCCCAGCCCGTCAGAGGAGGCCGACTCACGCAAGCCGGACGGCCCACGAGAGCTATACGGGACCGTCCGCCCGGAGAGAACCCTGACAGTGAAACACCATACATCTAATACCAGGCTATGCTGACGACACTCAAGAGTAGTTGGCACACGCGTAACGCGTTGCTCGTAGGGAAAGATAATGCAATAAAGCCAAGACACTGCATCATCATTCATTTCGCATTCTCATTAATATATACTTGATCTAGATTGAAGCAGAAAAGTTTGACAGGTTAACAGCAGATAGCTACCAGATAGCAAGAATTGCATGAAAAGTCGGAGAGTGTGAACTTTATTCAAAAGACTCCTATTCACAACTTCTGACATGCCGCTATTTTCTGTTTTTTATATTCTTATGCTTGTGTCGGTAGTGTGACTGTCAGCTGCAGTCTGTCTGTACACCTGAATTGCATGAAAAGTGCATAGCTAATCAAATTATGTCATATATATATATAAATGTGTTGAATAGGAATCTTACCTTTATTACGGCTCGTGCACTTACGAATTACAACTTACGAGCATGATAATGAATGAATAAGCATTTATCTAGTGTTACCCACATATTTTAAAGTTTTACCAGGTGTTACTACTTACCTGGGTTCTACGAGGTTATGCTAAGGTTTTACAAGGCATACCAGGTTCAAAATCGATAGACTGGTAGCCGACAAAAAGTGCCAAGAGGTTTTACCCAAACAACGCTAGATACTTAACTGCTGAGTTAGCGCACGAAGCGTCGTAAAGGGTTCGCTTGCATGGGTAAGCATCCGCAACGTTCGGCACCACGAATTCAGCATGCTAAACTATTAGACTGGGAGTTGCCGTACACCATACACCTAGGGGATGAACGGAGGCTCGTTGTGCTGAAGAAGCAAGCCGCGAGGCTAAAGAGGCTTCACGGTGACTAAGTGCATTCTGGAAATTAAGTGATCTAGGCTCATTTCTTGGGCGTCAGATGCAACCTCTCGGAGGGAGAACAGGCTGCTTACTGTAATTGTGTTTCGGCGAAAATCGCATCCCATGGACCATCATTGCTGTGCATATGCAGCCAAACGCATATAAGTTATAGGAGCACGGAAGTAGAGATGCAACTTTCCAGCTGTGTAAAGCGCTAGACAGATGGGTCGGCCCGTGGGGGTTGGCTAAAGTGAATGATGAGTTCTTTCGAATGAGCTCTGTGAGTGGAAATGGTCAGGCTGCATGTAGCAAAGAGCGTACGAGGGTAACTTCCAGAGTAGGTGTGAACTCAATTTTTGTGCTGTGTATTGCGAAAAGTCTACCGGTAAGGTAGAGACTGAAGATATTTGCGGTATTAAGGAGAGTTTGTAAATACCTTGATGAGCTTATCCTGCAGCAGCTTACAAACGTTAGTTGTCTTTGAGTCGATCAAAGCCTGACCAATGGTTGGATGTGACGTGCGTTGACGAGAAGGCAATTGGGTTATGCTGGAGGAACAGTAATTTTCCTTACCAGGGACCGTGTTAGCTTCTCATCGGTAACTCGAACATTGCTTGAAAGGTGTCGATCGTAAGTAAATAAGGCATTCTTTCTTAGGAGTACCCTGCATTTGTCTAAGTGGTCTCAAGTAGGTATGTAGTTTATTTGAGGCAGCGCTTCCCGTACGAAGGGTTCACTCGAGAGCTAAAGCCACGATGAGCGGGCTGCAGATAGCCTTGAGTCAGTACTGTGAGGGTCGCTACAGAAACCTCTAGACGAGTGACGACTCTCTAATCGTAGCGCCGTTCGCCAAATCAGCAAACAGTTTCACATAACACTGAGATTTTTTCTCCAAGTTCTAAAATTTTGTTTTTGATTATTAGCAATTTTATTAAGTACGATTCTCAAATAGAAATAAAAATATGCTTGCGCGAGCCAAGAGCGACGAAACACGCCCTTTTTCTCACCATAAGGGAACTTGACACCGTTAGGACTTATCCCAGTAGTTCCTTCAGCCCTTTACCAATCTGACAACCTTCCACAAGTGGGATTCTTAGCTAAAACATAACAACCTTTATCAGTATGATTAATGCTATAATCGCTTCAAAACGTACGAGAATGATTCGATTACTAAAGCTTTTCCTACCTTCCAGATTGTCTGCCAAGCCGCCGCACGCTGCATCAGCCGGTCAGCGCCACGCCCGGCTGAGCGGCGGTCCGCTGAGCCAGTGCAGCCTTCAGCCAGGAGGCGCGGCCGGCAGGCAGCCACCCCGCCAGTCAGCCGACTGGCGGTTACCTCGGGGGTTGCCCTGGCCCAGCTCACCATGCCCACGCAACCATCTGGTCGCGGCGGGGAGGTGGGAGGACTTCACGGTGTCAAGTTCCCTTATGGTGAGAAAAATGGCGTGTTCCGTAGCCCTTGGCTCGTCACAAGCATATTTTCTCACCTCCAGGTCACTTACCGTTAGCACCTATTAGTTTAAAGCCCGAACGGGTAACCATTGGCTGTGGAAGCGACCAGAAATCGGTTTGTAAAGGCAGAAGCTAATCATTTTAAGTCCCAGCCTGTTAAATACAACTCAGTCATCCAACTTAGGGTGCATGCGTTAAGGTGGTAGCTACTTGTACAAGAGGAAGTGGAAATCCGTATTAACTTCCTACCATCAGGTTACCCTGACAGGTTGACTTGGGGTTCTGGGCCTGAAAGGAGGTTCCTGAGTCGCGAAGCCCGAGTAATGCTTTGGGGATGCCAGAGCTTGGTCGAACAGGCCTAAATATAGAGCGTATGCAGGGCTCGGAAGTCGGAGACTTGTCGCCTAGCCGAGCTAGGTAAGTAGAGAGGGATAGCATTGACTGCTCTATCGTACATTGGCACACCAGATGGTGCGTATGTTCCGGACTATGTGTAACCGAACCATGGTTCAAGGGACCAAAGTCCGGGGTGGCGGTAACCGTCGGTCAACTTCTGCTAGTTGTGGGTCTCGCCACCGGGGCGTAGCCCGCAAGGTGAAAGGTGCTTGACGGAATGGCCGCATGCGGCGTAGTATTCGTAGGCGGGAGGAAGGTTGAGTTTGCACTCCTCAGAAAGGTCGAGAGGGGCCCTCTGCCTCGAGTAGAGCCCGCATGTACTGATAAAGCTACGGAAGGGAATGCTCTCCGTGGTTCAGCTTGAGGAACGTCGTACCAGATCGGTTCTAGTTCTAAGAGCCAAGTTGGGGTGTTGGCCTAATTATTGAGTGAGGTACTGAGACTCGGGGCGGACCAACGGCCCGCTGAGAGCCTGCTAAGATCACAGGTCTGTAGAGACCCTAGGTACCAGAGTGATGCAGCAAAGGAGTGCTTCGAGTAGGTTGCCGGGCGGGTTTCCCGACTACGTCGGGTCAATGTCAGAGATAGGTATGTACGTTATCCTTATTGCGTTAGCGACGTAGGTTCCCGCCCTAAAAAGGTTTGAGACAGCGGGTCGCCACCTAGGGCGAACCTGAACACAGAGTTCATACTTTCCGGGCTGTCCCAGTCTGGGCCGACAGATCGAATTTTGTCTGAGGTGCTGGGTGAAGTTACAGTCGCAGCCGATATGATCATACTAGTACAGGTCTTCCAAGAGTCGTGTTCTGAACCGATCAGATAGACTCGTGCGGTCGTACTAGCCATAGCGCCTTCAGCGGAGGAGTTGCTGAATAATGACGCAAAGGGTAGTGCCAGGGCAGCGTTAAATGTTTACGCCTTCTGACGCGCTCTCACCTGGGAGTGATTCCCGCGAAGCGGGATGGCATGTCCAGGACAACTCAGGCCGGGAAAACATCGGACCAACAAGCGATGCAACGCAATTTTCGCAAGAGGCTTGTTGCTACAGCTGTGTTTCGGACTCAGCCACACTGACGAGATGCAACAGCAACGTGCGTTGTGTGTGCGTACGTACTTTCCGAAATCTTGAACGGCAGTGTGATGTTTAATTAGCCGACGCTCAAAATATAAGCCGACAAAAGTACGAAACTGCATTTGAAAGCTAATAAGCGACGAAGTAATGTATTAATGATACTATTTATTGACACAGACATAAGCGAAACAGATAAGCACATTTGAACAAGTTGGTGCGATTTAGCTCTAATAAAAAACAACCTTGCCTAGTGTCAAGTAATAGTGTTTACTCGTTAACGATAAAACTGATACAGAGGAAACGATCATTACGAAATAGTCGGTATTTTTGTACGGCCAACAAAACAAAACACGCAAGGACAAGTTCAATCCCGTTATAGTGACATTGATGGAGTATTTCATTCACTTAATAACACAAATTGTTCAACATGGTAAAAATATGTATAATTTCCTATTGCAATACAGTATATATAACTATAAGTTTTATTTAAATAATTCATTCGTCAAAAACAAAGCTTTCAGCTCGAAATATATTATCTTTGGGATGTGCACTCGAACCGCACGACTATTCTCATATTTGAAGCGACACACTGATTGGTCATTCATTTTCATGTCAAAGTTCCCCACTACCGCAATCTCGGTCAACTCACTACAGAGAGATTTCAATTGTTTTCGGCAAAAAAAATGGAACCATTTCGCCAGATATGCCTGTAAAAGCTACATGAAGTATTTTTTATCACTGATTGCTACTGAATTTGTATATTTGTATCATTGCTCAAGTAAGACTAAAAATCAGTGAACAAAACAAAATAAAGCTGTCTTAGGTTGCCAAGTAGCCTTTCTGTTTAGCCATGTGCACACTCCTCACTCTGCAGACGAGTTGCGACATTTTACTTGCAGCAATTTTCGTAAAGAAGGCGCAAAAGTTCAGAATATAGTAGCAAAATTATCGAATGCTATTCGGCATTCATCTGAAAGTGACTCGGGGAGCTACAGTCGACGATTAGATTTTCAGCTCATAGAATTTAAAAATGAAATGAAGTTTCCAGGATGATGAACGCAACTTGTCATAGTAGCGGAAAAAATACTCCTTGTCAACAAATGTTTAGAATACATTTGCATTTTGTTGTGCCTATTGCCAAATCATGATAGTTTCTGACGCTTGATAGCACACTAATTACAATTAATGCCATGAGAGCTACAGGAGTCATTGAAAGCTCATTAATGCCACGTATCATTAAGAATTTCGTGGGAAAAGTTAACACTTGTGATGGAATAGAGTGTGTGGTGGCACCTAGCATCTATCTCTAGGGCGAAGTTACCAACGCCTGTTTATTTGACTATTATAGAATCAAAGATTGAAACTTTTTTCTTGTTGAGAACGTAAATACTCATAGGAAAATATGACGAAGTATCTATATATAGGCTGTTTCTCCAATGAACATATATTTCTCATACTTGTAAACATAAAGAAAAAATGCCTGGTTCCCCTAACGATACAGTTAGATATAAAATGAGTGTCAACTACATGACAGGCCTAATTTAAATACCATGTTTTTGTAAGAATAGTGTTCTTCTGCCATTTGAAATAAATAAATAATAGATAAATAAAATACAGGAATAAAGCCACACAGAGAGCAGGCTAGTTATATTAAAATAGAATTCAGCTCAGTCAGTGTTTCGTTGTAGGCTAGAGCTGAAACTGTCAAAGAGATATTTCTGATCGATCGGTAATTTTGTACGGTATTTTTGGCCAATTATTTTAGATCATCTAGATGTTTTCAGTTTTTGTAGGTACAGAAAATATACTTAGCAACATTTATTGATAGATACCTCCTGATTACAGCCAAGTCATACTTCAAAGCATCACATGTTTTCAAATCGCACGAAAATTTATAGCAAGCAGCGTTGGAAGACGGTACGACATGCAAACTGTGTTGCGTAGTGCGGCCACTTGATAGCAGTGCTCGAAATACATTTCTTCAAGCAGCGAATTTGTTGCGCTGTATGTCACTGGTTGCTTAGATGTGATCTCGGCCTTAAGAAGCTATGTCCCGTCGACGTTTGTATTTGCACGTTCCCACTTGAGGTGGGACCATTCGGTCAAGAGAATACCTTGGTCAGAGCCTAGGGATATTATTGTGGAGTCCGTAAGGCGGGTGCGAGGTACCGAGCTGAGTTTCGTACCCAAGGTAGTTATGACGACCCAGGTAAGTACGAACGGTTTGGAGAGAGGCGAGTCGGCGTAGCCGGGGGGAACTAGTTCAGGGAACTTAGCAAGAAACAGAGCGAGCCTTTTGAGTGCATATTGTTGAGAACGTGCAAGATGAAAGGAGCAACGGTTATCGCTGTTTTTAGCGATGGGGAGTCGTGAGGCACAGCTCAGCGCAGCTTCCCTTGCGTCGTGGGGAGAAACAAGACCACGTCATGCGCTTGAGGACAAGATCAAGGCACTGCAAAACTCCCGTCTGTTCGATGCTTCAACATGATTAACTGAGGTGCAGCCTTTCGGTAACTGCAAAAGTAGTCAGCCTCGAAG
>LQNS02278170.1:42898128-42929461 GCA_001587735.2 Parhyale hawaiensis
GGGGGGGGGGGGGAGAAAACATCATATTTCCTATCATCGGTTTTAATATCTGTAGTTTGCCCACGCGGTGATCGTAACACTGCTGCTGTCGCAAAGTAGTAGGTGAGGGAGGAGGGATATCGTGCGTGGCATGGTGTCGAGCGGCTCGACGTGTTGCATTGTTTACTTGCTTGAGCTGGGAGTCTATTCGCTGCAATTGCGTTCTAATGTCTTGTAGTTGTTTTTCCATGCTTTCATTTCGTGTATTGGTCTGCTGCCTTTGTATACATGATTTTTCGTCAAGGGCATTTGATTCTCGTGACCCTTCTGTAATGTCGCGCAAGAACTGTGTCAACTCTTGTATCGCAGAGTCGTACCGCTCTCCGTCCGACAGGAACTTCGGTAGTTCATCAGTACAGACTAGTTGCGCTAATTCATACAAAGCTGTCGAACAAATTTTCTTGGTTTGCCGCGCTCTGTTGTGGGTTTTCAAGTAGCGTTTAGCGTCGTCAGGCTGAACGTTGTCTGCTATTTTTAAAAACACATTATACACGGTTTTTAATTTTCCAGCTAAACACTGTTGAGTTTATCCTCAATAGTATCTCTGGTTGCTTTTTCCACTTCTTCTGTTAGAAAATGCAGCACTGAATTCACATGAGCTTCGCATAACAGAATTTCCTGGCTAACATCAGTTTCTTCCCGTCACTTAGGCGATTAACATAGTCATCTCACAAACACAGGCCTGTTGTATACATCACTTCACTAAGAGCGTTAGCGACGGAGCGTCTCATGACACAGCACGTCTGGTCATCACGGAGTCTAGTAGTAGATATGCACAAAAGCCCATTCCACGGAATCTGGGTCCAGCTCCTTGTGGCTTGCGAAGAGGAGGCTGGTATCCTGACAGGATAATTTCTGTGGCGTGCCTTCTAACTCGGCACGAGCGTCTCAGCGCAGCACATCAGCTCCCCGGGACATGAAGCCCAGCTCCGTGGGCTTCACACATATTCCTCTTATGCTGTAACAAAGAAAGACGACACCTACGAGCTTCAGGCGGCCCCAGGTTGCTTTCAATGTCCCCACACGAAGAAGAGAAAAAAAGAGGATAAAAGCAAAAAGAAAAAAATGCAAACCTCATATACCGTACGTTCAAGTAGTGGAGGCAGAATTAACGGTCTACACGGCGGAGAAGCCGTGCCGAGTAAAAAAGAAAACAAAAGAAGAAAAACAACAGAGTTGCGATGACACCATCGAGGGTTTCCTGGTATGGGTAGATGGTCATGAAGACTTGATTTATTATATTTCTGATTTTACCACCGCACCAACATCAGACGACGCGATCCAAGCAGCGAGACGCAATTTATTATGACGCATGATTATATACATGTTTCATCTCGACATACCTACCGAACCGGAAAGTCTCAGTCGGCCGAGTACAATACTACTAGCGGGAAAAAAGGCGTAAAGCATCTCTAAAAGATGGAATAAGAAAAAAAAGAGAAGTAGTAGTATAAGAAGGTTTAAACCTCCCTAAATAAGTACCAAGCTCTTCTAAGCGAGGAAAAGGAAAGGACGTATAGTATGTCGACAGAAAAACGGGGAACCCATGCACGAAGGTGTTCCCACACAGGATCAACGCGCATGGGAGAAGCAAGTCGGGAAAGGACAGGAAGAGCAAATAACAGTAGAATCAGTAGGGTATGAAAGTGGAAGGAAGCAAAGTGGACACGAAAGACAGACGTCCTGAAGGCCTAGCTAATGGCTAAGGTTACCTACACAAACCCCCTGGAGGCGCTACTCCACAAAACATAGGATGGGCGAACCTAACAAACCTAACCCTATGGCCTATGGCCCATCCTATGCCCCCAGAGGGGAAAAAGGATAAGATAGAAGAAATCTCATCACCCGTGAGGAGAGTCCCTTCCGTGACCTCCTACATAAGAGCAGAGAGGAGTCCCAAGGGATGGGTAGCTTTCCATAATTCGGCGGCACATCTCACGGAGCAGAAGGGGAAGTATAGAGAACCTACTTAACATAACAATTTAACTTTCTCAGCAGGAACTGTGACCAGATGAAACATCCCCTGCGGAGAACGCACTCGGGCAGCTCCTGGGTGAGTGAGGTCCATATATTATGACAAGGATAGGGTCAGCCAGATTATACAAGTGAGGGCTGAAAACTTGAGATTTACCATAAGGACTATCTGCTTTCTGAAAAATTAATATTTTTTCATCAAACAAATTCACATTTATAAATGTTTAAACCACCCGTGAGCTGCACACCAAACACAGACAGGGGATAATCTGTAACTGCATTACCCTGCAAAACAGCGAAATGAAAATATCTCAGCACCTTAGGCTCACCAGTTACGGTACCAGCAGAACTACATACTTACTTAATAGCAAGATCCTTTACTAATTGAATATCATCTTCCTCTCCACTTCTACACAAGAATACAGCCTTCTCCAAGTCCTGCTTGAACACCAACATCAAAGAATGTTCGCTGTTGATCAGTGATTCTCTCATCTTGTCACGAAACCTGAAAAGCAAACACCAGAACTAAAGACCGACAGGAACTGATATTTTGGTAAGACTGGGGCTGGGATGACCAATTTGGCCGAGGCTACGGTTCAGAATTGAAACAGTTGAACAAGCTTATACCGAAAAAGTCTTCGATAAACCACCTATAATGAGTCCCTAATTTTATCCTAAGAATGTACACATGGCGAAGTTACAGATTACTATAACAACTAGGGTACCTCTCTTTTGTCATTGTCTGAAGTGTGTTGAACTTCATCCCCATTCCTGTGATAGCAGGGAAGCGTGCCTTTCAATAGAAACGGTATCGCTCTAATGTTTGTTGGAATAATTAAAGATACTAGCGGGACCAGCGAAAATTCCACGATTATCAATTGTTTTTCCTTTTCTAAGTGCAACGCACCTAGGCAACAACTCTACTATACATACACTATCTTAGTATAAGCCTAAGGCACCTTGTTTGACCTACGACTCTTGAAGAGCTTCATTCGCATCGAAGTCGCGAGGCCACTTACGATTTTCGTCTGTGATGTCAGCTTGGAACTGTCTCGATTAATTCGTAACTATGCCGCAGCCACAAGCTCATCTTGCACATTATTAAGCTTCCCCGAAATCTGCGAGCAATTTCAAACTACCTTCTACAATTTTTACACTATAGCCTAGTAACCTCCAGTGGTAACCTTTCGGCAATCTCTCCAAGTACTGTACCTACTGAGCGAGGTTGAATTCACAAAGATATTACATTTCCATTTATTAGCGCTTTGCTCAATTAGCTATGTCAAGCCATAGAGCTCATTAAAGTGTGGTGCAGTCTATGGTCAAATTATCGTCACGGCAATGTAATCACATTAGGCTGATGGGGCCTAAGAAAGTTGTACGCGTGCATCCAGCTGAAAGTACCTCACATACTAGCTACAGTAGCTACCGTCCAAAACTAAGGGCAAAATTTCAAAACGGCATAACTTTTTTTCTAACTATGCCAGATACTTCTTCCTCTGCACACTATTAGCCAGTAAAACGTTGATTATTGTGTTGAAATTTGAGACATGTATGAAGGATAATAAAAAAGTTATGAGCGAAAAGCTTTTCTCTTTGAATTTATAACGTGCAAAACTAAGGGACAAACAAGAAAAAATGCATTTAACTCAATATTTTGCGAGAAATATTTGACAAAATGGTGAAAAATCAATATTTGGTAAATAGTCCCTTGCTTTCGATTACAGCTGCACATCGTCGACTACATGACCGAATGAGACTCTNAAAAAACTAAGGCCTAAAATGGAAAAAGTTACACAAATAAAAAGTGTTTTTTTTTTAATTTTACATATTATGTGAAAATTTCAGTAAGATCGGACCACTAATAAAGAAAATTCCAAAATTTGTAAACGATCCCCTTAAAGTTTCATCCAAAGATCTTCTGTATTGATAGGGTTTCTTGACATACTTTCACCCCTAGTGCTTTCCCAAGATCCTCGATTGGATTTAGGTCAGGACTTTGTGGTGGCCAATCCACAACTTTAAGATTTTGCTGCTCAAGGTAACTCATGACTGCCTCTGCCTTGTGGCAGGGTACAATATGTTGCATGAAGATTGGGCTGGGGACACCTGAGTTTACAATATTAGGCACGACAATACCTTTCAACAGATTTTTATACCCCTGAGCATTCACACGGGTTTGCAAACGAACGAGAGGCGATGTCCCTTGACTAGAGAACATACCGAAAACCATCACGCTCCCGCCGCCCAACTTCACAGTTTTCTTAATACACTTTACGCTTAATTTCTCACCTTTACGTCTTCTAACAAAGTTGTTACCGTCATTACCAAACAAATTGAACTTGCTTTCATGACTGAAAAACACGCTAGCCCAATTTTCATGGGACAAGTTCACATGGTTGTTTGCAAACTCTAATCTCTTTTTCTTGTTCTTGGCATTACGAGCGGTTTCTTCTGTGGGCGTCTTGTGAATAACCCTATTTATTGAAGGCGCCGAGAAACGGTCTGACGAGAGACGTCATACATGTTGTGTCATTCATTTCCCTACTCATTGCAGCTGAGGACTTGAAACCATCCTTCAATGACGTAAGCTGGATGACTTTGTCCTCTCTGACATTTTACGAGGCCTGCCGACTTTTTTAGGGGCACCAATGCAGCCGGTTTCATCTTACGACTTCACTATTCTTCCCACAATACTTATCGAATGGCTTACCTTTTCGAAAATTTCTCTAGTAGTGAAATTATTCTTGTGCAACTTGATGATATCTTGTCGCAGGAAATAATCAACTTTCTGACGTGGTGCCATCATCTAACGAAGAGCAGTGTTTACAAATGGCAGCGTCAAACTTTGGAATCGATGTAAATAAAGAAATAAGGACTGAATAATTTATTAACGAAATTTTTCTTTTTTTGTCTCTTAGGATTGATTGGAACTTATAAATTTCAAGAGAAAAGCTTTTCGTTCACAACTTTTTTATTGTCCTTCATACATGTCTCAAATTTTAACACAATCAACATCTTACTGGCTAATAGTGTGCAGAAGAAGAAGTAATTGGCATGGTTAGAAAAAAGTTATGCCGGTTTGAAAATTTGTCCCTTAGTTTTGGACGGTACTGTATAATATGCTCCGCGCTTACTGAACTTCTCGTAAACTCTCGTAAACGCAGCTCGTAAACTCTGACACTTTACCCACCTTTCAGTTATTGGATGATTTCTAGGGAATCGTATTCTTAATATAAAAAAGAAAACCAAGCTACACAGATAAAACATTTTTACTAGGTAAAAGCAAACGTTTTCGGATTAAAATAAATCCATCTTCATTGCTGAAAACAAAGAGAAATTATGAAACATCAATTGCAAGGAAATCTATCCGGGAAACAGAAGCGTTACAAAGTACTCGACTATATACCCTAAGGACAGCTAAAATGAAAGTTAAACCTAACTAAGTACTTTCAGGGGTACAGCAGACTGGTAATTGTCAAGATTGGGTTTGTCCGTATGAATAAAAACCGATTCCAATAACCTAAGATCTTGCACATCCTTTGTTCTTCTTATTACAGAAAAATTATTGCACGTGATGGGATGGTTTTCATTGAAACTATGGGAATGGATGGCTGAGTTAGAAGGAGCGCTTAATTGCTGCTTCATACGATGCGATACACACCAGTATTGGGCTATTCTAATGTAGAGCTGTACTAAAGTACTGCCCACGTATGACAGCTGGCAGCTGTCACATACATACTTATACACAACACCAGAGCTGATGAGAGCATCGACAGGGTCGCAACGTTTGAAGAAAGTTCCGACTGTTGTCATATTGCGTTAGTAATATTTTGGAGAGATCTGTGGATAGAATTCGTTCAACAATTTGGTAACTTCATGTTCCAGATTTCGACTTTGAGATCCTACATATGGTAATTGCAAATAGAATATCTCCTGTTCAAATGTAACTATTGGTATAACGGTGGTATGTTTTCTATTAGGAAATTTATTACTATGGTGTTGACCAATTTCAATGGATAGTAATTATCAGTAAAATATTTCCTAAGAAAATCTATTTCTTAGTGCAAAAGGTAAAACGAACATGAAACACGGTATGCCCTAATCAATAAAGTAGATATGATTGAGGTTTTGTGCCTGTGCAAAATGTTACTGAAAAAGTGTGTACAGAGCCCTGAGAATGTTGGTTTACGATATACAGACGTTAAAATGTTATCTTCAGTATGAGTAACCAGCACATCTTAGAACGAAAGACTACCTAATGTATTGTTCTGTTTCGATTGTGAACTTCATTTGTGCATGCCTGTCGTTAAAACAGGTACCCGTGAAAAGCTCGTGCTTGATGTTTGTTTAAAAAAAATAAATCTATCATCTTAGTACCTACAATAAAATTTAGGCCTAAAATCATCTGGACAATTTGTTAGGTGCTGTTCCTCAAAGTTGTTAAGATAAATATTTGCTACAACAGATGACAACGCAGAGCCCATTGCTAGGCCATCTATCTGCTTGTAAATTATCCCATCAAATTTAAAATAGGTAGCTACGTATCTAATAAAGCTAATTTTAACCACACCATAGTTAGGAAATTTCTTAATAGAGAATATACCACCGTTATACCAATAGCTACAGTTGAACACGAAAAATTCTATCTGCAATTACCATATGTAGGATCTCAAAATCGAAATCTGGAACATGAAGTTACCAAATTGTTGAACAAATTCTATCCGCAGATCTCTCCAAAATATTACTAACGCAATATGACAACAGTCGGAACTTTCTTCAATCGTTGCGACCCTGTCGATGCTCTCATCCGCTCTGGTGTTGTGTATAAGTATGTATGTGACAGCTGCCAGCTGTCATACGTGGGCAGTACTTCAGTACAGCTCTACGTTTGAATAGCCCAACACTGGGGTGTCTCGCATCGTACGAAGCAGCAATAAAGAGCTCCTTCAAACTCAGCCATCCGCTCCCATAGTTTTAATGAAAACCATCCCATCAATTGCAATAATTTTTCTGTAATAGGAAGAACAAAGGATGTGCAAGATCTTAGGTTATTAGAATCGGTTTTTATTCATACGGACAAACCCAATCTTAACAATTGCCAGTCTGCTGTACCCCTGAAAATACTTAGTTTTAACTTTCATTTTAGCTGTGCTTAGGGTATATAGGCGAGTACTTTGTAACGCTTCTGTTTCCCGGATAGATTTCCTTACAATTGATGTTTCATAATTTCTCTTTGTTTTCAGCACTGAAGATGAATTTATTTTAATCCGAAACATTTGCTTTTACCTAGTAAAATGTTTTATCTGTGTAGCTTGGTTCTCCTTTTTATATTATTTACCCACCTTAATTGACACTTTGCTTACAAAAAGACACGCATCGCGTGTATGATACTTTTTCAGTACAGTTTTCAATTTCTATTTGCGGTCGCCCTTCGTGTGGTTTGCGGAGCCGCGCGCTAAGCAAGGTGCCTATTAGATTGTCTATTTCCTATTTTAGCACTTTTTAGCACCACTAGACAAAATTTTAGCACCTTCTTACCGGTATTTCAATTGAAGAGATAAGTACAGAATACAAGGCTTTTTAAGGCCAAAAACATGTACATATGTCAATTAATACTAAGTACTACCATCCAAAGTAGGTAGCTATAATTCGATATATAGCTACATATTTTTCTTTCTCAATTGAAATTGATCGCGTTAGAGCAGTTTTTCTGAAGGANTTTAAGGCCAAAAACATGTACATATGTCAATTAATACTAAGTACTACCATCCAAAGTAGGTAGCTATAATTCGATATATAGCTACATATTTTTCTTTCTCAATTGAAATTGATCGCGTTAGAGCAGTTTTTCTGAAGGAACGAATACAGAAATGACAACTAATGATACATGACGCCAGCGAAATGTATTTTTTTTAGCACTTTTCACTTGATTTTAGCACTGTTTTTAGCACGTTGCCCATTTTAGCAATTTTTAGCACCTGTATACACCTTGCCAAGGAGTAACTAACGTGTTACCCGAGCATTAGCCTGGGCCTGTGGACATCATTCCTATGGTCCCAGTTTACTTCCTTGCACTTTCAGGCTTCTAATGATGGTGATTTATTCAATGCAAGTCTTTTACTTTGATTACTGATCACTAAAATTCAATTTCCTAGTCCTTTTTATTTTTAATCATCTTTACGCTATAATACTTGGGAAATGTATTAGGTATATGTTTAGTAATCTTTCGATCTTATAGATATATGTTCTCTTATTTACTTGTGGATGTGGTAAACCTATCTGCTGCACAGCATTCGCATTTTTATCTCGAAACAGTTCTGCAGATTGGCAAAAAACCTCGTTATTTCATTGGCAGCTTCGTGTAGAAATTAACATTCACCTCACCAACGGTGGCTTGAGCATTACTTCGTTTATTGCGCTTTCTTTCCTCCTGTGCATTTTTTATCTCAAGACTCGCAAGTATCTTCTTTTACATAGTTCTTGTCATATTGCTCAGTTCCTATGACTCGTCTCAAGTTTACGCTCGTTTTCAATAGCACACGAATTTTTCTTTTCTCATATATTTTTCTTGCACATTCTATGGTGAACCCACTTAAATTCTACGGTAAACAATTACTATTAGTTTTTATTATTGTAATATAGGTAAGTGTACGGTGCGAACTAAAGCTCACTCAACCAATTTTATTGTTATACTTATTAAGCAAACCGGATATCCTGTAGGTATTTTTTTATGGAGGGTGCTCGCAGCCTTGGCTGGCCATCCTTCTAGGAAATGGTGCTCTCCAAAAAACATGTACACGTAGTTGAAGCCCCGCAGGCGGTTTTGTGTTTTTCAACGAACTCGCGCAGCTTTTGCATTGTTATCGGCACTAAGCGTACTGGCCTAGCCTTTATTTTAGGTTCTGCCGGGGACGAGAAGGGGGGACGTGTTACCTGGGCAACGACGCGTGTCCCATTTCTGCTGCCCTGGCTAGTGCACTGGAGAGACCTTCAGTGTTCCACCACTAAGGTTATATTGAAGCATGGGGCCGCAGTTGCTGGTGATAGGCCGTTGCTTACTTGGCAGGTAGCTTGATACCGTGTGCGCCTCCTCACTGCAGTGATTTTCCGAATCATCTTCGGAACTTATTAATCAGATACCGCCCGTCTTAGGCTGAACAATCTTCAGCCAAGTAGGTGTTGCCCTGCTATGGTCCATGTGCCCATTACGTGCGTGGCGTGAGAGAAAGTTCGGCGGGTGAGTCAAAACCATTGTACCAACCGAAATGAATGAGAGACACAGCTCGCCCACACTTAAGTTGGGGGCATGGAATGTACGGACTATGAGTCCTGGTCTCGAGGAGGACCTTGACAGGATAGATGACTCTCGTAAGACGGCCATCGTCGACGGAGAGCTGATCAGACTCCGAGCGGATATTGTGGCGCACCAGGAAACTAGACTTTCTGATTGTGGAACAACCAGAAAGGAGTTTCGCCTTCTTCTGAAAGAGAAAGTCCCTGATGAGAGGAGAGAGCATGGAGTTGGATTTGCCGTTAGAAACAGTCTCTCAAGCTGCATCATCCCTCCGCTGGGAGCACAGAGGGACTGCTCAGGCTCCAGTTACAGTCGTCGGTGGGTCCTGTCCACATCATCAGTGTGTATTTTCCGACGCTCACGAGTCTGTAGGAAATAATTGACAGGTTCCATGAAGACCTAAATGAGGCAGTCAGAGGCGTGCCTGAGAAGGAAGAATTGATCGTTCTCGGAGATTTCAGTGCCAGAGGGGAGCAGACCAGCGCTACTGGCCTTCCTGCCTGGGACATTATGCTGTGGGGCGGAAGAATGAAAATGGCCAGAAACTGGCTACTGGAGATATGTACCTACATTTAACAAGCTTTGCATTACAAACTCTTTCTTTGACACAAAATTCAAACAGAAGGTATCTTGGATGCACCCAAGATCAAAACATTGGAATCAACTGGACCTCGTTCTGGCGAGACGGGCGAGTCTGAACAGCATAGCTACCTATATACCACAGTGCTGTTTGTGACACAGATCATTCTCTGGTTCTGAACACCTTAATTATGCTCCGTTCACAAAAGTTTCATAATGCAAGAAAGTCGGGTTTGCCCCGTATAAATACCGACCTACATGCATCAAATCCAAGGTTAGGAAATATATCACGGGCCTGGAAAGTTAGCTGCCAGCGCTATGCGGTAGTCTTGTGCACCATCTGAGGCATGGGACCGTCTGAGAAGAGTTATTCATGACATGGCACTCTTCACTTTTGGCAAGGGAAGTCCCAAGTCGATGGATTGATTTGCGGCAAATCACTGTCGAATGCTTCCAGTCATTGAAGAAAAACGTGTAGCACTGGCTAGAGATAAAGAGTCTCCAAGTGACAGAAACCATCAGAAGGTAAAGGTAGCGAGGAGCAGAGCCCAGACCACTGCAAGGAAATGCGTTAATGAATTTTGGATTGACCTCTGCACACGCATTCGAAAAATGCTGATGTGGGAACATTAGAGGTGTTAATCAGGGGTTGAGGGTAGCATTTGACCCCACTCAGAAGAAAACTGCTCCCCTGAAGTCGCTCACTCGCGAAATACTAAAAGACAAAAATGGTCAGGATGAAGCAATGGGTTGAACACTACACGGAAGGGTTCAGCACGGAAAATATCGTTGCAGACGAAGTTCTTAGTGATATCGACAGCTTTCCTACGATGCAGGGTCTGGACGCGCGATCCTAGTGCGATGGAGCTCACCGCTGCTCTCGAGGCATTTGCCGGGGGGCGGGCTCCTTCTAATGATGGCATCCCACCGGAGATCTTGAAATGTGCCAGGGAGCCATTGCTTGGTCACCTTCATAAACTTCTCTGTCTGTGCTGGAGAGAGGGAGCAGTGCCACAACTAATGAGGGATGCAAATATTATTACGCATTATAAAAACAAAGGCGACCGATCTATCAGTAACAACTATCGGGACATCTCGCTCCTTAAGTGTCGTGGGCAAACTTTTTGCTAGCGTAGTCTTGGGACGCTTGCAGATCTTCGCCAACAGAGTGTACCCTGAGTCCCAGGGCCGTTTAGGTCCAGCCAATCCACTGTGGATATTGTGTTTTCTGTGAGGCAACTGCAGAAGTGTAGGGAGCAAGACATGCCTCTCTACCTGGCATTCATGGACCTTGTCAAAGCCTTTGATATTGTCAGCAAGGACGGATTGTTCAAATCCTGAAAATCATTGGATGCCCATCCGTAATTTACGAGCATCGAAAGGTCCTTTCATGACATGAAGGGGATGGATCCACATCGGAGGAATTTAGCATTCGAATCGGTGTGAAGCAGGGATGTGTACTGACCCCGACAGTGGTATATTTGTAGCTGCGCTCCTAGCGCGAGCGTTTGGACATACTACTGAGGGCGTTTACCTTCACACCAGATCAGATGCAAAACAGTTTTATTATTAGATTCATTGTTGATGAAAACCTTTACAATCCTTTAAGACTGAGAGCAAACATCAAGGTGCGCACTGTGTTATGTGTGACTTCTTGTCCGCTGACGATGCGGCAATCGCCGCCTACGACGAACGCAGCTTGCCACATCTGACGGACAGCTGCTCCAAAGCCTGTAAGGATTTTGGCCAGACAATCAACACCNTTTAAGACTGAGAGCAAGCATCAAGGTGCGCACTGTGTTATGTGTGACTTCTTGTCCGCTGACGATGCGGCAATCGCCGCCTACGACGAACGCAGCTTGCCACATCTGACGGACAGCTGCTCCAAAGCCTGTAAGGATTTTGGCTAGACAATCAACACCAGGAAGACAGATGTCATGGATCAAGATATAAGAAACCCTCCCTGTATTACTGTTGAAAGTCACCAGCTGGAGACTGTCCGAGAATTCCAGTATCTTGGATCCACATCTCAGCCAATCGTTGGAAGCAGAACTGAACAGGACTGGCCAGGCCTATACAACACTCTCAAGACTAACAAAAAGAGTGTGGACAAATGGTGAGCTGACTGAACACACCAAGGGTCAGATGTACGAAGCTTGGGTGCTTAGCACATTTCTCTATGCCAGTGAAACGTGGACCCTGAGGGCATCACAGAAGCGGATACTGCATACATTCCACATGCGCTGCCTGCGAAAAATACTCAATATAACCTTGATGGATAACATACCGTACCTAACGCGGATGTTCTGACCCGAGCCGTGGTACCGTCGATGGCCTTGCTTCTGAAGCAGAAACGTTTGCGCTGGCTTGGCCATGTTCGTAGAATGGAAGAGGGTCGGATTCCTAAGGATATCCTATAAGGAGAACTCGTCTTGGGGAAGCAATTAGTCGGGCAGCCAAACTGCGCTTCAAGCATGTTATGAAGTGTGATATGAAGGCTTTCTTGGAGCAGGAATATCAGGAGGGGCCTACAGATACATGAAGCTCAGTTACGGCGGAATGGGAGGAGAAACGAACCCGAAGACACAGAAATATATATCTTGGTCGGTCAGCGCAGATACACATCTGTGTTGGCTGTGGGAGAGAATGCTAGTGTTGTATCGGCCTGCATAGCCACGGAAGGCGCAGTGCGGTGGAGAACCAGGAGCACTAATCCATGGTCCTTTAGAATTGAGCGGATCCCTGCTAATTCATTGCCTCCACTAATAAGGGTATGTTTGTCTGTCTTTCAACAACAAAACCGAAAAACGGTAAAGAACGGTTTTCAGGAAATTTGTGGGAACTTTTCAATCGGGCTTAAGAAAGATAATCAATTTATGACGATGATCCGACAGAACGTTTGTTCGTTGTCAACCTGTCTGCTGACCTTTCAGCTACACGCTTTAAAAGTTGTGAGCGAATCTTCATAAAGTTAACAGGAACTATTAGCAATGTCACGAAAAATATCTCAACAAAATTTGATGATCTGGTTTTCATTTATCGGTCTTCCTTTTTATTAATGGTGCATTGCTTAGCGGAGGTTGCGCTCGGTGAATGAAATCCAATTAGACGTAGCTCTAGCCCGTAGAAGCTTTGATGATCTCGTGCGATGATTGAGAAACTGAAAGAGAGAGCTACAAGTAGCAAGAACAGGCAGACATTCCAAAGAGTATCAGCATAGTTTTTCAATTTATATCTCACCCCCTATCATACAACAGAAACGCAAAAATACGTTCCTGGTCAAATAGATTTTTTTCTATGACATGCAAGGAGTAGCTAGCAGGTTTAAAAAGTGAAAATGTGGCTCTAAGAGCGAAACAGTCGTACTAGCGCGCGAACTAAGGAACGTACGGAGGCACAGGCAGAATTATAATATGACTAACAGGATCCGTGGAAATTCCACAGCTATACATTAATTTCTTTTAGCACATTATTAAGCTATCCCCAAAATCTGTACAGTTTCAAAATGTAAAACATTTTTACACTATATTACTCTCTAGTGGTAAACTTTCGGCTGTATCTCCAAGTACTGGACGAGTTAGACTTTCACAAGGTTTTACATTTTAGTTTTTAGCGCTTATGCAAAGAAGTCAACGTACCGGTATAGTCACGGTCGCGGCTGGTAACCCAGAAGAACGTTGCACGTGGCCATTCGGCTTCGTGCACCTTATCTACTCTAAGATACTCCTAGTTTACGACAGCTCGCCTACTACAAGGCATCGCAACACTCTGAAGCACCTTGTCTATTGTAACACAGCTTGCTTACCATACGGAAGCAATCTCGTCTACAGTATAACATACCTCTTCAGGGAACTTTACGCTGAAAGTCTCGGTACGATGAAGTTGATCGAATCCGTTGATTGTACAATCGAAAGTTTACGAATTTTGGAACTAAGTTATTATTGAGAGAAGTCTTCAAAAATACGATGTCGCTCCTGGTTTTCCGTAGCTTCAAGTCGAATTTGTCCCACTGCCGGAAAAGAATTAGCCCTCGTTCTGACTATCATCGTGAAAACTCGCTTTCCAGCAGGAAAATCAATTGCTGAAGTAATTACCAAACGGTATGGCCGACAAGGACTAATTCTTTTCCGACAGTGTTAGACATTCGACTTGAAGCTACGGACAACCAGAAGCGACATCGTATTTATGAAGACTTGTCTCAATAATAATTTAGCTCCAAAATTCGTCAACATACCGTACCTCTTATACTGTAACTCACCTCGTCTACAGTAACTCATCGCGTCTACTTCGATAAACTTTGTCTTCTTTAACACACCTGGACTACTCAAACACCCAAGCATCTCTCAATACCAACACACCTCATTTAATGTATAGCATCTGACGTAACCCAAAGCACATTGTGTTACATAGCGTGTAATATCTTAGCTATCACTCTTGGTTTTACTTGAAGCAAGTAGCTACTATATGAGCATCTACAAAAACATTATCACTTCGTTCGCGGGTGATGAAATATATTAAAAAGCACACTTGACCAATTTCATTCATAAGAGTTTTTGTTGTTAAGTAAATCTTGCTTCCTATTGCTCATCTTTCCGTTTTCTTTTCTAAACTTCCACTAATGACGGTATGCTTTTGACGGAGGTGGTCCGTCTTTAACAAAGTTGAAAAAGTAGCGAGGAATTTTCAGGAAAGGTGTTTTTTCTAGAAACTTATTACTTTTTGGTAATCATGCATCAGTCCCTTTGTCTCTTTGTCCGCCAGTCTGCTCGTGAGTTCGCAATACTGCTCAAAAGTTGAGGGAAATGCTTCACTGTGTTAACTGTTCCTGTTAGGAATACCACGAAGAGCAGCTAAATAAATTTTTGTGATGATCCGTCTGTAGGTACCGTATGTCAGTCTGTCTTTCCGTTTGCACCGCGTTTCTTGGAAAAAGTTTGTGCTCTATGAATGGAGCTCTGGTTAGATATAATATTCAAATTTCTCGATTTTCATCAACGGATAAACATCGACAAGCATTTTTTCTTCGCAGAAAAATTCGCAAAGAACTCTTCACTGTTTTGCTGAGCTACATAATTAAGTGGTATACAGGACACCAGGGTCTCGAAGATACCTCCCGCCGGGCAAAATTTCAATGATCTCGAGTGTTGACAGTATTGCTGAAAGAGGAACAAGTACCGTAGCCGGCACCGGTGATAATGAAAATGAACAAAAGCATTGTTTCTGAATATATCAGACCCGCATGAAGCATACAAAGCGCCAAAATATGTTCCAGGCCAAACAGCAAATCTTCTAAAGACTTGCAAGCAGTTGTAGCCCAAAGAAAAAGGAGTACTTGGCTCCTGTTCTTCTCTAATTAGATGGTATGTTATTCAAAAAGTTTTGAAGGATCTTTATGAAATTTTCAGGAGTTGTTACTAATGTTAAAAAATATAAATGACTAAATTTTGGTGCAGATCGGTTGGTCGTTTGTATGTTTGACTTATGTTTGTCATAATGTTTGTGAGCAGCATAACTCAAGCAGTTATGAAGGGTTCTTCAAAAATTTGCAGAAACTGTTAATACTATTAAAAGTCGCAAACAATTAGATTTGGGAGTTGATACAAAGGAAATCATGGTTTCAGAGCCAATTTGACCTTTTCGTTACCGTTGCCTTACTTGGCGCAGGCATGCGCTCTCAGAGGGTCCTAGTCTAATATTTGGATCGTTAAGCGACGCCAGCAACGTGAATATTACAAGCATAGCCCCGTATGGTGTGGTCCATGCTTGAGCCTATGGCCCGACCTACTGTACCTATATCCCTTGATGGCAGGGGTCGATTGAAATCTTTATTCAAACTCTCCACATCCACAATCCATTGACTGATGCGGTAGCCTATATTGGAAAGGAAACGCAGTAAATTTCTACAAAAATCCAATATGGCGCCCAGCTAATTCACTGCTAGAAATTGATAGTAGTCTATTAGAGAAGTGCAGTGATACCCATATATAACAGTCGGAAATACATAGTTTTTGAGACATATGACTTAGAAGTTTCTATTGTTTTTCTATAGTAGAAAATAGCCGGTGTCGTCATAGGCTTGCCAGCGATCCCATACGAACCTTATTAACCCAACCTAACCCAACTCAACCTCACCTAACCCAACCTAGCCTAACCCAATCTAGCCTAGCCTAACCTAACCCAACCTTACCTAACCTAACCCAACCTACCTTAAAATAAAACCAACATAACCTAAACCAACATAACCTAACCCAACATACCCTAACCTAACCCATCCTAACCTAACATTTAAGTTGGGTTTGATTAGGTTAGTTAGGTTCGGTTAGGTTAGATTGAGTTAGGTTAGGTAGGGTTGGGTTATGTTAGGTAGGGTTGGGTTAGGTTAGGTAGGGTTAGGTTAGGTAGGGTTGGGTTAGGTTAGGTAGGGCTGGGTTAGGTTAGGTAGGGTTGGTTTAGGTTAGGTAGGGTTGGGTTGGATTAAGTTATGTTGGGTTAATAATGTTTCTATGGGATCGCTAGCAAGCCTATGATGACACAGGCTCTTTTCTCTCATAGAAAAACAATAGAAACTTCAGTCATGTATCTCAAAAAATATGCATTTGCGACTCATATATATGGGTATCACTGCACTTCTCTAATAGCCTACTATCAATTTCTAGTAGTAAATTCGCTGGGTGCCATATTGGATATTAGCAAAAATTTACCCGAAACACATCTATGCATAGCCTAGTCAAAATCAAATCTGGTCCGCCTCTACTGGCCACAGCAATCATACTCACCACCGTCACGCTTCAACTCTGAAGGAAAACCTGCATTAGCCTTGTGATAATCTCACATCATGGGACGTTCTCCATTAGAATGTTGACATTGGTACTTAGTTCTCAAGAACATATTGAATGAAAGAGCCATAAAAACAATTCCACAAGAAGAAAGAAAGAAAAAAAAAAGAAAACTTACGAATGAGCTTCCTTTGGAGATAATTGCTGCAATATTTTTTTTCTTCTTTCCTCAAACTTGTTCATACCAAGAGCTTCGAAGGTGTAAAGTGACCGTTGACAAACACCTGGTCATAAAAAGGAGGGCAATACATTACTGTCAATCATGCACACAGCATAGTACAGTCACTACAGTGGCGTGCAAAAGTTATGGAACAGTGAAAAGTGTTAAAAAAAATCGTTTAATAGCTATCAGATAAGTAGAACATGGACAGAGCTATGCATTTCAACATAATTCATTCAATTATTTAGCATTTTAACTCAAAATATGAGATCATTTCACTCACTAACTGAAAAATAAATAATTCAACATTACAGCAAATAACGGAATTTTGCCCCTGTGTAAAAGCTAAGGAATGCCTCACAAAAATGTCCAAGCAATCAAAGGTAAAGGAACAGACAACTTTGACTGCACCCTCCCCTGGGAAACCCACACGCACTGGTCCGTGCGGCAGACATAAGCCAACTGGCCAAGGAGTAGGTAAGTACAACTGGAGCCAACGATGGGTTGCTAAGAACTATGGCGCCGGAACAGAAGGCTACACCAGCGTATGTAATACCTCCATGATAGCTAGGCGCACCGAGCAGTTTGCTAATTCAGCTCGCCAAGCGCCCTTGACAAAGGCAGCTCCAGGCCGGTGATCATCCTCGCGATCATCCTCAGCAGTACTGTGCAGCATGCAACGCCTTTACTATCAATAACAGCAGCGCACCTTTCACTAGAAGATCTAATCAATTTATTGCAAAAAAAGGGAGTTAACGCCCCCTCCCACTCTTCCTGAACTATCCCTTACGCTTCTTCTGTATTTTGGGGGTTCCTACTGTGAGCTCTATCCCCAATTATCTTCCAAATGTTCTCAATTGGATTCAAATCTGGGCTCTGAGGCGACCAGTCCAGAATTGTGAGAGGAATTTGCTGCTGAAAGAAAGCTGTAGCCTTTCTAGTGGTGTGGCAGGGAACATTACCTTGCATGAAAGGGGGGTTTGCAAACGTGTGGCAAATAGGTAGGTAGGCTAGTATCGTATGGAAGCAAATGCTGCAGTAACAACTGTATGTAAACTTTTGCACTGACTTTGCCATGTAAGCAAACTAGGGGTTCAGGCCCATCAGTAGAAAACACTGCCCAAAGAATTACACTTCCTTCACCAAATTTCAATGTTTTCCTGACACACTTCATGGATAGTCTTTTTCGTACTTTGCGCCTTACATAGCTATGAGTTCCCGTCAGAGCCAATGACGAACTTCAATGCACCACTAAAACGTACCCTAGGCCACTGTTCATCAGTCCAGACAACAAGTTCCTGAGCAAACTGAAGCCTACATTGCTATTTTTTTTGTAAATCAGGCGCTAGGAGACAGAGACGCCTGCTTTCAAGCCAGCCTTGAAGCCTATGAAAACAGTGGACCGAGACACAGTTCTTCCTGACATAACCTTAATCTTGCGTGAAATTTCTGCAGCAGACTTGAAACAGTCCATCATACTACTCCTTCAGACAATCAGTCGGTCTTCTTTTGGAGTGGTCATGGGCGGCCTCCAGTTTTCTCTCCAGCTTCAATGTGCCATAATTGTTTACATATAGCAATGATATAAGGTACTGAAGAATAGTATGTGACCTTCCTCTGATAGCAAAAATCTCCAACATTATGCAAGGATAAAATACAATTTTTTCTTCAGAAGACTCTAGCTACGTCATAGCACGGGCGCCATGATTTTTTGTTTACATTCAGTCTGGTTCCAATAATGAAGCTACACTTTCATTTATTCAAATACCTAATGTGATATTTAGTCTTTTAAAGAGCAACATCATTAATAATTGGGGGCATTTTTTGAGGTATTCCTGAAGTTTTAGGAGCCAAATTCCCTTATTTGCTTCAATATTGAATTATTCTTCAGTAAGCGAGTAAAATCTTTTCAAATTTTGAAATTAAAATGCTGAAAAATCAAGAGTTAGCTATGTTGAAAATCACAGCTGTGTGCGTGTTCTACTTTCTTCATGTTAAATGATTTTCTTGAATTTTTTTTTACTGTTCGAAGTTTTGCACGCCAATTTATCCTAAATATGAAACTACTACAGTTAAGGTAGGTACTAATGCCTCAGCTATGTTTCGTACAGCAAAGGCATTATGTATATATAAATGTGAATGCCTCAATACAATTCCTGTAATAGCTTTAAATTTAGCCATCATTTGGGTATGTGAAGGGCGTGAAGGGATACAGAAGTATACAAAATACATGCACAGGCTTCCTTTGTATGGCTGTTTCTTCCAGACTTAATAACAAATATAGTTACGGTACTCGCTAAATACCTAGACAATGTTCCAATGAGCTACCGCCAATGGTTGACAGAATGCAGAGGAAGTTTGTCAGCAGCAGGGTTGTGGAGTTGGAGGATTTGAGGGGAGTTCATGTCAGAATCCAATTGCTCCAAGAGCCGGAGTTGGAGTAAGAGTTTATTGCCAAACTACAACTCCAGAAACCAACTTTACAAATAATCTCAAATTCTAAAAAAATTTATACTGAATTTTTGGTCTAGAGTTGTAAAAATACTAATAGATATTGCATAACTATACAAATATTTTTTTTTTACATAATCCATGAGTTTGCTGTTGACAGTTGAGTACCTACCTACCTAGATGGTCCAGGCTGATTCTTGCCGAATGGTAACTATATTTTAAGAACCAACTTGATTATTTCTTAAACTTGAGCTGGTCTTTAGTTTTGGCGTCCAATGCTTAGGCTGAACGAACTGTTTTTCTAAAATCTAGATGATAGTTATTAATAACTTAATTAAAATTATAAATAGCATAAGGGGCCCAAAGGAGACGCACCTGCGGCGAGTGGTGCTGTGTGATGGCTGGACTGGACTTTGTGGGAAGTGTCCAATCATACATTATTTTCGGTGGGTGTTTAGGAGACATACTATTTTTTTTTTTGCAGGTAATGGACATTTCTTGCTGCGTCCGGTCGCCGCGCTACAGCTTTCCTACCACAAGTCTGTCTCCATTGGGCCAGTGCACCTCCTTGGGGCCAGTTACTCTACATGAAAATTTGCCATATCAAATGGTACTAATGATACTATTGTAAATAAGATGAAAACACTTTTTTAGAGTAATACATGTGCATATTAAGGTAAAAAGCATTTTGACAAAAATAGCCCTAACGGTAACAGTAAATGCTAGTTGTATAAAGGAGTTGGAAAAATTGGAGGGCCAGGAGTTGGAGTTGTATTTGAAATTTCAGACTCCATCATCGTGGTCAGTAGCACTAGTACCAGCACCAGTCCCAACTCAGGAGGACTTGTATTACAAAGTTTAAGGTGTAGCTAATCCTTGAAGATATACCCTATCTCGGTACTATACTATTTCTCCACATCTGAGGTAGCTACCTCAGGAACACCAGCAATAAAGGTTTGCACTGGTAATCAGCATTGCCCAGACATGACCATTGGAACAAAAAGGTTTGGAAGAATTAATGACATATCAGAGGTACCTTGCCATTTCTCACCACTGAGAAAAGCCTGAACGTTCCAATGAATTAAACTCAATGAGGGGGAAGGGTACCCCAGTCAAAAGCACCAGACTCTCCTCAGTGCCCCAATGTGCCGTCCTCAAGTTGCAGGCCCTTCAACATGCATAAAAAGGGTGACGAACATGCTTTCTGCAGAATAATCACTCCTGACGTTACCTTGATAGCAAATAGCCTAACTCTCAACTCGCGTGCATTGAGCTACACTCTAGAGCTTCTCTAAATATTGTACGATTCTACTGAAAGACTACTGGGTATTGCCAATTGGAATATAACTATAAAGCAGAAGCCTGTGTAGTTAATATCTAGAGCATTATCTCAATGCCGACGTTACCAAAGGGAATCCATACTGACCGTGATATCTCTAAAGTGGCGATATTGGATTGCCACTCTACTTTGCTCTACCAAATATAGCCAATCGTAGTCGAAGGTACAGCATTCTAGTTCTGAGTAGTTACACACTACGTCTACGAGTGCACTCCGTTCTTCTATAGGTATCATGCCTTAGTACGCTCTACAGTCGTACATCCGCACGTACACCAAAGCGGGGAAAAAATCCATAGTTCAAGAGGCCTGACCCCTCATCTAAGTACCACAAAATTCCTACAAATAAGCTTTTCCCACAAAACTTTTTCACGTTGGTCGGGCATATTCTATGATCACCAGATGTTACAGTCACTAGTCTGACGAGCTCCCAGGTTAATAAATTAATTGGAACATAGGCTCTTGGGTTAGCTACCTCTGAAACACCAAGGGTAGGTACTCTCCTCGTAGATAGAAATGTTGCATGGAACATTCAGTCTATTCTCGCTACTCTGTCGGAGAGTACCCGAGTCGATACTAGGTACTGACAAATCCACAAGGAGAAGCAGGGAGTGGTTCTAAGGCCTCCCTGGGATAGTTGTACATATTCTCTTATGATAGTTCAATTCGGCGACATTATTATATTTCATCAAATAGTCCAACTATCAAGCTGAATCTTCACGACTAACATCTATTGTAAGACCTGAAAATCCCATAACAAGCTTTAGTTCTTTGTGCATGTGGTAACCTTCCGCTTGTGCTGGCTTCAAGTCCGAAACAATCCACTTTAAACTGATCTACATATGTACCTCTTTTCTGAGCTAGGTCCATTTCTCCTAACTCAGGAATCTTGCTGTGCTGCTTTCACCCCAAAATACTACCTGGATTATGGATTATTAGCGAAAGGAACCAACAGCTCAAATCCAGCTGCAAAATATAACTTCAGTCTGTATCTGTGGGTGCACTGTATGTCCTCTTGAATAGGGTAAAGCGGGGTAAAGTCGCCGGTTTTGCTATTATTTTGTTAATAACTTCCTACACATATAAGATAATTATATTTTTATTTGAAATCCATTACATTACAGGTCTTGGGCATATGATAATGCAAGTATAAAAAATTTGGGACACTTTGAAATATACGTGACAATGCATTAAAAAAAAAAAGTCTGACCGGCGACTTTACCCCGCCCGGCGGGGTAAAGTCGCCGGTCCTTTATTTTTTTTTAAATAATGAATCTGTGGCCTTTAAACCTTGGCCACATGCCTTCTAAACTTATAGAAACATTGTAAACCTACAAATATGTTGCAAACGTCCTCTCTATTGCGTCCATTACATCCTCAGTGATGCAGTACTGAGAGGCACNTCTTATGATAGTTCAATTCGGCGACATTATTATATTTCATCAAATAGTCCAACTATCAAGCTGAATCTTCACGACTAACATCTATTGTAAGACCTGAAAATCCCATAACAAGCTTTAGTTCTTTGTGCATGTGGTAACCTTCCGCTTGTTCTGGCTTCAAGTCCGAAACAATCCACTTTAAACTGATCTACATACCTCTTTTCTGAGCTAGGTCCATTTCTCCAAACTCAGAAATCTTGCTGTGCTGCTTTCACCCCAAAATACTACCTGGATTATCGATTATTAGTGAAAGGAACCAACAGCTCAAATCCAGCTGCAAAATATAACTTCAGTCTGTATATGTGGGTGCACTGTATGTCCTCTTGAATACACTTAACTATACAGTATAACAAAAAAGTTTACTCCCTGAGGATCAATCCCTTGAGATTGATATTGGTAAAACTGACCAATCATGTCACTTTCAAGTTCTAGATCAAATTCAAGGTTTAGAGGCACCGGTAAGGTAATAGTATAGTACATTCATGTCTCACTTGGTCATAATCACAAAAACCCCATTCGTGCTACAAGGCACATCTAATTAACAACTCTGTGTTACAATGAAATATAAGACTTAGTACACAGATAATATGACACACTTAATTCTCAAGGTAATACAGTATATCATACATTTTTGATGTGTCAACCTGGTCATAATGACATACACCAAAAGTGCTACACGGCACCTTTAATAACAAACTGTTTTACTATAAAAAATAAAAAACTTTGTGCACAGCTAACCAAAGAATGAGTAGTTGAATGTTCCAATGACCACTTGTGCAGTAGTGAGTGGCGGGCGGAGTTCCTCTGTCGTAAGTACCTAGACAAGCGGTTCTGGCAGAAGCCAAGGATACTCCATTTCAGGACTAGTCGGCAGTCGTTACACTTGTGAATAGATAGGTAAGGAGCTGTTTAAATATTTGTCGCTAGATACTGTGGTATAAAGCGTCAATTAAAGTGTCTCCTGGTGGTCTTTAGGAACGCCCACAGACCTACGGAGGTCTCGCATTCCTTTTAGAGACCGTTTATGCCTACTTTTTCGGCGTACTGAGATCGTATATCCTCAAGGTTCACTGGACTCGCACCCCCTCCATACCTACCTATTACAACTGGTGCAGCTACCACACCTCTGAGCACACTCGCTCCAAATCGCCATTCGACCTGACGAGTGCTCACTGCTCAACATACGTAACCCGCAAAACGAAGGGCTTGCGGCTGGAGTAAAACTTTAGATGACCTCTGCCTCCCGCTCACTTCCGCCAAAGTGTTAATTGGAACATTGAACTATTTGTAGTAGTTCGCCCACGGCAGAGTTCCTCTGTAGTTAGCACCCAACATGCCCAAGGCGGAGCAGTCCGAGTTTAGAAAAAGCTCCAGTATGTTAAATGCGGAGCATTCATACACCTAGGCTAAGTGAATGACTACTGCGCAGGGAGGGGTCTTGCGGTTTCCTGAAGAGGAAACAAAGAAGTGCCTATAGAATTCTTAATCAAAAGGCTGTACCCTGATCCAAGTTACATTTCTTATCTTAAATCGTCAGGCTGGATAGATCTCTTTCTCCAGCTTTCACTGACAGATGACAGTAAAAAAACTTTCCCATTAAAAAGGAAGAACATCCATGTAACAGCTTGAGAAGATGTGAGGTGAGGCCTACATATCTCGTCAATCAGACACTCTTCAAGTAACCGAGTTTCCCGCTACTTTGAGGACTCAGTCTCAGTTCTTGCTTCCGCTCAAAACTGCCTCCAGGTCAGTGTAGTCGCGAGACCAAACTCTGCTCCAAGTGGAATTTCACCAAACACAACTTTAATCAATTCCACAACGAAGCAATTAGGCCGAATGTACAAATGAACTCTATTGCAGTGGTAAGCGAAAGGCAGAGTACCTCTGTCAGATAGCACCACGACCCGCGTTTTAGTGGGTTACTCCATATCAGGAAGAGAGGTGAGTCGTCACACTTTGTTATTAACAGGTAAGTACTCTTGCCTTTTTTTTTTGACTTAGTCAAAATTGTGATGTATGCTCTTGTGTAAGTATAAGAGCTGTATCCCCAGTAGTTCAGATTGTAATATACTCTTAAGACCATAGGTACTGACATCCCGCTTGGGCATGTTACGATAAGAACTACTAAAATATGCTAACTCTGTTCTTGTCTCTGAGCAGGCACTAGAGTTACTGCACCTCAGTTTTTTTTTTATTTTTCTTGGCCCCACATCCTTTCAGACCCACCGGTATATTTTAACTTTTTCTTGGCTCCGCCCCCTCTCAGACCCACTGATATATAGGTAGGCACCCAACCCCCTGAGCCTCAGTCCAGACGAGCGAACATCTCGCTACTATGAAGCCCAGAACATACGAGCTTTGTAGGTTTAACCTCCAGAGGTACAGTACTCTGCCTTTTACTTACCACTGCAAAAGAGTTCATTGGAGCATTCAGCCTATTTGCAGCGTCTCGCTTCCGGCAGAGTACCTCTGTCAGAAAGCACCGACATACCAACAGCATAGCTTGTGGAGCAGAGAGGGGTTTTGTGGCGTCCTGATGTGGAGGGTGCCGTTGCTCATTGTCGATCTTACCCTGATGTGTTTGTCTGTCTTGCACTTGACTGTGATGGTCTCCGTACTCATGTTAAGGCTATTAAGGGATTGGATTTTGTTTTTGTTCCGTCCTATTTTAGCCGGAAATTCTTCATTTTAAGAGAACACGTAGGGACTGTCCCGAGTACTTGATTGACCTACCACATGTCCATCTTTCTGAACTGTTTATGTATCTTCGCTTTATTATGTGAAAAAAGGGCAGGACCCAGCTTGCTGGTGTCATCAACTCTGCTTTAAGAGAGCTGCCATAAAGAGCCTGGAGCCCTTGTCCTCAGGTGCTGTAGAAACTGAGGCCCCTATGGTCACTCTCTGAGGAATGCGATTTTCCTCTGTTGATCAGGGTAAGACTCTTGCTTTGTTGATCTTGTTGCCTCCTGAATTTTTGAGCTGTTCCTTCTCTTTGGGAAGCTCTCTTGGAACAGGCAACTGTTATTTATTACCTCCGCCAAGGAGGTTATATTTTTGTTGTGTCTGTCTGTCACCAAGATAACTCAAAAAGTTCTGAACTGATTTGGACAAAATTTACAGTGATTGTTAGGTATGTTAGGAGGAATAGATGATCAACTTTTGGTCATGATATGTCCATCCATTTGTTTGTCTGCCTCATTTTTCTTAATGCAATAACTCAAAAAGTTATGGATGAGTTTTTATGAAATTAACATGAGTTGTTAGGTATATAACAAAGAGTGAATGACCAAATTTTGGTAATGATACATTTGTTCGTTTGTCACTGTTTTTAATTTTTGCTAGTTAGCACAATAACTAAAAAAATAATGAATGGATCTTTATGAAATTTATAGTTATTAGTAATGTTGAAAGACACAAATGATTAAATTTTGGTGCAGATCGGTCTGTCATTTGTATGTTTGACTCATGTTTGTCATAACGTTTGTTAGCAGTATAACTGAAAAAGTTATGGATGGATCTTCAAGGAAATTGCCTATGCTGTTATTATTATTGAAAGACACAAAGGATTAGATTATTGAGTTTATACAATGAAAATTATGGTTTCAGAGCCGATTTGAATTGTTTGCTACTGTTGCCTTGTTTGGCAGAGGTATGCACTCTCAGAGTGCTCTAGTTTGTTATTTTTATTAATATACATATATCATTATTATTTATACACCATTACTCCAATCTTCATGTACCGTATTTTTCAAATTCAGGTTCGAATTTGAAGCATTCAATAATCCCACGCTAGTAGACTCCTGCCTTTGTCTGACAAAATGGAAGAAGTAGCAAGAAGGGAAAACAAGGCTAAGTGCACCTGGTGGAGGAAAATTCAAAATGAACTCCAAATTCACCGCAACTTTCAGAAACTTCGAAAAATAGAATTAAAGTTGAGAAAGTAGTTTCAAATTTTTCTCTATTATTTTTTTAAGATCCGATTTCAATTAAGAACATTCGATAATTCCGCGCTAGGCCCCTGCCTGCCTCTGATGGCTGAAGGTAACATACCAGAACAGAAGACCGAATCCACTGTGTGGAGGGGATTCCATTAGCGAATACCGAGTTTGAAAACCTTTTAAAAACTTCCAAAAGGTTTCAGTAAAATTAAGAATTTGATCCAGAAGAGTTAGTTTAAAGTATTCCACCAATCAGAAGGCTTGAAGCTTTGAAGACTTCCAGTTATACTCGAAGCTCGCTGAGTATCAGTGCCTGATAGTGTTAGAACTAAGTCCAAAAAGGACTAAGTAGCACAAGCTCCAAAGTTCCAAAAGCCCTCAGAGTACAAAGTGATCTCAGATATAACCTAAATCCATTTCAGGATTCCGGCTATGTGTTGACCGGGTCATTTATTCTGAGACTAAGTGTCCACAGGGCCTTCAATTCTGAGGCTGTCAACCAGACCTTCCATTCTGAGGCTAAGTATCAATCGGACCTCTCCATTGTGAGACTAAGTCGAAAAGGTTAGTTGAAAAAATCTCTAAGTCCATAAGGAAGAATGAGAAAATCTTTCTAAGTTCCAACGGCACTTAACTGACTTTGAGTTTAGAGTCCCCAAGGTGGGACCCGAATGAAGCTTAAGGTAATGGTCCCTGAGAACATGAAAAGTTTAATTTTAATTTTCTAAGGAGGAAGAGAGCCTTGAGCTCTCTTAGCTGCCGGTACTGGGACCTGGAACTTTTTTGATCCGGTTATGTAAAGAGAAGGCGGGGCTTAGTCATCTTTTTAAGTTCTCCCTTGGTAGGTGGCATAACAGAACTTTTGACAATCGGTCAAAATCATGAAGTCTTGCTTCGGTATCGTTATAAGCTCAGGACAATCCATCTGAAGTCTTGAGCACTTACAGGTAGTGGGAACTGGAATTTCCAAAGTTCCGTATTGTCCGGTGGTAGGAGAAGGGCTTGGTAAAACTTTTGAAGTTCTTTCCATGCTAGGTGGGAAACCGAACTTAGGATCTATGGTGTGCCGGCGAAAAGAATTAGCTATACAATTTATGTATCTCAGGGTCTCTCCCAGAGTATCCCTGTACTGTATATGAGTTTATTGCCCTATGTATCATCTCTCGGTAACTATTACTTGGAGTAGCTATGTTTTTCCTCTCTTATGGGATCTTGTCGTATGGCTGATCTTATTTTATACCCCGGATAGTGTCAGGGGAATAATATCTGAGACTGTAATCTTGTCGGACTACATATGTCTTGTGGTCTGTGCAAAATTAGGAATTCAAGACTTCTAAGACCTCTCTCAAACGCCGATGCGAACATGAGAGTATTCGTAACAACTCTAATTTACTGAAGGTCTCCGTTTTCCTCTTAATTGATCAAAGAGCGACTGGACCTTTCTTCATATGAGTCCTGGAAGAAAGAGAGTTCTCTTAAAGTCTGAGTCGACCGTCGGCCTGACCAACACTACGTTCCGTCTTACCTCTGGCGAGCGCCGAGCGCCATACCTAATCGAAAACTGTGACGTCTTACTCTGCTATGAGGCGTACCTTACGCCTGGGCGAGGTAACCCTCTTATTAGTTGAGGTCTCAAGATTACCTTCTTGGACCTTACTTCCTTGTTCTTCGCTACATTCTTCCGGGCAACAACCAGGACTCGTTAGAAAAGCGCGCTAACTATAACGGAGATGATTTCTTCAGGACGCCTGCTGTCCATTCTTGGGAACTCTGCTTAGGAAAAACCCCTTCAGAATACGAGGGAGGACCTTCGTCCGCCTAGGTTTCAAAATGAAGCAGGTCCATACGAAACTCTTGCCTTGGAGACACTCTCTTCCTGCCTCTGCATACTTTTGCTATCTTGTTCGAAGCAGCCCATTATCAAAACGCTAGGGCCTCTCGAGCCTCCAGGAGGTGCTATGTAGCGAATAATCTGCTATTTCGTTCGCCGCTGTAGGCTACCTTATGATTCCAGATCTGGACTGTCTGTCTCTATCGTGGAAAAAGAGGATTTCTTGCAGCCGCCCTGCAGCCTTCTACTTAGGTTCGAAAGAGAACCTTAGTTTCGACGTGTGAAGCGATTGCTCGCCCAAGAGCAAATCGATCATTTACCCTGAGTGGAGTTTAGATGAGGGTAAACTAGTTTCTAGCTTACGACAAACTAGTTTCTAGCTTACGACACCCGACGACCACTTTGTTCAGCGAACCGCAGTATATAGCTGACGAGGAAAATCTGCTTCTGTTAATTAACAAATCGAAGCTATTCCTGCGAGAAGAGCTCACAATCTATCCTATGGGTTAATTTCCGCTAACAGTCCAAGATTGTTTGTTTATAGTGGACGGATTCTTAGTTCTTTTCCGCTGATCTAGCGCTCGGTTCTACTAGCCCGCGTATACGACCTCGCGCTTCGGATGCCTGTCCGTGTCCGTACTACGTCTACCTCAGTCTGATGGTTTTTAGTCGAACAATCCAGCTCTGCTTATTTACACAAATTAGCGAGTAATCTGCAGGACCTATTCCGGGGAGCCGTAGCATTTTCGAGGCAGTGGCTCTCTGTTTGTGAGTGGCTTGGTCTTAAAGCGATCTATGCCCCGAAGGTCCCCTCTGAAGGGAAAAATTTATTTCCTGGTATTAATTTACCATACTTTGTTTACTATAAATTTAGGAGGTTCTTGTGAAGCCAAGAACATTAACCGTACTGTACCGGCAGAGCACTGCACCGCACTCTGGTCTGAGTTTACCCTGGCCTTTCAGGATGTCAATAGTTTTTCATTTCCGTCTTTGCAGAAAAGCCCACTACCCAGACTAGGACTTCAGCGATCTGTTAGGCCGCCCCTGACTCATCGCGATATGAACCCTGACTCCTCAGGGTTCATTTCGTCGTTACCACGGAAATCGTTCGAAACCATTCTAAGCGCCTGGAGATTCCCGTAAGAACAGGAAACTATAGACTCCAAGAAAAACAGGGTTCCCGTGTTTTTAAGGGCTGTCTTTTGTGAGAGGTCAGGCGTAAATGTCATCTGTCTTTCTTACCCAGGAGAAAACCCGAATTCCTAGTTTTCTCTATTCTCGTCTTATCGATAGAAGCGGCATATCTTTCCCGTAGGTCGTCGGACCAACCCGTAATCGGACCTGTTTTTGGCCAAGAAAAACGGGACTCCTCCGTGTCGGAAAACAGTGCTAACAACTTTAGTTTTCGTCTTCGTCGACAATAACTCTGCCACCTAGGTACTCCTTGTACCCATCGGTATTGGTGAGATCAGCGATCCGGAGGTTGGGCGAGAATGCTTGGTCTATTTTATTTGTGCGTTACTAAAGTAGCTACCTATATATGGTGCGATTTTAATTAATCTTATGGGTCGACCCCAGAATGAGTCATCAGGTTTTTCTAGGGTCGACTTCAAATCAGTCGTTGGAGGCAAATCTGAGCCCCTGCAATTTATCGGATGAGGCTGGGAAGCGTCTCCGCGATACTGAGCCCTCCTAAGGTACTGAGTACATATGTACTTATCTAATATTCAGGCACGATCCTGTAATAGTAGGATCGTAGAGTTCTTCTTGGGTTGACTCCATCTCGACAGATGGGTACTCTTTCGCATTCTAGGTTATGTAAGTGATCATATCTGGTCACTTGTCAGGTAAAGGGTCGACCCTAGAGTAGTAGTGAGGATTATAGTGTCCTAGTCACGTCTTGACGACTTCAGGGCGCTTTGTTCAAATTACGGGTCGATCTAGGACTNTATGACCTGAATTATGATGCATGTGTGTAATGCTCAACAAACGTTGTCCTCCACTCCCTGTGACAAGATGGTGCAATAGTGACTGTAAACATAGCACGGTTGTAGTCTGGCGGTATCTGGCTTCTGCCCAGATACTGAATGAATCCGTTCACCCCGTGTTTGAATCAATTCCTAGTATTTTTCTGCAGGTATATTCACTTATTTCTGACAGAACAAATTTGTTCACCCAGGTCATATAGGGCTAATATTGCCCCTCTTAGGTCGTTTCAAGATCGTGGGTGCCGATGCCTGTGCGTCTTCGTCGTAGGTGGACCCTGCGGGAGCTCTCTGCGCGGCTGCGACGGGGACTTCCGTGGGCCAAACTCAGGCACGCATCGTTCGGAGTGACTACGCGGGTCGCTGTAGCGCTCCCTTTCTCTTTCTTCTCCCGCTATTCTTTCTCGCTGTCTCGTATTTTTTCCTTCATGGACAGGTCCCTCCTGCCGACGACCTGCCCGCTCTTGTCTAGGCAGCCTTTTTCTTACTCGTTTCCCCCTTTCTCCGTCCCTTTTCTCCCCCTGTCCATTCTACTAAGCGGTGATATCCACCCAAACCCCAGCCCCGCCTGTCCCTGCTCAGTCTGCTCGCGGAACGTCACCCGCCGAGGGTGGTCTTTTCTGTGTTCCGCCTGCGCGTGCTGGGTTCACATGCTCTGCTCTGGCCTTTTCAGCGCCGCCAGCTACCACCCAGACTGGAGGTGCCCCAGTTGTAAACCTCACCTCCTCCTGTCTCTCCTCTCTCTCCCCACCCCACTAACGCCCCTCCACTCATCGTTATGCAATTTAACTGCAATGACTGCTACACTGTAGATCCGAACTATCCGCCTTCCTACATAGCAGCAACATAGCCATTGCAGCTCTCCAAGAGACCAAACTCACTCCCAGCTCTTCCCTCCCCGTCTTCACTCCAGTCAGGAAAGATCGTCCTGCCGCCAACGGCGGTGGCGGTCTCCAGTTCCCTAGTTAGACAGGACATCCCCTACCAGCAGGTTACCACTAACCACCTATTCCCCAACGACCACACAGTAGAACACTCGGGTGTCACCGTCACCCTATGTTCCTCTTCCCTCACTCTAATCANGCCGACACCCTCATTATGGGTGACTTTAATGCCTACAACACTGAGTGGTATTCTGTAACCCAGGATGCGTGGGCCGCCGCGAGGGGTGAGGGGATTGGGGCCTCCATCAATAATGGACCCTACTGTCTCCTCAATGGCGACTCGCCCATCAGGGTCCCTCGGGACGGTCCGGGCTCCTCTCCGGACCTGACCGTTATCTCAGCTCAACATAATCCAAGATACAAAATTCTGCTATTACTACGCAGTCTTATAATAAAATTCAAAGCCAGAATTATAGAAAAGATAGCCATTTTACTGCAACAAATTATAAAAATACGAAGAAAAACAAAATAGACGTCAAATTATAAAATTGATAACGTCAAATCATAAAATCGGTAAACGT
>LQNS02278170.1:43101491-43125379 GCA_001587735.2 Parhyale hawaiensis
CCAAGGCCTGAACAGGTTTTGAATGAAGTGAGCTTATGCCATCCACTTTCTGTGGTGCGGCATGTACAGATCACTAGTCAGAGCGTAAATTGGAAGTTCAATGATAGGAATTTTCTAAGTAACAACCAGCTTAGTTTGAATGACTCTCTAGAGGAAAATATCAATACATCGATTACACTGATACATCCACTCGAGGAGGGCTATAAAAGTATTCTTGATAAAATGAGCTCACCTTATGGCTAGGGTTGTGACTAAGAGCTCCGTGCATATATGCATGCATATCGGTATGCAAAACTTATGCAGGTATGCAAGTACGTGCATATTATATGCAAAATATATGCAGTGTACGATTAGTATATGCAAAAATATAGTGCTAGGCAGATTTGTGTTTTAGTATGTACGTATAACCTATGAAAGAACATACTATTTGGTATTCGAAGTGTATGATAATTTTATTTCCCAACTTTCAATTTGATCTAAGAGACGAGTGAGAAATAGACCCTAGTTTAAAAGCCTCGATAAGACTTTAATTTTTAATAGTTTATTGGAACTGATGGATTATACGCTTTCAGGTATTCAAAATCATTTGATATTCAGCCACCATGCCGAAAGTACCTGAACTTATTAGACTCTAACGCCCCTCAGGGGCATTGGATGCGCCATATGGTTAGATTAGTTTAAGTTCGCCCATCCTATATTATGGGGAACAGCGCCTTCAGGGGGACCCAGTGGGTTACTCTAGCCATTAGCTAGGCCTTCGGGACGTCTGTCTTCGTGCCCACTTTGTTTCCTTCCACTTTCATACTCCTACTGATCTAGCTTTTGCCTGGCCTTCCTCTTCTTTCTTAACTTACTGTTCCCATGCGCGTTAATGCTTTGTCGGAACACCTTCGTGCATGGGTTCCCCGTTTCTGTCAGCATGCCATATGTCCCTTCCTTTTCCTCTCTTAGACGAAATTAGTACTTATTTAGGGAGACAAACTTTATTATACCACTACAACTACTAGTACTACTACTATTATTAGACACAAATACCCTAAATCAGAATTTTCGTATGTCCATCTGAAAACAAGCCTGACATTCATTCGAAACACTTATACATTTATTGCGATAACTAAAGAAAAATAAGAAACACAAGGGCTTATGATGAGCGAAGCAATAGATATGATATCTGAGGTGGATAATGTTTTAAAAGCAACCTACAATCAGAAGTATTACGAGAAAACGAAAATTATTCTTTTATAAAATGAAAAACATCTAGATGTGTGTTGCATTTTATCAACTTTTTTTGTTCAGATATGAGAAGACTTAAAATTGGGCCTATAGTTTCCTGTGATGTCGAAAGAGTCTTTTCACTGTATATTACTGTGCTGGCAAACAACATTAGACGCTTTTTGTTCGACAATTAAAAAAAAAAAATGTCTAGTTACCTCCGCCAAGGAGATTATGTTTTCGTCGTGTTTGTCTGTATGTCTGTTTGTTTGTTTGTTTGTTTGTCTGTCTGTCACCAAGATGACTCAAAAAGTTATGAACCGATTTCGATGAAATTTACAGGGATTGTTAGGCATGTTAGGAGGAACAGATGATTAACTTTTGGTAAAGATATGTCCATCCGTTTGTTTGTTTGTTTGTCTGCCTCATTTTTCTCTATGTCATAACTCAAAAAGTTGGGGATGGATTTTGATGAAATTAGCATGAGTTGTTAGGTATATAACAAAAAGTATATGACCAAATTTTTGTAATGATCCGTTTGTTCGTTCGTTCGTTTGTCACTGTTTTTAACTTTATACTTGTTAGTATAACTCAAAAAATAATTAATGGATCTTCATGAAATTTATAAGGGTTGTTAGTAATGTTAAAAGACAAATAATCAAATTTTGGTGCAGATCGGTTTGTTCGTTTGTATGTTGGACCTATGTTTGTCATAACGTTTGTTACCACTATAACTCAAAAAGTCATGAACGGATCTTCAAGAAAATTGAACAAGCTGTTATTAATATAAAAGGCACAAATTATTAGATTTTGGAGTTAATACAAAGAAAATTATGGTTTCAGAACCAATTTGAATTCTTTGCTACCGTTGCCTCGCTTGGCGGAGGTATGTGCTCTCAGAGTGCTCTAGTTATTAAATGTAATCAGAATCATATGGTCAACTGAATTTATTCAAGTTTGTTTCTATAATTTATTAAAATCTATATGTTGCAGTTCTTCCGTTTAAAATTTGCTCTAATATCTAAGTTGCTTTTACTGTTTGAAATGTTATATAGTTGTTTGAACGTAGGTGCTTCCATATGCATTTCTAAAAATTTCTGCACCAAAATATCTTTCATATGCAATGATTAAAGTTTATGAATTTCGTTCATGTCAAAAATTTCAATAGAAGTTCATCCCTGGACAACTGTAATGCAATATATAATGAATTTTTAGCCTTATTTATTCAAAAATACTTTTATTTTTAGAGCAACATCACGTTTGTATATCAATCGCATATTTGCATATATTATGCATGTTTATAGGCCCGGCAACTTGCATATCCTAACAGGCTTTTTGCATATTTGCAACGCAAGATGCAGTTTTGTCCTGGGTTTGCATATTACATGCGCGCATATGCACACTTTCCGCAGACAAGTTCATATCGTCACAACTCTACTCATGACCAATGTACTGTATCGGACGACGAAATCCGTGAAGCATTAAAGCTACTTATAGCAGAACCAGAACTAACTGAACGGTTGGTGGTTTGTGGCAATAATCACCCCGGTGCCAAAATACGTATTGTACATATCATAAAACCAATGAAAAATTCCATCAAGATGATAATGATTTTTTTACTTTGCAGACTTGCTACGATAAATATTGTTACGGATAGTAAGCCCTAGTTTCATATTCAAAGCAGAATCCATATGCAATCGCACTACGTTTGGCACAGCTTTTTTTGGATTTCCCACATTAGTGCCACATTTCAGTATAAGTGTGGTGTGATTTAAACAATGCTCCCAAGGCAGATACGGTTGAATATGTAGCGAAGTGCAATGGAAAGTAAAGTAACAGGAAAATAGGGATTGGGTCATTTAAATAGCCAAGCCAAGGAAGTAATTTATAATGTGCATCTGTACTTTGTACAAGAAAAGGTAAATAAAGGGCCTTTTCTTGACCCATCTAAAGCTTTGACGAAAACTGCGAATGCCACAAAAGTAAGTAAAAGTTACAGTACGCAGGATTTCCAATGTTAAAAAAAAAAACGACCGGTTGGAGAACCTCTGCATTTTGAATCACCTCGGAAGAATAAGGATCCAGATGCATTAAAACGAGTTACAAATTTTGATGACTTTGATAAAGGTATTTTAACGCAGGATAGTGTTGTCATATTACGAAAGAAAAGAAATACCAACATTGGATAAACTCACGGAAGACTTGCTTCAAAAAATTATTTACGCTGGCAGCAAAGAGTCTTTGAGAAAAGTCTTGCCCGAAATCGGTTTCAAATTTGCCACTGTAGATGGCCGGAAATTTTTGTTAGAAAGAAGTGATGGGGTTGCTCAAAGAGCCAAATCTCTCAGAGAATTAAAAAATGTAGAAGTGAGAACCGTGCACCAGAATCGTGCGGTAGGGAAATGTTGGCAGGATTCTCTGTAGCTACCGCAACTGGGCAAAAACCTTCTGTGGAAAAGGTGGTCGTCTTATCATTTTAAACGCTGGAACCAAACATTGTTTCGTTCCCAATTGCAGATTGTCTTTCAAGCTAAAACTGATGGCGATGACCATAAACAAACGAATTCTGCTGTATTTGAAGAGTGGTTCTAAAATTCTCAGGTCAGAAGGGTCATGACAAGAACGTAAAATTTTAAAATTTGACATTTGTACTGGACTATTGCACTGTTCACTATGCTGGCGCATGGAAGAAAATGACGGCGATGCTAGCACGCTACCAGTACGACTGCTCCTGCCCATATGCTCAAATACTCTCGTGCGAAGCTTACGACAACTGCTACCAATGTAGCTCGATGCACATTGTGCACAACTGAATTTATACACGAGAGATTTTCGCATATTGGCAGGAAGCTGGTCTTTATAAGGAAAAAATGTTCTTATTGAGAAGCTATTACTTAAGATGTTGTTAAAGTCAATATTGCTAAAGTAAACCGATAATAATGAACGCAATTCTATTGCGTTCATTATTATCGCCGTCATTTCTTCTGTGCGCCAGCATAGTGAACAGTGCAATAGTCCAGTACAAATGTCAAATTTTAAAATTTTACGTTCTTGTCATGACCCTTCCGACCTGAGAATGTTAAGAGTCATTGTACATTTTAAAAGAAAAACCACTTCTTAATGACCAAAATAGTTCCCATCCCCTGTTTATCGCAAAAAGCTAGATTTTACTTTCTTATTCATTTTAATTAGTTTTCATTACTTATGTGAATTTTGTATTTATATAGAGGGAATAAAGATTGATTTGTCTCTGTTTCAGATATACTGATGATGGGATCAGTTCCCGAAACGTCTAATTTTAATAAGTTTTAGTCATGAGCCGTTTATTTCACCTTTCTGAGACGATACTACCAGCTATGATAACGTTAGTAACAGTCACATTGGTGCTTTGTTTTTTAATGTTCAAACCAAAGTTAAGGGAACTTAGCAGCAGAAGCAGTTCCTGCAACGCGCACGGTAGCCAGCCAATCAGCGACGAGGGATCAGCTGTTGCTCGAAATGGCGGGAAGTGTTACGCTGCGTATACATATCATAATTTTCTAATAATATCGGTTGTGCACGTTACTGGATGAGATTTTATATATTATTATGTCTTATACCAATATTAACGTGAATAACATTCAAAGTGCCTCCCATTTACAGAGTGTCTCTATAGACTCAATTTAGTTACCCCAAAAGAGAGTTTACTGTCGTCAACCCCAAAGAAAACTAGGAACCCTTACGAGAAACTGCTGCAAAAAAAAAAAAAAAAAAAAAAAGAATCGGAAGACTGAGGAATTTGAGGAACAACATTGTAAAAAACACCATCTTGCTCCATAACTGGTATTATTTTGTAATTGAAAGTTCTATGAAATACTATTACCAATGTTGTAGCTCATAATTTTAGATACGCGATTACATTGCAAGCATTTACGACTGCTCCGATCAGTCTAACTTTACGTCTCGATTTACGTTTAAATGCAGATAGTTCCCCTTCGAAATGCTTTGAAAATAAGGACGTAGCTCCAAAAGTTCACGTAAGCAGCGCTAGGGGAACAGGTGTGCGTTACGTTCCCTCAGCGAAGTTTTGAACATCCTGGCCCAAAAGCGTTTCAAGTTGGGAAGGAAAGAAACATCTGATTGATGAGATTGCTAAAGCAAATGGGCATAGAGTGGTTCAATTACCACCTTACCACTGCCATTATAACCATTATAACCCTATTGAATTAATTTGGGCACAAGTGAAGTCCAACATTGCAAAACGCAACAATTTCAATATGAGTGACCTTAAAATCCTTGTGAACGAGTCATTGGATGAGGTAACTGCTGAAAATTGGAAGCTGCAGTTCGTCAGGCGGAAGAAATACAAGATAAGGAGTCGGATGTAGCCATAGAAAACTTTGTGGAGTCCTTTTTTTATTAATTTGGATGATGAATCTGACCAGGAACAACAGTGATTGTGAACCTTTGTATGTCTCCAATAAACCCATTGAAATGCATAAAATTACAATTTCCTCACAAGTGGTATTAAATAATAACTAACACTTATTACAATATTAATGATATTGTGTACTTTAGATGAAGCTTTAATGAATTTATATAATAACCATGACTATTGAATTAATTCCACATTCAATCAGTCTACAGTCTACTATTAAAGAAAATTGAGTCTTGCGAGAAATTTGGCACGTTGGTGATTATTGCCACACACCACCAACCGTTCAGTTGGTTTTGGTTCTGCTATAAAAATAGTTAAGCTACCGGCGCGAGCAATGTTTCTGTTGGAGCGTACAAATACAGCCCACCAAAGCTTTTAGCCTTTCACGCTGGTTGCCTAAATCTGTATTTCTTCCCTGACTATCTACTGGATTTCATTATATCACCAACTGTAAAAAGGCAAAATGTATGTCAGAAAAAAAGAGCAGCTATCGCCCCATGCCGTACCTATGTTACTTTCTAAGTTAGTAGAACTACTTCTTGAGGGATGGATGACAATGTATACGGACACTGCACGGCTTTAAAATCACAACACGATACAGAAATCCATGGCTGTCTTTGCGCTAGAACAAGGCATAAATTATTTCACGGATAGTGGCTCTATGATGTGTCTGTGTTTTCTAGACGCTAAGGTAGCATTTGAGAGAGTGCAGCATTACTCTCTGCTTAATTAAGGTGCTAGAGGAACTATTTGCTACATTGATGATGAAACGTCTTAGAATTTTTCCAACTCTTTCCGGATGTATGGTACTTTGTTGAACGTTTTATCGTTGGGCGCATTTTGTGGTTCATTGTGCTTCTATTGCCGTCGTTTATGAACATTTTGCAAGGCGTTCTCAACGAAATGTTTTGTATAATTGTTATCACGTAGAGCTTTGGCAACATTTTCAGTTTCCATTTTTTGCAGTTCGTCTGAGCAGATGTTTATGCGCTCTGTTATGTAAGCTCGTTATTACGCTGCTTCTCTGACTGTCACAGTGATACCTAGCTTTCCAAATTTATAAACTTAACTTGTAAAATTTGTATTTTAAAGAGCTTTTCTCGTCAAAGTATTGCAAGCGATCAAACGGAGAAATGTTTTTTTTGCTAGTTCAAGCTTCATATATTACTCGTTCGAAGGCGGTATTTCATGTCATTCAGCAGTTTCCCCGTCGAAACAGCATTTTCATAATGTGTCGGTTGCCATAAGTCAGTTTGTGGAACACACTAAATGCTAGCCAGTTGTTTGATTTTCTGTTGATGAACAAGTTCAAATACTGCAATGATCCATTGTATTCTTCTTCGTACGTGAATTGTATTGATGGGTTGATAGAACTTATATAAGTTAGGGTGTTAGCGATTTCCCTATTAGGTATCATTGCCACAATATCATCAGTGGAGACCTGGGTCGCACTATCGTCGTTCACGACGATTTTGCGTTGAAGTAAGCTTTCCTGCGCACGTCACCACTAAAATAAGCAGCACTACCTAGGCTAACCTAGCCTAACCTACCCTTACCTAACCTAACCTCCTTACCTAACTTTCTAACCAAACCTAACCTTACCTAACTTAACCCAACTTAGCCCAATCTAACCTATCTAACCTTACCTAACGTTACCTAACCTTACCTAACCTAACGTTATCAACGATAGAGCGAGCAGCGCGGCGCAGCAAGTTGAACGCTGCTCACACGCACACGATCTGCGTACACAAACATGCACACAAATCGTCGCGAACGACGATAGCGCGCCCGGGTTCGATTTCCCGGACGGCACGCTACGGATTATACTGCGTGGAGCACTCCAGCACCGAGCACACTACTAGTTCTTCAAAATTCTAGAATTAAGGCGAAAAGAAAACCTCGATAGGTGTATCCACTGTACCCTGTATACGAGATAATAAATTATACTTGTTTGTTTGTAAAATGTATAGATACCATTTCAAAATAATTTTTGGTCATTTTTCATGTTTGTTTTCGATATTTTGCGTTGTTAGCTTCGCGACGACAACTGAAACGAGTGATCCCATTGTGTAGGCTTATATTTGCTCATAGAGGACGTTATTGAAATAAAAAGCCGTCGCGTCGCAGTCAGATATATGTCAACTGGCTCCATTACTTGCGAAGGTTGAAGCGAAGTTCTGCTAATTTAGAAAAGTTTGGGTCGTTTTCAATTGCTTCTGCTACAGAACTTTTGGCCAGTTGCTGCGGGCCGTGTGAGCAGCATATCTCAATCTATGAACCAGAAATAACTAATGACTAAAAAATGGAATTTTATTCATTATTTTAAGTTTACAAAGACTAGGCCTATAATGAGTATACAAAGTTGCAAACCAAACAGAGACCGAAATAGAGAACCATGCGCAGTCTAGTTTATTGTTGGTGTCGAAGTATTTCAGAATATTGCGGGAACCATTTCAAACAGCGTATCATTAGAACGGACATTGAACGAGGACAATATTTTTTCCAGATTATCAATTGGTCGAGGCAACAATTCCAATAGAAAAACGCATGAATTGAAGGCTAAGGACTGGACTTGCGTCCGTTGGAGCTTTCCTGCAAACGATAGAAAGAAAATCTAAGTAATGATCTGACTGCAGGACTCTGTTATGTAATTTCTTAGAACTGTCTATGATTTCAAATGAATATCACAATTACTACTCTGTGCGTTGTGCATTTTGTCGTATGGCACTCATATTTACCTGGGTAGGTGACAGCCAGAAACAACATGGCTGAGAGTTCTTTCTATGCTGCTACATCAGTTCCGGCCCGTAAAAATAAATTATCGTATTATACCGAAGTGACCTTTACCGTGGTAATAATGAAATTTTTGAACAGTAGCCGAATTAACTAAAGAGTTTATATCTTAAATAATTTCTAAGCAACAGCATAAAACCGTGCACAGTTCCATAGGAATTGATGTGGATAAGCTCTTTACATCATATGAGACTAGCGTGAATGCTTTTGGTATGGTCATTGGGGACGGTGGTTGTTGCATTTACTTGGTATTTTTTCACTTTTGCGGAACGAGATTTGACGTGGAGTCTCCAACTTATTGACTATGAAAATTTCTGGCTAAAATTCTCACTCCAAAGTCTAATTCCGCCCCGCAAAAGTTAAAAAATACCAGGCAAATGAAAGAACTTCTATCACCAATAACCATACGGAAACATTCACGCTAGTTTCATTTGATGTAATGATAATATACATATCTATTCCTTTGGAACTGGCTAAAAGTTCTGCAGCAGAAGCAACTGAAAACGACCCAAACTTTTCTAAATTTGCAGAACCTCGCTTCTACCTTCGCAAGTAATGGAGCTAGTTGACATCTATCTGACTGCGATGGCTTTTCACTTCAATAACGTAATCTACAAGCAAATATAAGCCTGCACAATGGGATCACTCGTTTCAGTTGTCGTCGCGAAGCTAACGATGCAAAAAAAAAAAGAGCGAAAAAATACTTGAAAAATTGCCAATAGCTATTTGAAGAGGTATCCTAACATTGATGATATGGTGGCAATAATACCTAATAGGGAAATTGGTAACACCCTAACTTATATAAGTTCTATCAACCCATCAATACAATTCACGTGCGAAGAGGAAAACAATGGATCATTGCAGTATTTGAACTTGTTCATAAACAGAAAATCAAACAACTGGCTAGCATTCAGTGTGTTCCGCAAACTGACTTATGGCAACCGATACTTAGATTATGACAGCTATCACTGTGACAGTCAGAGAAGCAGTGTATAATAACGAGCTTATATACCAGAGCGCATGACCTCTGCTCAGACGAACTGCTAAACATGGAAACTGAAAATAGTGCCAAAGCTCTGCGTGACAACAATTATACAAAACATTTCGTTAAGGATGCTCTGCATCCTTTGCATTTTACAGAAGTAAAATGAACGAGAAAATGCGCCCAACGCTAAAACGTTCAACAAAGTACCATACATCCACGGAGCCTTGCAAAGAGTTGGAAAAATTCTAAGACGTTTCATCATCAATGTAGCCAACACTTCCTCTAGCACCTTAAGGAACCAACTTTGCCGATTAAAGGATAAGAGAATGACTGAAACTACCAGAAATGTCCTGTATAAAATTCTTTGCAATGACTGTGAAGAGAGATATATTGGAGAGACTAGCAAAGATATAAAAAGTCGACTAAACAAACATAAACGGAATGTTGAACAAAACTGCCTTGTTTCTAGAGTAAGTGAACGCTGTAAAAGTACCGGTCACATTATGGCAGGGAATAATTCCGACGTGCTGTCGTCACGTAAATTTGGATGGATAGAAACTTATTGAGGCCTGCTATTCCATCGCCAATAACATTGTTTTCAATCAACACCTGGAGATCAACCAAATTAATCTACCATTTATAAAAGAAACAACCAACTCAGGAAATGTGCGTAACTTATGAAGACCAAACAATAATAATTTAGAACGTTTAATTATAGAAGACTGAATATTCATTGCTTAGAAAATTCCCCTGCGTTCTCTATAGCGCAACCTACAGCGGGAGACGCACGCATTTTATTATTTGCCTGAACCTTGAATTTAACGTCCAATTAATCTTCTCCCAAATGGAAACTGTTTACTTAAGACGCCCGTCAAGTCGCATAGCTTAAAGAATGGCCCTGCGTTCTATGACACGATTTGCAGGGGGACGCACACATCTTGGCATTTGACAGAATTTTGGAATTCGATATGAAATTATTTTTTTAATTACAAGTTTTGTAAAAGACGCTAGTAGAGCGTTTCTTGACTCTCAGAATTTATGTACCTAACTATATATGTATAGATATAGATAAAATTTGAAATATGTATCAGGTAGGTGCGAAACTAACGTCCAACTGAAAAATATAAGGTAAAAAAAAATTGTTTTAGTTAGCGTACCACGGTGGAACGGGCTACACGTAGGTGTTCTGTAAGTTCCTTCGTGGTAATGGTAGGGTTCTCTAAAACAAAAGTTTTCAATAAAGCGGAATCATGTTTTTCATATTTTTTACTTTTCTATCGAAGTTACATCCCTCACCACTTAGGAAGTGAGAACATCATCTCCTGCAACTTCTGCGGTTCACTACAGCAACTTCATAAGTGTTTTGAATAGATTTTGCTGCTGCACTTGCATCATAACGTTCATGAAATTCGTCGAGTAAACCTCTTACGAGACTGTTAGGTGGGACAAATATGCGGGTTAAGTTTGTGAAAATTATGGGCAAACATTAGATAATCTTGAAGAAAATGATACAAATTTAACACAGAGTTACTTTATATCTACAAGAAGAAATTGAAAAATTAATAAATTTTGGTCTAAAAAATTTGTACTGGAAATGGGAAATTACTTTTGCAACGACCTGATATCTTGTATGCAGGCCGCGGTGATAATCTCCGCAGCATTCGTAGATTTTCGTTCTGACGAATACACTAGCTTGATCTGTACCGCAAGCTTGGCCCAATCAAAATAACTCGAAGAAGTCTATTAATATGCACCAAAATCAACTTTGAAACTATGCTTACATCACCTGTACTATATATACCGTTTTTTAGGCAGACAAGTTTCAACCATAGGTAGAAAACTCAAGATAAATCAATTTTCATAAATGATAAAATGCCTAAAACTCCTTAGTTTTCGAGTTCAAATGAATTAAAGAAATTTAAAGTTTTAAGTAGGCTACTACGTGCGCGTCAATGTTAGCACTACTTTTGATAGTTCAGCACGTTTCTGACCCTCCAAAGGCAGCTTAGAATATTTTTACAGTAAAAACTGCAAATATTTCATGGTTAGGAAAAATATCTGTAGTTTCAATCTTAGCATTTAACGTAATCACACTGCTGTACGACGGACACTACGTCGTCAGAGTTTACATCCGTGTCATTAAAAAAAGTGAAAGGGTTGCTGCTACCAAATTTTAAACCTTGTGTACAATTTTCAGAGTGGCTCATGCAGCAGAGAACAAGGGATCGTAACTTCTCCAAGCTGATTCTTTTCCACAGATGAAGCGTATTTTACTCGCGAAAGGGTTTCTAACATTCACAAAAATTATCATTGGGTTCAAGCCTAATAATCCTCATGTCATTCACCCATATAATCTTAACATCGATACAGTGTAAACGCATGGACTGGAATGTGGTCGGAAAACGTGCTGAACGATCAAATTTAGCGCTAATATTGGCGCACACTTAATAAAATACTTGAAGCTTTAAATTTCTTTAAGTAATTATAACTCGAACACTATAAGGAATTTTAGGCATTTTACCAATGATGAAAACTTGTTTATTTTGAGATTTTCTACCTGTGGTTGAAATTTGTCCGCATATAGAAACACCCGGTATATATCTCTAAACAAGTTTCACTGAAGACCACGCAGTACATAATATTGAAAAATCAGAAAAAAATTATCAACAGCAAATTCTCCGTGGTCTTCAATAAAACTTGTGTAAATGAAAATCTGCAGCCAGTTATACATATATATTACGATACCCATATAGTCCTTTAAGCTCATTGGTTTGCTCTGCTATTTTACTTGCTGATACTGCCTCTCTCCTGCTAACCATTTTCATTTTCATTGCGGAGGCATATCCTGTAGATGTTTCAAAAACAAACATTATATGGATCACTAGGTTCATGCCTTTTTGGGAAATAGCTATTTATTCCATTGGTATCATAATACATCCATCTCATGTGACAACGAGGGATGGTGCATTTTGTTCATTATAGTAGGGGTTTCTGTCTACTGCCTATGTGTGTTTTTATTTCTCACCCGGATGTACGATCATTTCGCACTGTTCTCCAATCGTATCAGCTCACCTTTCAAGACTGTATTTCTTAAATTTGGGTTTACTTTCAATTTCTTATGAATTTTTTCTCATGTCTCTATGACTTTTTATTACACATTCAGTGCGAGACCCATCGAATTTCTCGAGTATGCACTTATTATTTTATTCCTTGCTATGCTTGCGTTAAGTGTACAGTAAAAACTAATGCACACCTGATCGATTTATAAACCTATCAATAAATATTCCTGTGTCTTATTAGATTGCTATTTTTTCCGTTGGTCAGTATTGGACATACATAGCTCTCTCATATCCCAGCTTGTTTCTTAGTGGGTAAGTTCAGAAGCAAGTGAAAATGGACTGGCATTTTTTAGTTTTCTGCAGGAAAATTTGCGGCAATGTCGGCACTGTTCCGTATACAATAAGTTCCTAGACAGAATACGATATCAGCTTTCTAAAGACAGTTTCAAGTGTGCTAATAAATGCTAAGAATGACTATCATGTGTTTATACATTTCTTTATAGGTTTTATGTCACACTTTAGACGAAATAGGCAAAAATTAACTTTGCCCATCCTGATTTCATCATTGGATTCATCTGCTTGGAGACTGAGATCATCCTGCTAAGCTTCATAGAAAACTGATAGGCAGAAACTATTCCAGGTGACAGATGATGGCACTCGAACAGTATGTCTGATTCCGGTCTTTCATTGACAACGTTGAAGTCCACTCGATGTATGTAGATGCATACAACTTCTTTAAACATTCTCTTCCATCGTGTTGTGTACTCTCTTCTGAGATTTCCTTCATTCAAATTTCAGCTGATACTCTTACTTTGTTATTTTGGTAATTATCGAGGCAACTGGTAAGATATTCTTGAGCGGTCAGCGGGCGCGTAAAGACCACGATGATTTCTCAGCAGCAAATTATTTTCTCTACATTTTGGGTTATTCTTTCAACAGAATAAGTTATCTCTTGAGGAAAATTTTCCAAGTCCAAGTTATATTCCACCCTCGAGTATTTTGGATACTGAGCTCCGCATTTATAAGAAGCAATATCGACTGCGGGCAAAAACATCGCTTTTTTGCGTATCGCCAAAAGAAAACTTGGTGTTGTTCAGCCTTGCAGGCTCATCTGTACGATTCCCTAATGCAAACTGGCAGTTGCGCAGCGTCCTACACAAGGAAGTTAAAGAGCTTTACACGTATAGAAGGGAGCTCAACCGTCTACCCTAAATAGTTGATAACCTGAGAAATCATACAGTGCATGCGACGTCAACACGCGGCACTACCCAGACATGGAGATCCTTTCTGTACATGTAAGGCTCTGCCTTAATATCTTTGCAATGATGCTACGGGAAACACAAGACGAGTCTTCACGAATTCTTTGCTGTTATTATTGACAGCGCGGGCACTCTAGTCTTCTTTGATCTCTTATTAAGCTAAAGTTTGGAAAGCCAGAGGAGTGCTTAGAGCACCTGGAACCTACGAAAATCCTTCAGTACAAAAAAGCATTGTTCTTCAATATCTGATCCATAGCATGATTACGAAGCGCAAAATATGTTCAAAGTCATAAAATCTTGTACCTATAAACAGCAAACAGCGGGAGCCTAAAAAATGAAAACTTTGCTCCGGTTCTATCCTACCGAGATGGTATCCAAAATACCCTAATTTTCTCCTCTCTAAAACTGAGAACGTTACTGTCATACTAACACACGAACTATAGAATTAACCTAAGGAGCGAACGAACGAAGGGAGTAACAAGTAGACTTAATACATGACCAGCTGGATCCGAGGAAATTCTAGGGTTAATTAATGTTTCTACTTACTATATCCTAGTTATTCCCATTTCACACTAGTTACAGATAGTCTACAACTAGTCACAACCAGTTAGCATTAAAAAACCCTAATTACCAGTTCTAATCACTACGCAACTTTATATACTGTAGTTACCACTATATTAGCATTAGTTACAAGTAGTTACCTACAAGCACAAATAGTTACCACTAATTGCAACTATTCATCACTAGTCATAAACTGCTCCCTCTATGTACTAGTTGTGAGTGACTAATTACCACAAGTTATGACTAAATACCACTAGTTAAAACCAGTTACCACTAGTTTACACAACTAATTGCTATTAGCTACCAAAAAAGAAAAATCGGGATCTTCGAGAGCGGTAAAAGATGCAGTTGATATCCTCATTGCTTTGATTTTAAAATTTGCTGAGCATGAGAGAGGCAAGCACTGTAAGGTTTTCATACTTTTGCCGTCATCTGTAACCTGGTTTAATGTTTCACCTACAGGGTTTCAACAGTGCGGGACAGAATGGCCACAACTTACAACTTGGCCTCACTTGCACTTGTTTCCTTCAAGCGTGATAAAATCTGACCAAATATGGACTTATATATAAACAAATAAGTAAATAAAATATATATTGTCTTTATTCAGAGTGTTCGATTTATTGATATATCAACATATTCATGTATAAATGAACATTATGACTTATTAAATGCTGTTGATTATGATGGAGTGACAGTTTTCAGCAATCATTTCGCAGTTCTTGCAGGTTTTCTTTTAACACTTGTTTCGGGTCATGAGTGCATCCACCTATCACCGACTCCTTTCCTCAATTTGACAAAGACGCATTTCGTTATTAAAATAGATTATTCACTTCTATTTCATGTTTAACTAAGTATCCTGAAAACCAGACCTCGAATGTGTAGCGTAATTATGATTATCTTGTTAAATCATTTTTATGCAATTTATTGCTTTTCAGTATTCACTATTTTTTGTGTGCATACGTGGTCCCTCGCCCGTGTCCGGCACATGCAGTACACTTTTATAAGCCCCTTACAACATAACTTCAACAACTTCAACTAGCTACGGGACTTTGATACGAATGCATAATCCATAAATTTTAAATCTTAACGAAGTATTTGAAAAGCGTTACCGCCAATAACGACCACGAGGCCTATTCCCAAAGATGAGGCAATGCCTAGGATTTGGTTCACACTGAGCTCTTGCTGATATATTAGCTCGCAGTAAACTACATGTGTCAAAAGAAAACCGCAACGATGGACTGGGTGTACGAACCCTGTCAGGTGCGGTGCTGAGAAGGCCCCACAGGACGCGTCGCTACAGCCTAGAATAAGCAAAAAAAAAAAAAAAAAAAATTCAGCACGCGCAAGCGCCACGGAAACCACGTCAGTTGATGTATTTGCTCTAGAAAGGATTTGATTTCTAACGTAAAGAGCATTTTTCAGTAATTAATTATTTAAGTTGAAAAGACACAGTACCGTATATCTTTGGCCCGAAAAAGAGCCGGAGGGCCGCTGGGCGCAGAGCCTGTCTAAGCTTAACCAGACCTCGAGAATTATCTAGGAAACATAGTTCCGTATTTTCCTCATATATTTGGCGAACTTTCTTATTCTATCCCGTGCACAAGGAAGATTCGGTCATATATCAGCACCTTTGAGGAAATAAATGAAAATAATACTGTTACTCAATAAGGAAATTATAGCTCTTGTCACCAATCGGCAGCTGTGATATTTTGTTGACATTGATTGATTTATCAAGAGTTTTGGCAGGTGCTGGCAGAAGGCATTGGCAGGATAGTCGGTCTCCAACAGCGCAGTAACAGCTATCCTTCCAGTGCTATACTTCACTACTACATAAAGGAATTACTGAAGGAATAGGAGTATCAAACAACACAGTGTCTTTCGAAGAATATCAAATGAAAATGCATAAAAAACAACATTTTAATTGCCTGTAGAGAATTATCTTTAAATGCAGTAATTTTATGCAGCAATCGTTATTGAATTGTTACATTAAAAACAGCAAGCATTTTAGCCAAATCATCCATCTGTCTTAGGTCATCTGTAGCATATTCATATTTATCTACCAGATGCTATTGATCTGGCGCAATTATTTCAGTGCTACTGACGAACGTATTGTTTAGATATGCTTGTGTGGACATTTACAATATGTTTAGCAATATACTCAGCTCGCGCCGATGAGACACTACTCGAAAAGGCTCCCGAAACAACAACAGCTTTAACAATCAGAGCAGTGCAAATGAGTGAATTTGGCACCAATGGTTCCTTTCGTGACACGCACGACCTTAAAGAAAAGTTGGAAACCCAAACCAATCTTACAGCGGTCAAGAATGGCACACAGTCAGCCGCCCAAAGGGATCACTGGTCAAGACTTCTTTGTGAGTATGAAACAGTGGGCTGAGGGGAACATCGGAATCTTTCATTATGAAAGAGTGGCATTATGGTAAATTTTTATTGTTGTATTTGATAGGCTATGCATGCCTAAATTGTTCATTGATATTACAGTAAGTAGTTATTTTATATAACTGTAGAATGGATTTTCAAAAAAATCACGATACCTCCACTGCTAAGTGCCTGTGGCGACATAATTATGTTGCTACAGCGTGTTGCTTTCTCAAGTCCCATTCAGCTCTACTCGCATGCGGGAGTGTCCCTAGCGTGTCTTCCGATAATTGATTTTTCATCCTTCCTAGGGTCTTCAATACGAACTTGAATTGTAATTTTTTATTTTAGATGCATTAGCAACAGTGTATTAATTATACTGATGGTGTGAATGCCTCGCTGCTACCCGACGGGAACACTTAGCGGCTTGAGGAGCTACAACTCCACTTTCTGTTATGTTTTAGAAAGCTTCGTGTAATACCTCTCTGTTGATGTGCAGCAGCGACTGACCTTTATTGCTAAAATCCGGGACCCATGTCTTGTGGCATATAGCTATGTACGAAACTCTGCTGCTGGCGGCGACATATGCGACGTCGTCCAAGTACAGCACGCGAGTGTGATGTCTATTGAGGCAATAAGATTTATCTCCAATAGATATATGTTCACTACTTTATTTTGATCTATCTCGAAAGATGAAATGCCATCATTTACTACTTTGCCATACATGTTGAAATGAAACTGGAAACACGATGACTCCCAGCTCGGTTGTTACCGAAAACGAGGGGGGGGGGGGTATCAGAATTTTCAGGCTTGTTCGAAAACCGAAAAATATGAATAACTAACGCATGAAGATAATTTTCGGATTAAAATTCGAAATTAGGAAGTTTACATTAAAAATATAAATGCTCTAAGTTATAGTGCCGTATAGGTAGGAGCGCAACAGGCGTCAGATCGATCGACAAAAAATAAAGGGGCGGTATTATGCTTGCATTTGACGGACACTATCTACTGCGAGCCGTCATAATTATGCAGTGTACAAGTGATCGGTTCTTTAAAATGAAGACCTGCAGAGGGCAGAACACATAAATAAAAGGTACTGAGTTATACTCAAGTTTTTTCCTGTAGTGCTGCAGAAAAAAAGCGGGAAGTGTTTGATGAATTTTTGCAATATTTGAAAATAGTAAGCAAATAGTTTTAATGGCAAGACAAGAAACACAATAGAAATTATGTTTGAAGTTCATCACAAACTATATTTAATTTTCATAAAATAATAAACTTCAAGTTGCTTTAACTGGAAATCGTAAAAAATATATTGAATGGAACATACTAGTTTCATTGGAATCCACATCATATACAGACTATATGATTCAAACAGTAAGCATTAGTGTTGCCAGAATGTCTGCGCTAAATGAATTGTAGAATACTTATATTGAATACCAGGAACTAAAAATTTTGAACCGAAATCAAGGATGGTATAAAACGAGTACGACCTATAACGAAGACTACTTGTATAGGACGTTCATTATTTTTATTATTACCTCCGCCAAGGAGGTTATGTTTTCGTCATGTTTGTCTGTCTGTATGTTGTTGTTTGTCTGTCTGCTGTCTGTCTGTCACCAAGATAACTCAAAAAGTTATGAACCGATATGAATGAAATTTACAGGGATTGTTCGGTATGTTAGGAGGAACAGATGATTAACTTTTGGTAAAGATATGTCCATCCGTTTGTTTGTTTGTTTGTTTGACTACTTCATTTTTCTTGATGTCATAACTCAAAAAGTTATGGATGGATTTTGATGAAATTAATATGATTTGTTAGGTATGAAACAAAGAATATATGACCAAATTTTGGTAATGATCCGTTTGTTTGTTCGTTCGTTTGTTACTGTTTTTAGTTTTATGCTTGTTAGCACAATAACTCAAAAAATACACTTTTTTTTACACTTTTTTGTTCTCTGATCACAACTAAATGTTTACAACCATAAACACCAATTAAAAATCGAGAACACATCCTACTCAAAGTGATTCTACACTTATGGGATGCTCTATGTCTATTTAAAATCTGTCAAGTCAAATTCCTANATATTCGAAACGCCACTGATATCAAAACTGTAGAGTTCAAAAATTTGCTGGATTCACATTTAAGAAGAATACCAGATACACCAGCGGTCAGCGGTTACGTGCACTGTGGAGATAATTCGCTGCTGGTTCTCTCTTTGGTCGCAAACTGCGGCACCACAGAAGACACCCAGCAGAGTGACTCCATACACGTGGGGTGACGTGAGCAACGTCACCTGGACTTCTTCCGAAGACTCTCAAGGCGAGGTAACTCAAGGTAGTGCCGTATTGGGATAGTAGGCGCGCAACAGTCGTCAGATCAATCAACGATTTTTCAATTACCAAAGACTGCTAACGTTTTTCGAAGGCCGGGGTATTTAAAGCCAAAAAGACCATGAATGGCAGCATTTCGACTAAGAGATAGCTCACTTTATAACAGCAAAGCGTTGGTAGGGATTGAGACTTGTTTGATATATACAAACAAAACAACCCTACCCTGAGTCATGCGAAGACAGAACTGCCACTGAATAACGTGTTATACCTTCTGTTGATGGGCATCAGTGACTGACCTTACCACATCTGGCAATACCTCTGATGAGCGTATACATGGTGCAGGAGTCACCTCCAGATTACTGCAGGTGGCCCTTTAATTTGAAAGAAAAAATAAAGGGGCGGTATTATGCTTGCATTTGACGGACACTATCTACTGCAAGCCGTCATAATTATACAGTGTGCAAGTGATCGGTTCTTTAAAATGAAGACCTGCAGAGGGCAGAACACATAAATAAAAGGTATTGAGTTATACTCAAGTTTTTTTCCTGTAGTGCTGCAGAAAAAAAGCGGGAAGTGTTTGATGAATTTCTGCAATATTTGAAAATAGTAAGCAAATAGTTAAAATGGCAAAACAAGATACACAATGGAAATTATGTTTGAAGTTCATCACAAACTATATTTAATTTACATAAATTAATAAATTTCGAGTTGTAACTGAAAATCGAAAGAGAAAATTTATTAAATGGAACACACCAGTTTCGCTGAAATCCACATCATATACAGAATATACGATTCAAACAGAAAGCATTAGTGTTGCCAGAATGTCTGCGCTAAATGAATTCAAGAATACTTATATTGCATACCAGGAACTAAAAATTTTAACCGAAATCAAGGATGGTATAAGACGAATACGAATTATAGCAAAGACTACTAGTACAGAACGTTCATTATTATTATCAATTTTTATCTCTATTTTTTTCGAAAGAGCTACAACGGTCTGACAAAATTATTCTATGTATATACTTGACATAGTAATACTTAGGTAGTACTAGAAGGGTTATTAGAGCAGCAATATTCGTCACATCACGTTGAGTTCTCGGTGATATTTCTCTCCGCTTTTCTGACGCAAGGTCTAGCGTTTAATGCAACCTCAAATGGGTTCTGTTGGTCTCAAGTGGCCAGCGTGCTACAATTGGCAGGAAATAAGACGCAGAGCGTCTCCAACCCCACACTGTACGGCTGTCGGCTCAGCCACGCGGCACAGGGCAAAGAGACGAAAACAGAAACGAGAAGAAGATAGAAGAAAGAAACACTCGTACTGATGGTCCCTTTCATAACCCCCACAGAAGCAGGTAGGAGCCTCATGGTCGCTTACCACCATTCGGCGGTCCACCTCGCTGAGCAACAGAAATAGCGAGAACCTACCTAAATATACGAACTACTGTAGTCTCGTCAGCAGGAACTGCGGCTGCTTGCAATATCTCCTGCGGAAAAGACACTCAGGTCAGCCCCTGGCTGAGTGATGCCCATATATATTCTGACTGGGACATGGCCCGCCAGAATATATCCCGGGAGCGCCATGCGCTACGTATGTTTCGTACTTTTTTAGATTATCGTCATTGGCAGTGGTGAGTCAAGCATAGTTATGATTTTTATGAGTGTGCACATTTGAACGTGCGTTATCTTCAAATTCAGTCTCAAACATAACTTTCGAATATTTTCATACAGAATATTTAATTTATCAAAAAATTACCTCCACACATTTATTCCCAGTGTCGTTCAGTTTTATGGATTTTTCAAATCATGAAACAACCTCTTTAATAGCAATGTTATTATAATTATTATTAAAACTCCACGCTTGAGCTCCCACGGACAGGTACTACAACCCAAACGAAGCATAATGCAACACCGGGAAGCCCAAAACGCTGCTAAAGGAAATGAAGCAAAAAACCATTAACAGCTGACTTAAACGCCTGCAGGCCAATACGACCAAAAGCCGATGCCGGCAACAAATTCCAAACCTTAGCCGACCAGGGCACGAAGCAGAACTGATTAGTTCGATATCTGACAGCCTCCAATGTCTTTCTCACGCGAGGCGTGCGTCGTGCTCAGAGAGAGGGTTTTTGGAACTCCCGTCCCTTTCTTCTTATGTTGGTTACGGAGAGTAATAACATGTGAAATATTTTGTATGTATCGAGACGATGAGAAGAGGACATCCTGTCCATCACAAGATCATTATCAGCGCACAGCCTGCTGGCTGAACTAACAAGTAGATCCAACGGACGCAAATGAGTGTCAGCAACTGAAGCCCAGACCGGTGAGCAATACTCCAACACAGGCAGCAAAAACGCTTAAAAACATCTGCGGGCAACCTGACTATCACCAAACGCGGAATTCACCTTACGCAGGAGCCCAATCTTAGTGGAAGCACGTGACACCAACCTCCTAATATGTGGCTCAAAAGTAAGCTTCTCATCAAAGACAACACCAAGAATCTCCAATGAGCTAGACTCCTGAAGTAAAGTGTCATCAATCTCCAGTTGGGGATCCAGCGGTACAAGTGTCCGAGACCGACTGACAATCATCGACTTGGTCTTACTGGCATTCAGCTTCATACTCCAGGCCGAGCACCATGAACTAATGCGTGACAAATCCCTATTTAGAGACTGAGCGACAGCATCACGCAGGTGAGGAGCAGGTATCACTGCCATCAAAGTGGAATCGTCGGCATAGTTAATCAACGTGTTTTCAAGCGAAGAGAACATGTCACTAGTATATAGAACGAACAACAGCGGGCCAAGCACACTGCCCTAAAGGACGCCAGACACCACTCCGACTGAGGCGCTCAAAACGCCGTCAACAGACACACTCTGCGTTCGCTCAGAAACAAAATCGCGAATGATTGACAAACCCCTACCACCCACACCAAAGGACTCCAGCTTGTATAATTAACCCCTGTGGTTAACCCTGTCAAACGCCGCGCTAAAGTCCAACTGGACAAGGCGTGCCTCCGACCTACAATCCAGCGCAGACTGTAAATGGTGTGACACCGACCAGAGAGCGTCACAACAACCCAAAGCCAATTCTGTAGGCAAACTGACCAGCCGGCAGCAACCCCGTAACCTCAGCGAAACGACCAAGCTTACCAGCTATCAACTTCTCGAACACCTCCGACAAAATGGGCGTCAGTGTGATGGGTCGATAGTTGGCCACATAGGGCGACACTGGACCCTTGGGAATAGGAGTAATATTCCCAGTTCGCAAACAACGAGGAAAACTTCCCAACCGTATCAGGCGCCGGAAGATCACTGCAAGCTTGGGGGCAAGAACATCAGCCAGCTGCTTATAAAACAAAGGAAACATGCCCACTGGATCCACACCTCCATACGGATGTTCAGGAAAATGAGAAGCGTTAGTTCTTTAGTAAACATGAATTGTAGGGAAAGAACGGCAACAGGGCAACGTCACCGTGCAAAGTAGAGGCCAGTAGATTGCGGGCCAGTCGCTCCTAACGCCCTGCTCCATTTCTCTGGAAGAGCTCCAATTGCACCAGAGGTGTATGCGGGGGCGTGCAGTAGTCTCGGGGTGTCCGGGGCAACCCCTTTATTTGATGCCCCAAAAATCATCAAATAAAACAAACTATTTTTTCCAGACAAATATTTTAAATATTGAAGACTGATAAACAGAACAGCAATTTGTTTCAGATATTTAGTACGTGACATCACGCTGCTATCATTACAGCGTGAACCATGGAAATGTTTGCCGCAGATCTAGGTCGTGTTAGACCAGTGGCCTTGGTTAGACACGCCACCCAAACTATGCAGAGCAGCCCCTCTAATGGTTGTGGTCTGGGGAGTCGTAGCTCTTAACCAACAGAAAAGTCATAAGCGAGTTATTTCCTCACTGGACGTAACCGCTGATAGCTAGTTTATCTGACATTCTCTTAAAATAAGAGTCACGTAGAGGTATGCATATTCCCTAACCTTCATGTCAGTGTTATTTCGAGCTTAGTCTATCATAATAATATACTACCATAAAATAAATACAGGGAGAAGGTGATATTACAAAGGCCGGTGCACTCCAAATATTGATAAAGTGACAAATTTTTCCTCTTTATGTTTAAAGGTAATAGATACTATATGACATTTATCATAACTATCTCATGGAATATTCCCAGATTCAGCAAAAAAGGCAGTTAAAAATCTCCTTGAATTTTCGATTCCAGACATTTAACTGTGGATTATGTTGTCTCTGATTTGATTAGAACATGTCAGACAGATTGCAGCTCCGGTAACGCTATTGCAACGATACAGCGGTCGTACCTAGAGCTTTGTTGTTTACTTGGCCCTTTTAAAAATGCTAAATTTGAAACCATTTGTGAATAATTGTTAACACAAAGTTGATACGAACGCTCTAGCGACTAAGGACACGCACTTGAAGCAACCTTCAGGATTGCGTTTCGTTTCCTGAATAAACTTCAATCGTATTCGTTTGTTTACGGTTTTCGTACTTATCATTATGGTGGAATTTTTGAAAATCGTGATATTACCTTGTCAATATATTTCAAAGAATATGAAGCTGTTATATAGGACATTCGATCGATGAAAGTATGGAGGTTGCCTTTTCGCTAAGAAATTATATAGGGGTTACTATCTTAACCGGGGACACATAGCGGGCCTTTATATAAGTTCTATGACTTTTCTGCCCTAAAGGGCAGCCGCAGTCTATACTGTGGTACAATAATTACACTTGACTAATAGAGTGGGCATCACTTGAGTTCCTCTTGGCGAGCAAGTTAGAAGCATTCAATAGGTCCATTCATTTCCTATGATTAGAGCCCTGGCTCCATGGTTTTCTACGCAGTATCATCAGTTTCACATCACAATCTCTCACAG
>LQNS02278170.1:43179609-43190198 GCA_001587735.2 Parhyale hawaiensis
TTCAAGAAAATTGCACAAGCTGTTATTACTACCAAGAGGCACAGATGATTAGAGTTTGAAGTAGATACAAATACAATCATGGCTTCAGAGCAAATTTGAATTTTTTGCTACTGTTGTCTCGTTGACGGAGGTATGAGTTCTCAGAGTGCTCTATTTCAGAAAGTTATGAACGGATTTTGACGAAATTCACAGGGATCGTTAGATATGACAAGAGGAATAGATGATTAACTTTTGGTGAAGATCCGTCCATCCGGTTGTTTGTTTGCGTGCCTCATTTTTCTCAATGTTATAACACAAGAAGTTATGGACGGGTTATTATGAAAGTTACGTGAGGTTTTAGGTATATCATGAAGAGTTAATGACAAAATTTTTGTGATGATCTGTTTGTTTGTTCGTGTGTTTGTCGCTGTTTGAGTTTATGCTTGTTAGCGCAATAACTCAAAAATTTTTTAATGGATCTTCATGAAATTTAGAGGAGTTGTTAGTAATGCTAAACGACATACATGATTAAATTTTGGTGCAGATCGGTTCGCTCCTTTGTATGTTTGACTCATGTTTGTCATAATATTTGTTAGCAGCATAATTCGAAAAGTTATGAGATCGAGGATCTTAAAAAAAATTGGAGAAACTGTTGATACTATTAGAAGGCACAAATGATTACATTTCGGAGTTGATACAAGGAAAATCATGGCTTTAGAGTCAATTTGAATTTTTCGTTAGCGTTGCCTTACTTGGTGGAGGTATGCGCTCTCAGAGTGCTATAGTTTAGTTATTAACTTTGATATCCACATCCAGAAATTGGGTAATCTATTTTTTAAATGGTATTTTGGTGTTTCTCCACAGAATAAACGGTATACTGAAAAAAAACACACCTAATGCCCTTTCACTTTAAATACAAAAATTTGATCTGGATATACAGTACCCTCCAAATTCACTGTTTCCGATCGTCAAAAATCCATTAACTTAGTAGTGAAGGTCCTTCTCTATTGGAAAGTTACTAATTATGGCTCTGCTAGTCCTTTGCGATAAGAATGATTTAATGCCAAATACTACAACGACATTAAATTTCAAAATCAGCAGCAGCCCAATACGTTTCTGCCTTACACATTGCTCTCTCTCTACCGCCGAGGTTGTCCACTTTATTCTCAATACTACTGTATGGTAAATGGACGGTCTTTTCGGCCAGCCGCTCTCCAAATTGTCTTAGTCCGCCGTACAATTCTGATAAGAAAGAGCTCTTTATTTCGGAAGATCTCTTGGGAATTGACTCCTAAAATCAACACAAGATGTGACTAAATTTTGTCTTTTCTCAATGGAGTTTCTGCCACATTAAAAAAAAAAAAATCATAGTCAATGAGCTAGTATTACGTAGATAATTCGAGCAATGCCCCATCTCTCAACAATCGTCCATTGTTTGCTTTCTTCTCGCCACATTCCATTTCATCAAATCCAGTGACAACAGTAGATTCAGCTGCACCAAGTTCTTTTAGTAGCTTCGACAGCACTGACGTCAAATGTTTAATGCCTGTCGCACGACGATTGGTATGATTACTTCGTTAGTTTGAAAAATACAAAGTTTATTCTCATGCAAAGTGATTCCATTAGTTAAGTTACACCCACTCTCTGATTACATTATGCACTGGGAATAGTATCAGCCGTTTCTAGTACATGGCAGTCATTGTATTGTATTTGGTCTTTGTGCAGTTCGTGTATATCGATGCACGGCTTATATCAGGCACGTGCCTTGAGAATATGCTCTGGTAGGCATTATTAAGATATCTTCTTGAGTGTGGAAACTTTAAAATATGGAGTTCATTTAAAACGTAAATATTTGCGATTCTGTAGAGGTAATCCTTTCATCTTATTTCATTATGACATAGAAGTCGATATTAGTATCATATCCAAATTTGTTCAGTCTTTCATGTAATTGACGAAAGTTCTCCATTGAGCATTGTTTTCCTAGTTTAACTCCACAAAGTTGTAGCAACAATAATTAATATTAGTTACAGAAATTGCAACAGCTTTGGGAAACGTTTGTTCGAGGTTGTGTTCAAAAATCCAATTTGACAAAGTTTAAATGGATTTACCCAGCAGCTCATTGCAAATTTCCATTCAAATATTAAAAAAAAAAGATATATTTTTCACCCACATGCTTATACTAAATGCAAAAAACAAGCACAAAAAAATCAATGAGACTATATATTGTACTACAACCGCAAAAATACATTTTGTTGAACCAAACTCGTAAATTATAACTTTCATTAGTTTCTCTTTTTACGTAGTTAGGTTAGGGTTCAGAGCTGTCATATGTTTTAACTTATTTCTTCTCGTCAAAAGCTAGATTTGAAAATATCTATCCAATTGAAAACAAACAAAAATGAGATGAGGCTAGTCAGAAGTCTCACACACACACGCCGACAAGGCAGGCACACAGAAGTCTGCCTGCCCTGACCTCGTGTTTTCAGCGGTGTCGCTTGACGGCCGCAGCACGTGCATCGCACAAGTGTATCCGTAGCATTACCGCTACGGTTGAAAGGCAGATACAAATTATGCCTACCTCATGTACAAAAATGAAATAATTTGGGTTTCCTGCGTTATAATTTTATAAAACAACCATCATAATTATGTTATATCATTAAATGTACCTGGAACATCGTTTGTAGAGGGTAGACACTGCCTGCCTGGTGACGGTACTTGCCTGGCTTATATATATATGGTAGTATGTCATTGTAAATTTCACTTGTCTATTCTAAACGATTTATATTGCAAAAATACGCTATGTTATAACTTCAGGTAATCACGAATATTGTAGTAAAATGTCTCTAGGCCGAAACTGTTTGTGCTTAACTGCGTAATATCGTATTCATTCATCGTCATTAGAGTTGTCCGATGACAGCAGTAGCATTACGACACCTTACACTACTTTAAGCATCATTGCTGCATGCAAGCTTCTACAGCACGCGAAGTAATATTTCAAGTACACTGCTTACTATATGTCTCAGATCAAACGCGGGAAAATTGATAAACAAGTATGGTTCAAATTTGTAAGCACGTCAATTCAACGATTTTATTTCTTTGTCAATATGAAGAGTTCACGGCTTTGGGAACTGAAAGCCGCGGAGCACATTCTGTAAATTTTTTTAAAGTCTTAGTAAATTTATGCTTAACGTTTCAGGGGAAAAATAAAATTATTTAAGCAATTAACAAATCAGTAATTGTCAGTTAGCGTTGCATCTCTGCATATCGTTAGTCACATGTGAGTTTTGTCCATTATTGTAAACAGATATGCCATACAATTAGGTTGGAAACTAATATCGTCTCACATTTATATATTCGCAGCTATGGAGCACCGCAAATTGCTGAATACTCTAAGCTATGAACAAAACACAATCAGATATTTTATATTTTGATTATTTTTTCGAAATTCCTGGCTTTCACATACTGAATAAGTTACTATTAAATCTGAAAGCAAAAATGCATCTCTCACTGTAAGAATTGTAAATCCCACTTAATTTTTTATGATCCTTTTAGGAGCTGACTTTGCAGCGGGAGTGCACGGATCGCCGTACTTGGTTGACATTCGCTCCAGAACTCGACATGTACTACAAGAAATGCAGCAGAATTTAGCGAAGGCTAAAAATCATTTTCCAAATGAAACAGAAGGAGTAGAAGCACTGGAACAAGCGGGCCCTGATCACAAGAACTTTATTTTCTGGAATGGCTACACACAAACGGAAGATCCGTCAGTTCTACTCAGCGTAGTGCCTGAGGGCTGGCCACCGCAGAGTAAAGAGGTAGGAGTGGTACTAAATTATAATCTGGAAACACAGTTTATAATCGGCAGATCGGTGTTACTTCCTCTCAAGCTGACCAGAAAAATATGTGTCTTGCGTAGAAATAGATTCAGTTGTGAATTTTTCGGTGGGTTGGAAAGTAGGCACTTTCAGAGTTTTGGCTTCTATCGGGATTTGTAAAAGTCCCGTAACACTTCAATTCACCATTTTGTAATCAGCATCAAAAGGAAAATTAGTGTTCAGTATGGAGTATTCAATTGTAATATGGTAGCCAAGATACCGATCGTTAATATAATTACCTCCGCCTAGGAGGTTATGTTTTCGTCGTGTTTGTGGGTCTCTCTGTCTGTCACCAAGATAACTCAAAAAGTTATGAACCGATTTAGACGAAATTTACAGGGATTGTTGATTATGTTAGGAGAAACAGATGATTAACAAAGAGTAAATAACCAAATTCTGGTAATGATCCCTTTGTTCGTTCGTTTGTCACTGTTTTTAATTTTATGCTTGTTAGCACAATAATTCAAAAAATAATTAATAGATCTCTATGAACTTAGTAGGGGTTGTTAGTAATATTAAAAGACATAAATGGTAAAATTTTGGTGCAGATCGGTTGGTTCGTTTGTATGTTTGACTCATGTTTGTCAGAACGTTTATTAGCAGTATAACTCAAAAAGTTATGAACGGATCTGCACAAAAATTGCACAAGCTGTTATTACTATCAAGAGGCTCAAATGATTAGATTTTGGAGTTTATACAAAGAAAATTATGGTTTCGGAGCCAATTTGAATTTTTGCTACCATTGCTTCGCATGGCGGAGGTATGCGCTCTCAGAGTACTCTAGTTAGTAAATGAAGCTATTGCGAAATAACTATTCCAAAATGATAAATCTTTGGAACTTGCCTGTTCATTCACGCAGTGTATGTTTTTGTGAATGTAGATTGATTCAAGTAATCTTAAGTTAGAATTAGAGCAGTGATCAAGAATTGTGACGTTATTATCACTGATATAATGTTCTGAGACTTCAAAATGACCATACATTTTACTATTGATTTTTGTCACCCTATAACCAGAGCGAAAACACTTTTGGGTTGACAAATCCTCACTTTCAGTTGCTTCCTGGTTTCACCACTATAAGAGGCAGTACACGGACAGCACTGGAATTTATAGATTACCGAGGGTGCAAGGGAAAGTGAAAGAGCGTCTTCAAATTTGAAATGTAATCCAAAAAGAATTTGCATCAGTAAACTCTACTCTATCATGAGTTGAGGGTACAATTTTCTTACAAATCTACCAGGTACATTTTTCCTTAAAGAGCGAGAATCGGTTGCAGAAAATGGTCCCCAGAAATAGATTAAAATTCTTTCTACGCCCAATACTTTAGGGGCTGCAGTGCAAATTTTTCCAAATGTTTTGCGAAATACGTTTTTAACTAAAAAAATAGGTATTAATTTTGCATGAAGTAGTTTTTAGGGGATTCTAAGACACTATCAAGAAAATTTGAAGTGGTACATATTTTATATGCTCGAAAAATTAGGCAAGATATTAGATATAATTTTAATCTGGTTTGGACAAAGAAATCAAATTTCGCACTTAAGCGAGTGAATGTTTTTTTTGTATATACGTAGGTTTCAAATTTATTGTCGTCTTTATGAACTTTTATATCTAAATTTTCAATATCTAAATCTCGATTATCTTCTCAATTGACCCAATAAGCTCAGCAAATAGAGTTTTGATATTTGAAGAAAGTAAAAATCAGGATTCATGACAGTGCCTGGAGAACACGTAGATATCTTATTACTTGAATTGTTGGCAGAAAAGAAATGCTTCAGTTTTGAGTATGTCTTGTTTGGCGTCATCTGTAACCTGGTCTAATTTTGGCCTATCGGTTTCCATCAGAAAGCAGCTGAATCACCATAGTCACTAACATGGTTGATTTTGATCTATATTCTTCAGAGCGTGTCAAGAAATACAAATATATAAATGTACAAACACGCGGTGGTGTTAATCCCCTCAGTTAAAGAGACTATATAATTATCGAGTTTGTCCGTTTTGTTGATTGTCTGTCTTTAAGATAATTCAAAATGTAATGGTCGAATCTTCAGAAAATTTACATAGAATGTTACGCATGTTAGGAGGAATAGGTGATTAACTGTTGATGCATATCCGTCCAACAGTTCATTTGTTGGTTTGCCTGTCTGTTTTTCTTGGTGACATACAGTAACGAACATTGGGATCAGAACGATGTGGTAACATACAGTAACGAACATTGGGATCAGAACGATGTGGTAACATACAGTAACGAACATTAGGATCAGAACGATGTGATAACATACAGTAACGAACATTAGGATCAGAACGATGTGATAACATACAGTAACGAACATTGGGATCAGAACGATGTGATAACATACAGTAACGAACATTGAGATCAGAACGAGGTGATAACATACAGTAACGAACATTGGGATCAGAACGATGTGGTAATATACAGTAACGAAGATTTTGATCAGAACGATGTTGTAACATACAGTAACGNNTAACATACAGTAACGAACATTAGGATCAGAACGATGTGGTAACATACAGTAACGAACATTGGGATCAGAACGATGTGGTAACATACAGTAACGAACATTGGGATCAGAACGATGCTTATGTAGTATGGAAGCATTGATAACTTTTTTTACGAAGCACAGGGAAAGCTCCAGCTTTGAACATTCAACTAGACTTCATGTGTGCGGGATCAAAGAGATCAGAACGCTTAACAAAATTAAAAGTTATAACGGATACATCATTTTCAAATACAACTGGAGTACACATTTATTAGTAGCTACTTGGTATGTAGGCTATTAATGACAGCGTGAAATTTGTTCCTACAAGAGTGAATTAAAGTCTTCCCCCTCAACGGATATTTTTTCCAATCTCCTTTCAAACTATTCGATAATGATCGACATTGCTTGGATTCTTTTTCTTAGCTCTTCCGTTAAATAACTTCCATGCATTCTAAATTGGATTCATATCGGGACTCTGAGCAAGCCACTCTATCGCTTTAATATTCGCTTCTGAAGCAGAAATGTATTAACAGATTTTGCCGTAATTGAACGTTTATCTTCATTACGTAACTTCAACATCAGTTCTGTAACTTGCAATGATGTCACTGAACTGGTAGCCCTGTTTATAGTGCAAGAGCCGGTAAGGAAGTGATTAAAGTTTAGCAGTGAGTCTAATTTCGATTTATTATCCTAAAAGTTACTTAGTACTTCCGAATAATTGTTAAGTTAAGGATTATCGTTAAACGTTCTGACCATTTTCATCGCCCAATTTGGTTAAGTTACCTAACACTCATGTCATAATATGTTCGTAAGGTATTAATTACCCTCATAGATCAATGGGCTTTCCTTTTTCATTCCCAATGCTGTCTGGTAGATATGTTCGCAGTTTGAGTTTTCCCTGTGTTCTATCAAAATGTTATGCATTTGATCCTGAATTCATAAGCATCGTTCTGATCTTTACGCTGGCTGCTGTATATAAAACAGTTATAATCGAATCTCTATGTAATTTGCAGGAATTTTTGGAAATATTAAGAAAAGTAACTGAACAAATTTTTGTGATAGTGTGTCAATCCGTTCTTTTATTTGTCGCTTTGTTTTTATATAGCTATATCAGAACATAATTTAAACAGTTAGTACGGATCTTCAGGTAAATTACAGAAACTGTTACTAATGCCAAGGTGCACAAATGATCAACATGGAAATTGTGGTTTCAGGACAAATTTAAATATTTCGTTAACATTGTCTTGCCTGACGGAGGTACATGCTCTCAGGGTGCTTTAGTTTGCCTTTCTGATGCCTAGGTAACTCAAAAAGGTTTGGACGGATCTTTGCGAAATTTACAGAGATTGTTAGGTATGTGAGGAAAACAGCTGATTTACTTTAGTGAAGATCTATTCAACCATTTATTTGTTTGTTTGCTTATTTGCCTTTTTTTCTGAGTTGTACAACTCATAAAAGGGTGAACGGATGTCTATGAAATTTACACTTGTTGTTAGGTACATCACTAAGAATAAATGACGAAATTTTTGCGATGATCTGTTTTTCCGTTGCTTTGTCTGTCTTTGGGTTTAATTTAATGCTTGTTAGGAAAACAACTGAAAAAAATTAAACAAGAATGGATATCATGAAATTTACTGGAATAGCCTGAAATGTTCAAAGACTTAAATGATTAAATTTTGGTGAGGATCAGCTCGTTCGTTTGAATGTTAGACTATAATGTTTGTCAGAACATAACTCAAAACATTACCAACGGATCTTCAAGAAAATTACAGCAGCTGTTATTACCGTGAAAAGGCAGAACTGACCAGAATATGATGCACTAGTTAAAAGTAAATCGGAGTTGCTGAACCAATTTAAATTTTGCGTAAACGTTTCCCTTCTTGGCGGAGGCATACGCTCTCAGAGTGCTTTAGTTTTGATGTTTCTGTTGGCAGGATTCGCTAAAGACAAAAGTTTACATGGAATCTGCCGTTGTATTCAAGGGCAACAGAGATCAGGCATCAAATATGGAAGCAACTGCAGTCGTAGCAAAAGTAGCAGGCAAGTACTATTGGCTACTAACATCTATGTGACTTCGTAGTTTTTACATTAATGTTATTTATGGTAGGAGTCTCGTAATTTTCCCTATACTACGACTGCTGACACTTCCTTTACGTGGTAGATACCACAAAGCAGCACTGTAAAAACCGTCATTTTACTCTATATGCAAAGTGGAATCTATCTTGAATGCCCTGGAGATTCTTCGGCCGAGGTCAAGGTGACGCCATTCACATCGCCTCGTAGGTAATTTCTTTTGTTTATTTTGAAAATTATAACCCGTTTTTTGAGCTACTGATTCAGGGTTTACTTCGGTATTCAAAACACTCGACAGCAGTGTTTCCCTTTGGGGGTGCATATGAACCTACTACGAACCCCTGTGGTTCATGCACGGACCCCCAACGGGTTCATGACGCCTAAAGCTTCTGTGGCAATATTACATTGATTTTATCCCATAGATGATAAAAAATTACTAAATATATTAAGCTTATCAGAAGAAAATTATAAGTTTAAATAGCTTATAATAATATTTTACATCTATTTATTGAAATTGAAAAATTTTACAAAATTTTAACAATGGCATAGTTACCCCTAAGTGTTTTTGTTCTGTCACAAAACTTAGCTTTTCTTTTTGACAAACTGCAAGAACAGCATATGTTGATCATCATTCAATGCAAATAGTTATTTAGGGCGAGGCAAACTAAATTCAAGAGAGTTAAAGGTAAAAACTCGCTGTATGAGAATAATGGGCTGAGCTGGGATGTCACGTGACTGTGACATGAGAAATTATATGTTTGGCATATGTTGTTATGCCTCTGCCGTTCTGTATTAACTAAGAAGCAATAGCCTGGAAACTATCGACATTTACAATACTCATTCAGTACGTAATATACTAAATTGATGTCATTTTAATGGCGGGGGTCAGTGTGCTTTAGGGCGATTTCACAAAGGGTCTGTACAAAACTGAAGTTTGGGTACCACTGCACTACAGCATGTTAACAGAAGTAAAAATTATAGGAAAAATATTGGCAAGCATACCACTAGAGATGTGTTATCATTAAACATTAGTAGAAAATAAATTTTCTGACACGCTCTTTTTTCAGAACACAGAAACTTTAAATTAAACGCAGTACAATGCAAACTTACATGTTGTTGTAAGTACAACACTTAGCTGTAGTTTAATTAGAATAAAGGTCGAGAATGAATTGAATATGGCACAACTTGAACATCAGTTCAAGGCGCAGATACACAGCCATCTGCTCGGGCAGGCACAGGTTCGAATCCTGACGTGCACTGCTTTTCATTCGAACTACTGGGAGAATTTACGAAAATTCTTACGGTATTTCGTTACCATTTCTATTACCATTAAATTCTCCGTGAATTTAGGCATTTCTTTAACAGTGAGGAAAGTTGCTAATGATTTGGAGAGCCTTTCCTAGCCCTCTGGTTGCAATGGAAGGAGAGTAAAATTCTAGAACCCACATAGATGACAGTATTAGAGATTAGTCTTCTACCCTATTTGAATGTCAACAATTTAGAAAATACAATTTTTCAGGACAGTACTTAGGAGTGTGCCGATTAATGGGCACCAGTATCAGCATGACTTAGCACTGTTCAGAGGTTTCGGCATCGGCGAGAATCTGAACTCTTTTTAATTGCTGAACTGGTATCGGCATCAGTAGCCGATGCCGACTCTTCAGTCAAAATGACCTATCACACTGGTCAACAATAAAAAGATTTTTTAAGACTGTTATAGGATAATTTTGATGCGCTGAAGACGGAAATGCACCCATACCTTTGTGTCAGACTAGATTGTTGTGCTACTTGGATTATGAAAAATACTGTAATTCTATCATTTGACAAAATTCATAATTCGCCGGGCATGAACAATAATACTGTTTAATAATTTTCAACTGATTTGGTGCAATACCGATGCACTGATTCCAAAAATCACTTTGTTTCCCTCAATCAGATCAAGTTTCTCAACTATCGCCACATGTTTTTTCGTTTTCCTCTACTTGTACAAGTATTTTAGCTTTATGGATTGTGGCTATAGCTATTACAGTGTACGTAATGTTGAGGTCATACATACAGTGCCTAGACATAAGTATTTTCACAACTCTATTTTTTATGTATTTTAAAAAAAATTAGGGACTGCTTTAGGATAATTAATACAGGAAGTTAATAAAAGATATATATATAT
>LQNS02278170.1:43439037-43449712 GCA_001587735.2 Parhyale hawaiensis
TGTTCCACCGAAAATTTTTAATTGGGATTAAAACCGGTGCATTGTTTCTTGCTCTGATAATTTGAACAACATATTTAACAACCCGTCTGAAGTCAGTGATAGTATTTTCTTGATGGCTGAACTACACTGTAAGTGAGCTCAAGTGACTACAATGGTGGTGTCTTCAAGGAGCTTCTTTTAGAACCTCATAAAAGAGCAAAAATTTCCGTAGCGAAAGGGTTAAGGTTTCTCACAGCGGTCAAAGTACTGCGATTTATGTTTAGACTTTGTCACCGTTCACCAGCAAGTGTTTAGAAATGTGCTACACAAGTTTTTTGGCAGCTTGGGGTAATACAGGGCGCAATTACATTACGAAACTGTCATAATGTGCAAGGTGCCACATCATGACAATCAGTCGGTGATGCAGCTCCGAACCAGTCCCTGTGGTGTGCATTAACGTCACCCACAAAAACAAACGCTGACTTGGGATCCATGCTCTGGATCGAGGCCATTGCCGTCAATAAACAGTCATAAAGAGAATCATCAGTTGCAGGGCTCCGATATAAGGAGAATAAATAATAATTATTCAGTCAGCCACACACCCTTACAACGATGATCTCATGACAGGCGCATTCATGCATTGACTGCCGGTAAGCACAGAATCCTCTCCGGACATAGACGGCCATTCCAAGGAATCCAGGCCCCGATCCACACAGCCTGTGAAAAGAGGACTGAAAATCCGCCAAGGCAAGCTCAGCGTCGTGCCTTTTGCCAGCCACCAATGTCTCGGAGCAGCACACGACATCCACACGGCGGGACACAAAGTCGAGCTCCGCGAGGTTCGCATGCAGTCCTCTAATATTACAATATAGAGGAGAGGAAACCCCCGAGCCCGACCAGGTCCCGGGTTGCTTTCAGCATCTCCACAAAGCAAAAGAAAGACAAGAAAGAATAAAAGAACATAAATATGCAGTAATGTACAGATAAATGCAGAATATACGAAGGAGAAGAAACAAAGAATCCCATAAACAGAGAAGATAATATCAAGCATAATAAAGTAAAAAATAAATCGACATTAACGATAGCTAAGAAAGCTGCCAGCTATCTACGCGCCCCAGACCCTGCCATCACCAGTACAGGCTTTGGCCGAAAAGGAGAAGGGAAAGGAAAGGTTTAGAGCATCAGGTGGTACTACCTGATGGAAGAGAGAGAGAGAGAGGTGCAGACTGCGGAAGACTGAGTACCCAGCTATGGCACCAGCCTGTTCATCTCCTCTCAGGGATGCCGTTGGACCAAAAGAGGTCTCATTCGCATTCAGAGTGGCATTTCTTCCAACTCAGGGGCTACCCAGAGCCCCAAACCCAAAGCCATCTCATACAAACAAAGAGGCGTCCGGTGGCCGGACAAAGGGGGCGGCCAGATAACGCGCAAGCCTTGCTAAAATTCATATCATGTCGTATCTACTGCTTGTTGGCTACCTGCTCGGTCGGTTGGTGCGTCCACCTTGATCTGAAGGGTAAAATAGGAGATAATTCATTTGCTGAGGTCCAAGTGATTAGACAGAGAAGATTCCAGTCTCAAATTAACAGAAAATATGTTCTTTGAACAAACTTGATTCACTGCATTTCTGCAGCCCACATCACTTGAAGAAGAAGCTGTACTTCTTGATGTCTTTCTCTTGGGTTTGGGTAATGACGAACTTCTCTTCAGTAAATCGTCCATTGCTCCCGATATATTTCGCATGATGTAGATTTGGCTTTCATTAAATTGTTTTATTTGATTTGTTTTCTTTGTCTTTTTTTTTTCGTATATAAAATGTTCTTGATAAAGATGAAGATATCCACTTAAAGGAAACTCCAAAAGTGAACTTCAAATTTTCAACATTTGATTGGGCTTGATATCCTAATACCCGTAACTATGATACCATTGAGATTAAATTTTGCCACTGCTCCAAGTTCAATCTTGCTTTTGTATAATAGCTTGGTAGCCAACAGTAATGTAGCCAATGCGCATTCGTTGCCGTCATTTTAACGGTCGGGCACTCTGTAACATATATAACTAGAGAGCACTCTGAGACCGCATGCCTCCGCCAAGCAAGGCAATGGTAACGAAAAATTATAATTGGTACTGAAACCATGGCTTTCTTTGTATAAAATCCAAAATCTAATCATTTGTGCCTTTCGATAGTAATAACAGTTCGTGCAATTTTCTTGAAGATCTGTTCATAATTTTTTGAGTTATACTGCTAACATTTGTTATGATAAACATGAGTCAAACATACAAACGAACGAACCGATCTGCACCAAAATTTAATCATTTATGTCTTTAACATTACTAATAACCCCTATAAATTTCATAAAGAGTTATTGTGCTAACAAACACAAAATTAAAAACAGTGACAAACGAACGAATGAACAAACAGATCATAAAAAAATTGGTCATTTACTCTTTCTAAATACATAGCAACTCATGTAAATTTCATGAAAATCCGTCCGTAGTTTTTTGAGTTATGGCCTTTAGAAAAATTGGCAGACAAACAGACTGATGAACGGATTTTCACCAAAAGTTAATCATCTGTTACTGTTGACATGCCTAATAATCCCTGTAAATTTTGTAAAGACCCGTACATCACTTTATGAGTAATCTTGGAGAGAGACAGAATAACAGACAAAGCCAGACAAACACGATAAAAACATGACCTCCTCGGCGGAAGTTAATATATACATGTAATTCTCGACTTTTACGAGAGATGCGGACCAGATGAAATCGTAATACTCAAGATGCGTACGTTAAAGTTGAGATAAAGTCACAATTTGTTTACGAATAAAATTGCATTTCAAGCATGGCTTATGTAAGTTAGCTAGAAGAATTTTTCCTTCTTCTACTACAGTATAAAGGAAATATATACAAAAGTAATTGGTAATATGTTTATGAATTACTCAACTACAATAAACAATCTATACTATAATAAGAGAGCTGTCTGTCAGTCCGTCCGTCCGTCCGTCTGTCCGAAGCCTTATTTTCCCCTATCTAATACTGAAGAAAAAAATTCCGAGGTACCCAACTTTTTTGTTGCGNTGGACATGTTCATTTTCAACGGTGCTACGGGTGATGTCACTTAATTACGTCTCATCTAGACTATCAACCCTTTTGTTAAGCTGAGATGTTTTCAAATAAATATTTTATGACTTATTCAACAAAAGGGTCGCGTTTGGTGCACTAGTACTAAATAATACATTTCTTCATCGGAAACACCTAGAATACTGGATGAAAAGACAAATCGTACTATTCGAGAGTAGTGAACACGTTTCGTACAATTTGAGATACTGTAGGTCCACAAACTTACGTTCGTAAAAGTAGAGACACGCAACAGTCGAGACACGTAAAGTTGAGTTACGTGTATATAACTTGCACGCACAGCTTAGGGCGGCAAACGAGGCGATGCTGCCGAGGCAGCTCTGATGGGCCCGAAAAACAGGACATCGAGCAATTAATTATCGAGAGCTGCTGCACGAGTATGGCGACCCTCTCGAGACGAAGGTTCCCTGGTGCTGTGGAAATTGCGCCTTCACCGCATTTGTTGCCATGGCGCTCGAAATGATTTCCCCCTTCAGGAATAGAATACTTTGTTATTTAATTACTCATTTCCGTTACCTTCTTATGAAGATTTAAGCTAGTTTCTGCTTCTACCTTACGTTTCACCGTTGCCTGTTTAACGAATTCTGCTACAGAAATGGTAGTTTTTTTTATTGCGTTTTCATCAATGGCCTTCATCTGACCCCGAGTTTGTCAGCGCTTTTGGTGGAGAAAGGCCGCGAGGAGATCGCATGTTGCAGGCCAGGGGCTCAGGGGCGAGCGTGGCCGCACTGTCAAGTCCGGACACAAAAGCTAGCGGCAGCCGTACCTTGATTTTGTGGCGGAGGTCAGACGCTTAAGGTGCCGACGCTCGAGCTCAGTCCTGCGCGCGACACCGAGCACTGAGGGATAGGAGGCTGCCTCCTGTGATCCTGTGCGCTCCGACGGACCTCTTTACCTCGCCCTCAGGCGGCACACCCTCTCTCTCTCTCTCGCTCTCAACTTCCCATGTGTCTATTAAAATAAGTAAATGCGTGGAAAAATTCGAAGCCGTCAGGCGAGGGTCTCAATTGGCACAAACTCGAAGTAATGGTGAGAATGGGCACAAAATGTTCATAGGAAGAGAGGGAGAGAGTGGAGATATAGAGAGGCTGAGGCAGCCGCCCACGTTGTGTTAGAGGGCTCTCGTCAAGAGTGTTTGGTGCTCGCTCTCAGATGTTCCGAAGCAGGTACTCCTAAGTTATCAGTCTGCTTTGTGAATTTACGTAGAAGAAGCGCACACATCGAGTCGTTTTATTTTGACCAGACCCACATCGGCGCAAGACATCTCTGGACTGCCGCGCCCGACACGCTATGTTGCAGTGAACTCACCGTTTGGCCTCAAGGTATTTCATAATTTTAACGTCTTTTTATCTGTGTAATAATCTGTTGACGGAGCAGCAACAATTTTTATCCAGCTAAAAGACAATTAGCGACATCCATTAGCTCTGTGTCACCGAGTTATGTTAAGACCAGTTTGCTTGACTTGTCCGAGCCGTCATGCAGTTGCGTTGGTTTCATTCTGCTGGATCGAGTTTCAGTACTTTGCCCTAAATCAACCACTCAACTGCTGGGAAACTCATTCCTGCTCAATCTAAAAATGAGTTGTCCGCCGTCTCAAGGGCAATTCGCTTGTTTCTGTCGCCTGCAACACGATTCTAATTGGCAACATTGATGCTCGCCTCTGCAGTTCCGGAGAAGTTACACCTACTGGGCTTCGCTTCTATTAGTTTTACAGAGCCTATCAATGGCGCCCGTTGTTAGCTTTAATGTTACACGTAAGTTTCATCACCGGCACAGTTTAACAGGCCGAGCCACTTGCCTGAAGTCTAGTCACTCAAGTCTTCAAATTCTCTACGACGCAGCAACTCAACGTAAAGTTTCTTATGCCAAGCAATTTACTTTTGTGTGGATCTTGCGCGACGAGTGCGCGGCTTGTGCAGTGGATATGGTCTACAATTTTTGAGTGTAACTTCAGTGACAGAAAAGCTGTTGTTCTTGTGCTAATTATCGAGGAGATAAGTTAGACATTAGCGTTGGCCGTTGTTTGCTTGGCGTGCGAACACGCTGATAAAAGGCTGGGTAGTTTGCTAGCTTCTGCATGAGAATGGCAAGTTGCAATAAGTTAGCAAGATTGAGTCGCAGTACGAAATCTCCGTAGTAAGTATTGACAAACGGACGAACCAACAGATCATCACAAAAAATTGGCCATTTACTCTTCGTGATGTACCTAACAACCCATGTAAATTTTATAAAAATCCGTCAATAACGTTTTGAGTTATGGCATTTAGGAAAATGAGGCACACGAACAAACAAACAAACAAACAAACAAACGGATCTTCGCCAAAAGTGAATCATCTGTTTCTCTTTACACACCCAACAATCCCTGTAAATTTCGTCAATATTCGTTCATAACGTTTTGAGTTATTTTGGTGACAGACAGACAGGCAGAGAGACAGACAGGCAAACAAATCCGACGGAAACACAACTGCCTTAGCGAAGGAAATTACGTGCACACAGCATGTTCTGCAGCACGCGAGCAGCGCCCTGCCCCTGCTGCAAGCAAAAAAATTTGAGATTTTATGTGCAACTGCGTACTATTGGCGTCAACGATTGGGAAAGTTCCATCGAGATAAGTAGATCAAATTAGCATTAACCACAGAGCTCCTGAAGATTGCGTGCACACTGATCAAGCAATTGGCAATGGCGTCAGGTCGCATGATAGCCTGACTGAGCGATGCGCCAGACATGTTTCCATATGTAGTACTCCTACTTTTTCCTGCATGTGTAGGATATTTTATTCAACTCTTTTGCACTTAGTAACGATTGGCAAAGCTGTACATACTTCTTAAACTGTATATGTAACAAATTAATAAAAATATAACGACTTCAAGGGTGATATCGTAAATCAACTGTCCATGATATCCTTTGCGAATTGCCGTTAACTAGGTGATTTCCCAATACATAGCAAAATAAACAGTCTCACACTGTAGACTAGAGGCTGCTGAATTTGGTGGTTTAATCATATTTGTAATGAAATGCTGAAACTGCAGCTAATGGAGTTGTTAATGAAAATATTTGGTATACGCGCTAAACAAAAAAAGAAAAAAAATCAGTGCAGGCAGTTAAGCTAAATGGTGAGTTGGAGCAGCTGGCAGCCATAAAGTGATGTACGTAGTACTGGCAGCCATAAAGAAATGCAAGTAATGATGTAAGATTGGCAGTTATGAAGTGATATAGCATTGGCAATCATGAAGTGATGTAACATTGCCAGCCATGAAATGATGTAACATTGGCAGCCATGAAGTGATGTAACATTTGCAGCCGTTAAGTGATGTAACATTGGCAACCATGAAGCGATGTAATATTGGTAGCCATAAAGTGAAATAAGATTGGCAGTCATGAAATGATAAAGCTTCAACAGCCATGAAGTGCAAGTAACTATAAAGTGATCTTACATAGGCAACCGTGAAGTGATGTAACGTCGGCAACCACGCGGTGGTGGACTACTTGTATACCCAGCCAGTCTTGCGATATGACGTTGACGACAGCCACGATATTAAAACTTCAGGCTCGGGCCACAACGGACAGGTGCTACAACCCCAATGAAGCATGCAACACCGGGATGCCCAAAACACTGCTAAGGAAAATCCAACAGAAAACCATTAAGAGCTGACTGAAATGCCTGCAGGCCAACGTAACCGAAAGCCGATGCCGGCAATGAATTCCAAACAGAAACAGACCAGGGCAAGGAGCAGCGACCGAACTGACGAGTTCGGCATTTAACATTCTCCAAAGTGAAAGAGTGCGCATCAATCACAGCACGTGTAATCCTCCTAAAGACCCTGAGGGCAGCGACAGAAGAATACAACCAATGTCTCTCATTGTTGCACACCTTATAAAACATACAGAGCTTGACATGGTTCCACCGGTGAAGGGTTGTGTCAGCACCAATATGTTATGTGATCTGTTACCTTATGGTTAATCATACATTGTTGATTCATGCATACCAGTGTGGTTCCACGCTGTTTTACTACCATGGTTCTAATTCAGTTCTCAACTATTGCTAGGTTTTCTCAGTCTTCCATTTCTTGCGGCTATTGGAAAGAGCTCTACCAAAGCTCTACATACACCAAAATTATTTCTAGGGTTATTGCTTCCAACCCGCCAATGGAAAACACTCAATTGCACGGGATATTAACGCACCTACTTTACATGTAGTATGCATATGCGCATTTTTCCTATAAAATTTTAATATTCCCTGAAATTATGATGCATTTTCAATTATTTTTTGTGTCTGAAGGTATGATATTTATCTCCCACTGATAATATATATATATATATATCTGTATATGTATTGTGAATTTAGTTTTTCTACTCCAAAACACGAGGAAATTAATATTTGTTTGAGGTCTTTGTGATTATTAGAACTTATTCTATCAATGTTTAAGTAAATCGTCCTTCTGGCGCTCTAGGGAAAAGCCCGATTTCAGTGGCAGTGAAGGTATGGTGTTGTCAATGCCTTGACTCATCCTGATTTTCTATCACTAGTGTTGGTTTTTGCTGCTTTGGACCGAATTTCAGGTGCTAAATCTACGCCGATGGGAATGACGCCTTTACTGCTTTGCAACCTAAGTTCTAAACGGAAGGAGGGAGGTGTTCAGACGGGAAGGTCACAATAATTGGTTGAATTCATCCTGCCTCTTACAATATGAAGTCACCTTGGAGTGGACTTGCAAAAACAAAGCACCAAACTGTCGTCTCCTATAACACTATGTTTCACGGTGGGAAGGATATTCTTTAGGTACAAGGAAGTACTCGGTCGTCGCTCAGCAGTCCTGTAGTAATTTTTGCCAAACAGTTTAATTTAAGTTTCACCTAACCGCAGAAAATTATCGAAAAAAAAACATCTTCGTCAGTGAGGAGAGCATTAGCGTTTCCCAATCTAGCAGCACTTTTTTTGTCTCAAGGGGGACTCTTCAAGCAGTGCGCTTTGTAGATCATCCTTACGCAAAACACTGGCAATTTTTTAGTTATGTTCACACTCATTGATGCTAGTTGACCTGCTTATGATCGACTAAATTTCGTAGGGGCTTTCTTCGCTATTTCAAGGAGCGTGGAGCGAGCTCGTTGTGATAATGTGTATGGGGCGCCTGATCTTACTTTATTTTACACTGTCCCTCATAATAGTAACATGTACAGGACTAATACATAGAAACGCCGAGTGTCGTAGGTATTACCCTGTACACATGGCCTGATTGCTGTGTTCTTTGGCTTTCGGCATACCTACTGTCAATCCTGGGCGCTGCAGGTTGGGTAGAGTCTGCATTTTCAGACTCTAGTGTACAATTAACATCGGAAAACTGATTCAGAAAGTTCTAAACCTTCTGCTAGAAGTATGTTCAGTACTATTTACAAGCTGATGCTCGATACATTGTGGCATTTCTGCATTTCTAATGATGTTATACGAATACTTTTGTGCCTCCCTATTTCTGACGATTGTTGTTACTATCGTCAATAGAGTTTTTAGACCTCAAGGATGTGATGAAACGCAATTAATAACAAAACTGCAATGCTTCGGTACGTTACGAATACTTTTTAAACCCATAGTGCACTTACACACGCTGTTCGTTCCTTTTATATTCGTAAGTAATGGGGCTATAAGATCAGAGGGAAACGGACTTTTCCTGTCATTTATCTCACTCAAATCGACATGCTACGCAAACACACTAATGCTGCTGTGGCGGAACTCTTAGAAAATTAACCGTAAATAAGTTGTAAATGGAGAGCTATGGTCTTCAACCGTTACATACGGACGTGTCTGGGTTACACCAGTGGTTCCCAATTTTTTTTTTTTTGGTTGGGGTCCCCTTGGCGGTCAGGTGTGAGCATAACGCCCCCCTTCCAAATCGCCAATCGAAACTAACATTCGAAATGGCAGTTTTTTGCATGATTTGAACTGAAATGAAGGTTAAACACTTGTATGTATGTCATGAAAAAGAACCTATGTGAGTAATCAATTTTATCATTTTTATTTGCCAACACTAGGAAGGAATAGGTATATAAAGCTGTCGCCACAAACCATAAAAAACATAGCATATTTCAAAGATAATCGTTCTCCGTTCATGAAACGGACCTGCTGCAGCCCCTGCAGGGATATCAACTTCTCAACACAGAGCTGTCTTCTTAAGGAGGAGTCGCAAATCCTCTCGTCAGCAATTCTAAGATTGTTTCTTCTTATTTTTTTTACGAAGCGAGGTAACTGCTCTACAGCTCATATCTACCTATCACGATCTTCAATTATTTGTTCTAAAATATTGGATAGCATATTGAGTTTTTTTTATTTTTGTTCTAATAAAAATCCTCAAAACGCTTCGAAATTTGGCTTCAACTCAAGAGCACTTTGTACTGAAACGGATTCTTTTTCAGCCACTTCTGTCAGGACGTCCTGACTCCCCCCAGTATAATGTGAATTAACTGTCATCTGCACCCCGCGCGTCTTTGTACTATCTTGGCGCTCAAAATTCCTAATGGGGCTTACAGCACCTTAGTAGCATCATTAATCGATGAAAGTTTACTAGCACTGCAAGTGCTAGTTCTGCTTCGCGCTGAATTATCAGTAATTTTTTCCCTTGGAGTGAATATAAGCTGGAGCGCGCACGTCCCCCAATTACCATTGAAGCGAGCGTATCTGTTTGTCGTGGCTACTAACAGAGTGAGGAGGAGGCTGGCGGCATGAGGTTCGTGCTGTTCTTTTAAGCCCTGCGGCCCATTCACAGATCACCAGAGAATCAACCAGATCTTTTGTGGCTGTGAGATGCGTTCATGAATCTCATTGGTGGAAGTGAATGGGGAGCAGCTAGTTTTACGAGGGAGCGGCAGACAAACCGATGTACTGATATGCGATTGGTGCATCGGCTTATGGTTGCAGCCGTTGAAGACTCTTTCCTGATATGCGATTGATGCAGACGCGACTGGCTGCAGCCATAAGCGACTCATGAGCTTCACGGACGAGGCTCCTGGCCCTCCTCTCCATTGAAGCTCCTTGAACTGCCCAAGTGTACTAAATTTTAGATTTTAAATTCTTCAGCAAACTCGACAAATATTGTACCCGGTATCTTTTTCACCAACCCTTCAAATTTCCACCCCGTCTTGAACGTTATTTATTTTCAATGCGTAAAAATTTAGTCAGAGATTTTTGCTGGCAGGGTTTGCCGGGCAGCTTATGCTGATGTGGTGCAGGCTATTTAATTGGACCGTAAAACTGGCTGTCACCCAGTCACTCAGCCAGGTTGGCTGCAGAGGTTAGATGTCTTAGAGTGGAGGAATTCAAGCCACTACCTTTGGTAGCTGCCGCCAGCCCAGCAACGGTGGCTAGAGGCGCACCGCAGTAGTAATTTTTTTTTATCCAAACTTTGATCTCTGCTTTTCTGCCCGAACGTCTCGAGTTTATTGGTCTCCAAAGTGCCTCGTACGCTACTGCTGACAGAAAACGAGGGGCAACGTATTTCTAAACCTATGCGGCTCAGATACGCCGCACTAGGAAAAGAGGTGAAAAAAAAGTATGGATGAAAAAGCCATG
>LQNS02278170.1:43472363-43485305 GCA_001587735.2 Parhyale hawaiensis
CGCCCTATACGTTGCCGTAGATTCGATGTATGGAGAAGCTAATACTCGTACAAATCAGACTAAGCCTGCGATGTCTTCACTGTTGGAATTTCAACTGTCCCTGCTTAAGATACGTTTGCCATCTCTGCAACCCGGCCTATTTTCTGCCTATCACTTTCAATGGAGCTTGAGAGGACAACCAGAGCCTCCAACCTGGGCTAAATTCCGCCTATCTATTTCGTTAAGAGCGTGATACCGAACATATAAATGTATATATTTATAAACACACGACGGTCATTCTTAGTATTATTATTAGAAGCTAGCAGCACCCGTGAAACGTTCACTGTCTGGCTTAAGGCGCTTTAGATAGATTAGTGAAACCTTCACATTGTACCATGGCTATTCCCCATCAACATCACAAACAACACCGAGATTCGATGTAGGATATCTTATACGACCAGCCTTTTTGCTGATAATAATTACTGAAGCTGTCCCCGTCTAAGTGGACCCGTGGGATNACTGGACCCGTGGAATTCCTTTGGCAGCAAACCACGATACAGGTTCCCAAAGATTTATTCTTAAAAATTTCGGGCGTATAAACAGTTAAAAAGACCTGGCCTGTGGCCGAGAGATTAGTCACCAGCCGTATCACAGATACGCCAGCTTCCCGAACTGAATAAAGCTCGAATTTTCTTGTATCTATTAGTGATGAAGAGTGTGACTCAAAAGGTAAGTAGGTAGGTAGGTAGGTAGGTAGGTAGGTAGGTACTAGCGTTATAATATATAGATAGACTAAATCCGTAATCGAAGATCAAAGTACGTGCTCCTTATCATGAAGCAGAAGAACTACAAAGAAATAATCAATTTGTGTTTGCCAAATTACCGTAGTCACTTTTTAGCACAGAGTTGCCTTATTCCTTTTTTAAAAAAAATTGTGATGTACAGAATCTAACACCATAATACAGTACAATTCCTTAAACAGAAACCCGAAAACAGCAGAAATTCTAGAAATGGAGCCTACCTGAAACGGAGAAGTCCCAGGAACTTACCCGACATCATACTGAGTGGTTAGCAGAATTGTGCCGCAAAACTAAATTCTTGACGTATACTACAGCACAGATTCACAATTTTCTACGGTTGTATCTAAAGAAAAGTTTTATGAATGCTGGGGAAACAGGCATACTGTAGAATTGGTCTTCTTGAAACCGACACTCTCGGAACGAAGAGTCGTGCAGGCTATTTGTTTGAGGGCTGCCATGCTATGGAAATCAAACTTCTCGCAATGAATAGCAACTTTATGGCTCCTGCAACGATAAATCAGTTGCAGGTGAGTCCTGTGTATATACTGACGACTAGAGTATCCAGCCGGCAAAAATGACGGAAATGAATTTGCGATGAGGTTTTTCATTGTTCTGGCTTGTGCTACGGTTTTTTATTTTGCTAAAAAATCAATCAATAAAAAAATAATAATAATCAGTCAATAATTTATCAAACCTTAAACTTTATATAGATCGATGCTGACATAAGTTCGAAGTAACAGAATTTTCTTTCTGCCAGTAAAATCCAAAATTCGTATATTTGAAACTCAGGCATGCACCAAGAAAAGAGCTTATCGAAAAGACCATAACGGGAAACGCTCGGCAGGAAGAAGTTCAACAAAAGAAAGAAGACGCAGGCTGGATTATCAGTGGATTCTCAACTGATTAAAGAACATGCAACGTAAAGAATACCCTTGAAGATTATATATATATATATCTCCGCAGAGCTTCAAACTTGCTAAATACAGAAGTCTCTTCGGTGTTGAGGCGCTCTTACCTTTGTCATCAACTGCAACGTCGACCTTGCTTTTCAGAAGCATTTTCTGTAGTTGCGATGAAAAAACCAACCAAACAAGTAGGTAGCTAACTAAAAACTGTGTATAATTGTAGATACAGCGGCTAGTGTTGTCCAGTTCGTGGGGCGATGTAACTTTAATTTTCGCCACATGTTTTATCAGCTGGGGAAATTTGTACTGCTCTGCCGAGGGACATCAACTGTGCTTTTTTCCTTTGATATTTACTTTAATATCAAAGATAAAGTACACGGCAGGTGCATTTGCTGTTCATGTATGAATTTGAAGCGAACACTTCAGCGGGAATTTTAGATGCAGCAGTACCAATTGTTACGCTCTCTTCCTTTTTTTTTTCTCTTGAAACTAAAGGGACATCAATCAAGGGCAATTTTTTCAACTGCTTGAAATTGTCGTAATTTTGCTTTCATAACAGAACGATGCTTGACAGATGTCCATCTTGCAATTGCCGTATGTTTATGGTAACGTGCCTATAAAGCAAAAAGATCATTCCCAAGAATACGCCTGTCGAGTTCATCATCACTTCTCCGCTCTGATAATGGAATAATAGGGTCTATCCCTGATTTCGCAGATTTGGTTGAATCGTTCCTGGGTATTTGGCTGGTCAAAAAAAAGAAAAAGATCAATGTAGAGATTTATTATCGTACTGTCATGAATAATGAACATGTCGGAGCTGATGGGATTTCAGTGATAGCCTGTCCTTTTGTTTCCGGCATCCTACCGAAGTCAGGTGACATGAAATGAGCAATAATGAAAACAATTAGTCACTCTCCATACTGGCAAGAGCTAGGCTAGCAGGAGCATGCCAAAGAATACAGGGTTATGGCAAACATTCAGTATTGCTCATCTTCGAAGCATTAACCGGGCAAATTTTTCGGAGCTACATTGTGATATTGCTATTATTATTCATGTTCAGAGCAGCGCCACTCTCCAGAGATTTATGGAAAGGTATTCCTCGTGTCAACTTCAAATTTTCATACAGAACCACATTTACCATAGGGTCCTCCTTCAAATTTAAAGATAACCCCCCACACCACTTTTGTCCAGTGTTATTTACCGTTACCAGTGCCAGGCCTGCAGTGCCTCAGACATCGGTAGCACTGGATAACACTTCCAAGCCCGTATTGATCAACATTTAGATGCATCCAAGTCGTCGTACCGGTTTACTGCTTACGAAACCCTGACGTTCAGCCCCCCGCCTACATGCTATGCAAAACAACCATCCCATCAGCAGGAATGGTTTCCCCATCATAGACACTTTCAATCCCATCGAGCTTACAACATTAGAGTCCCTCCACATTCGCAGAACCAGACCCAGCCTTAACATATAACCTCGGCTGTACCGCTTCACACAATGCATACCTAATTAATCTCACACTGGCTGACTGTACAGGAGCTTACATCCGGCCCCTCAACCTACCCCGGTTCATTCGCCTTTTAGATTCCCTCCCGATGGCATCTGTGCTCCTCTTCCCTAACTTTAATAATAAGGAATTTTTTACTTCATAGGTGTAAATTGAAATTTCAACGTTCTGAAGATGGGACACTTGCTCCTGAAACGTTAAATTTTAGAATTGGTCGACTTTATATTTAGCATTTGAGGGTTATTCCACTGATTTAGTTATGTTGGAATATGTTGGACCTAAATTGATAAACATGATAATCCAATACATTTTGAATAGGCCTACCTTGATCAGTAGGCATGCAAGACTCATGCAAAATATCTGGGTCGTTTGCTCCAGTACGTAGGCCTACTAGTGAATGCGGTATATACCTTTAGTGCTTCAAAAAATGCATTTGACACGTTCACGATGGGTGAGTTCTCATGCAATATGTCTGAAAAAGTTGCTGATATAATGCATTCAATGTTTATATACAGTATATATTGTTTTATCGAATAGAATGTCAACTTTAATTTCTGAAATGTGAAAGTAAGAGTGACTTTCGTTTGATTCAGTGACGTTTCTCATGTTCATGCTCTGCTTCTGTTCTTGCGTAATTTACCTGGGCGGCCAAAGGTGTCGCTACTGAGTTTGTTTTGTTTCAATTGATAGATGGAGCTTCAGATCTGAAAACAACAGAACTGTGGTTTAAAGAATAAATTATTCAGTGAATGAGTAATTCATGTCCTGACATTGGTCGTCGGGTCATTGAATTAACTGGGTGGCCAGGAATGCGATTTTGACCTTTATGAACCGAGTGTGAAGCTAATTTCCATAATATGAGGCTCATCGTGCATATATCAGCTTAAAATAATTATGGGAGTCTGATGCTTAAGGTGGTTGATTACTCATTGTGGCATGTGTTACTTACAAGCATTTTCAGCTTTAACACTGCGATGATATTCGGGATTTTTTTTGTGTATATTCGAACTCTGACCTTTTTTATTATGCATAGTCATCAGTTTGGAACAAATTGCATGTCAGGTTAAATGTACAATGGAATGTTTTGAAAAATAGTGTAGGCTCCTAGCTAAATATTATTCCCAATTTCAGAACTTGAGCGAGTATATACGTACCAAAATATCAGATTTTAGGCATCCAATATTATCGGTGATCTATTGATCTCTGTTCACCTAATAATGAGCATAATTTGCGCTATAACCAATTCCACTTCAAGAGTGGTTCAAATCAAACATTTTGATGGATCATTCCCTTTCCTATGACAGCCAACTCCAGAGTTATGTCAATTCAGGTTTTTGCCACCTCAAAAATGGTTGCAGCAATTTTTGGGAGCCCTCTCAACTTCAGCCCCCCAACAATGGCATTGAGTCCCTATGTTATCAGTGGTTACATAGAAAAAGGGAAAATATAGGTCACGTCTTACCATTTGCATATAAAAAACAAGAGCGAGAACTATTGAAAATAAAGTCATATTTATCAATCCAGTTTAACCACAATATAATGAGAAGGTATTCGAACTATAAAAATGAAAACGTTTCGGGTTTCGCCCATCAGTAGTACTTCGGTAAAGAGAATCATATTTCAAATAAAAATCTAATGCATAAAACTGCTTGTGAAATAATAAAGGAAAAACAACTAACAACTACCTATAAAAAGTGGATGAGCAGTGTTCTGATCATTTAAAAATTCCTTTTAGTCTAAAAATATAAAATGATTCAACTATCCTTAGGTATAGCTCTTATCCTTAGGTAAGAGCTATTGTTTTTTAGACGGATCCTGGAACCGCAAACCTCAGCGTGCTGTCGCACCGATGAAAATAGAGGATGGGCAAGAATGTTACCGGCACGAAATCTACTCACTGCGTGTTCAGAATATCTCTTGAAAAGTGTACGATCTCTAGAGGCCACAAGGAAGAGTGTCTTTGTACCGGAACAGAGAACTAATATTATATATGTTGGACAAAATGATTTTGAAGTCTAAATCATAAAAATAGTGAGATATGGCCTAGGTAATAATTCTTTGCGTAGTTTTTCCGACTGCCCCCAAAAAACTGCCCCGTGATTTTCGTCCTATTCTGTACAAACGTTACCTATGTTGACAACTCATCACCTCCGCCAAGGAGGTTATGTTTTCGTCGTGTTTGTCTGTCTGTCTCTTTGTCTGTCTGTCACCAAGATAACTCAAAAAGTTATGAACCGATTTGGACGATATTTACAAAGATTGTTAGGTATGCTCGGAGGAACAGATGAATAACTTTTGGTGAAGATATGTTCATCCGTTGGCCTGTTTGTTTGTCTGCCTTATTTTTCTCAATCCCACACCTCAAAAAGTTATCAACGAATCTTTATGAAATTAACATGAGTTGTTAGGTATATAACAAAGAGTAGATGACCAAATTTTTGTAATGATTCCTTTGTTTGTTCGTTCGTTCGTTTGTCACTGTTTTTAATTTTATGCTTGTTAGCACAAAAACTAAAACAAATACTAATGGTTCTTTATGAAATTTTTAGGGGTGTTAATAATGTTAATAGACATAAATGGTTAAATTTTGGTGCAGATCGGTTCGTTCGTTTGTATGTTTGACTCATGTTTGTCTTAACGTTTGTTAGCAGCATAACTCAAAAATTATAAACGGATCTTGAAGAAAATTGCACAAGCTGTTATTACAATCAAAAGGCACAAATGATTGGATTTTGGAGTTTATACAAATAAAATTATGATTTCAGGGCCAACTTGAATTTTTTGCTACCGTTTCCTTGCTTGGCGGAAGAATGCGCTCTCAGAGGGCTCTAGTTTTTACTATTTTCTCATTCCTCTCCTCCGGCTAAATTTTTAGATTATCTCAATAGTAAGCTGTCAGTATAAAATTTACAATGGATTGTGAGGCAGATAGAACCTTGTCTTTTCTGGATGCTTTAGTTTCAAATAACGTCGAGCATTTCGTGCAAGTAGCTCTGACCTAAGGATGATTGAATCACTGAAACCAATTTTTAAATGACCAGAACAGTGTTCATCCACTTTTTATAGGTAGTAGTTAGTTGTTTTTTCTTTATTAATTCACATGCAGGTTTATGCATTGGATTTTCATTTGAAATATCCTTCTCTTTACAGAAGTACTGATGATGGGCGATGGCCGAAACGTTTACATTTCTGTAATTCGACTTTCTTCTTATTTTAATGGTGTTGAACTGAATTAATAAATATGACTTTATTTTTGTTAGCTCTCTTGCTTATTTTGATGTTAAGACTGCGAAATAAAGCAGATTGTCAATTCTTTGATTTACATATACCTTCATCAGTTTTTGGGGGTCGGGTAGAAGGTGACCCTACTCAGCCCACGGGCTATCAGCGCAGATAAGGACGGTCCGTTCTACTGCCGCAACACACAGCCGGCCTTCTTCTTGGACAGCGATAAATTACAGCGAAACATATTGATTTGTGGCTGCCGGAAATCTTGCGAAAAGAAAGTTAGGGCAAGATAATTACGTCCGCTAAGGTGGTCATGTTTTTTGCCGAGTTTGTCTGTTGGTTTGTCGGTCTGTCACCAAGATAACTAAAAAAGTCATGGAGGTATCTTTCTGAATTTTACATGGCAAGTTAGGTATGTTAGGAGGACCAGAAGATTGACTTTTCATGAAGATCTGTTCAACCGTTTGCTCTTTGTTTGTCTACTTCTTTTTTCTCAGAAGCATAACTCAACAAGTTAACAACCGATCCATGCAAAATTGCAGGAATGTTGGGGTTATTACTAAGAGCAAATGACTAAATTTTTGTGCTGACTTCTTTCTCCGTTTGTTTGTCTCTCTTTGTTTCTACGGTTGCCAGTAATATAAACTAAAAAGTAAAGAACGGATCTTCATGAAATTTGTAGGAATTGTTAAATATGTTTGAAGACAAATTATCAATTTTTGGTGGTGAACGGTTTGTCTGTTTTGCTTTTGAATAATGTTTGTCAAAATGTTTGTCAGAAGAATAATTCGAAAAATTACGGACTGATCTAGAAGAAAGTGGCAGAAGCTGTTACTACTACCAAGAAGCACAATTATTAACTTTTGGTGTTGATGAAGAAGAAATCCTAATTTCAGGACCAATTTAGTTTCTTCGTTAACATTGCCTTGCTTGGCGTAGGTAAATATGTATGCGCTCTCCGAGTGCTCTAGTTATTACATTCCTTTGCTTCAGCCGCAGTCAAAATATAAAGCAACACTGTAGCTGTTAGCCCTGTGTTCCTAACCTGCTCCTCTACGCCCGCTCTTACGTTCAACAAGGATTCTCTGAACTGACCCTGGATCGGCCGTAGTTCAAGCATGCGCTGTCGCTGGCGGCCGCAGCGAGTCATAACATGCGGCGTGTCGCGCTGTAGCGGTGCTTCAAGAGAAGCGCTTTGCCGATGCAAGTAGCAGGGCCGTTGGCGGGGAGCTAAATGGCTAGCACGATCTACGTTCACTTTAAGGAAGTCAGACGCTCATGGATGTCAATTTGAAACTGCTCGCAGGCCAAGTGACTGACCTCACCAGTTTATGGAGAGCTTCATCATTTAACGCAAGAAAAACTATCTCTTTTGTGCCTAGTTCTGACCATGTACGGTTTCTCTCGCTCATAAAATTCTGTAACATTTACATCATAGCTTAGTAATACCTCTACTTGCGTTCGCTTAACTGAATGTCTCTGGAGCAGCAGAACAGGGGAGAGGGGCATGGGGGCCCAGGCCCCCTCACCGATAAGTTTTAGAGTGAGCTTCGCCGTCTATAATTCAGAGATGGCTCGAAAATTCAGTTTTTCAGGGCGAACATTTTTTTAAAAATTCCTTTTAGTAATCTGATATGGATAAACAAGAAACTTATAGCCATTACTTTATCATATTCTGTTATCTTATAACGTAACTATTTTAGAATCTATAACGTTTTTGGTAAGTGTGAGCAGAGGTGGGCGTTCCGAACAAATGCTCGAGAACCTTCATCCGCGGATTGTTCGGACTGGCCAAATCCCGGATTTGGGTTCGGAGGTTCGGATGTTGTTAAGGCAGCCTGTTGCTGCGGAGCGATATAACTATGTGTCGCCTGATCATCGTCGATTTCCTGCTAATACCTGTGAATACTTCCCTCGAGTGAACACTGTGTGCCTTGGGCAGCGCTTAGTTGACAAACGTCCAAGTCATTTTTACTGAGAACTGTTTTCTAGAGTCTCAACTATCGAATCTCTCCCGTTCAACGGGGCTTCAACGTGCTATTCCCAATGTGACATAAATGCTAATGTGTGCCCTGTGTCTGTGTTATTTATATTGCCTTCGACATGATCTCGAGTTACACAAACAATTATTGCAGTGTACTCATCAAATAAATGTGTCCGATACGAACTGCAGTGATCTCTGTGACATACGTGTCAAAGTTGGCAGTCGTAATCAAATCAATGTTTCCTCAAGATGCAGCAAGAGCATCGTGATTGAGTCAACGTGTTGTTTAGCTAAATAGTTGCAGAGAGACTCCTTCTTTAAAAGTCGCACGAACTTAAAATAACCATGCTGTGCGTGAAGATTTGGAAGTATTTGCAGTCCCCACGAGTTCAGATGCAAGTAATGGAGTAGCAGTTCAACTACGTTCTGTGTAGACAATAGACTTCAGTTGCAGTGCATTTTACAGAGAGGTCTGCGTAGGAGCGTCATCTCTTCGATAATTATTGTAGTCCGAGGAGGAGATGAAAAAATGACGTCAAGGCAGAAACTCTCTCTTTTACTGTCTTACTTCTCAGTGTTAATTATGTATTCTAGCAAGTGTCTCACTAGACCTTGGCAGTGCGATGTGATTCACGTTTTCTTGTTAGCTAATGAGGTGTCTCGAAGTGAGTGTGGGGAAGATGTTATTAGCCAACTAATATGGTGCATTGATAGATGTGGAATTGCTGCAGAGAAACCGACAGAAAAGGTTTTATTTTGTGGAAATGTCTTAAGCTTAAGGAAAGGTTAATGTGTGTACATAAAAAAATTATGAAGCTTGCAGTCTGTTGATTTACTCTTATCGCGCTTTAAAAAAAATTAAATATCTAAAAAATGCCTTAGTTTAACATTTAGACAGTAATGATAGAATTAGACTAATATTGTATTACATTTATATTTCATATGGTGTAACGTGTTTTAATACGTGCAGGAGCACGCACTGATCTATGGTAAGTTAACTATCTTGGTAACCTAAAGGTTGTGTGGTCTAGAATACGAATTGAAGGGTCAGCAAAAAAAGTCTTAAGAAATGAATGAAACACGCTTAGCCAGCGTGGTCTTTTTCCCGGAGTTTTCGTAAACACAGCATCGATATGATAAAATGTTTGTTTACATGCATTGTATTACGTCTTCGCCGTCTGAGAGCACCGTTTTTGCCACCTGGTTCAATATTTCGACTGATTAATTTGTGTTTCTGATGGTACTCAACCTTTCAAATATTTGCGGTTGAAGTTACACATAGGCCTAGATATATCTCCAGAGGACTTGTGAAGGGTTCAATTATGACCGGTATCAGTTGTGATTCAAATTTGTATCCAACTGTGTTAATACAGCTTATTTAATTCTCGCTCTCATGTGGTTTCCTCTTTGTATTGAATTTCCATGCTCTTTTTTCGATATATAGTGAGATCTTTGCGTGTGTTTTACTGATCCAGCTGCAGTATGAGACCCAATCGCTAAGTCTTTTAGTTAGGACGGCTAGGGAATAGCTCGCCCCTTGGGGACATGTCTAACTTGTTATGTTTTTCTTTCTTTATTATTTTCATAGGCGCAATCCTGCCATGAGCTATTTGCCGAGAGTGATCAACTGGATCATTCCAAATTAATCATTCATTTACAGTAGGAACTTTATTTCATACAGTCTTCTTTCATTTATTCTACTATCAACATTAATTATATGATCATGCTATTTAATTTGAAAACCCCGTAACAAAGGCTTATGCAATTGAAGGTAAGGCCAACCAGAAGACTCAGGATAGGGCCTCTACGAGGGAATTGACTGCTCGGTATATCCGACATTTGAAGGTTTCTATGGCTAGAAACAGCTTTCTACAAGTAAGGCGATATTTGAAGACGCTGGAGCCCCAATACTAACCAGAAAGACAAGATGTGAGGTTCTGCAGAAGCCAGGGAAAGTGAAAAAGGCAATAAAAGACCACTTCTAACAGAAAATCATAAAGGAAATAGGGTCAAATGGGCTGAAGAGAACATGAAAACTGCTTTCTCCTCCACTGTCATATTTACTGATGGATGCAGAGACACTCCTAATGATTCAAATGGATGGGCGTCTGGATGGGTCCTCCATGACCGACCTCAACAGACTCGGCTTACGCGTGAACAAGGTGATGGAGGTGTAATGTTTTGGGCCGGGATAGTAGGTGACACCCTTATTAGTCCATTTGAAGGGGCAGAAGGAGTTATACTGAATGCAGAAAGGTACTGCCAATTTATTGAAGCGAACTTGATTCCATGGCTTGATGAGCAAACTATCGCACTCAGATCTAAATTGGTATATTAGCACGATAACGTTCCCTCACACCGAGCACGGTACACTGCTAACTGGTTTGCAGATGGAAGATTTAAATCTAAAAGGATTACGACCTGGCCAGCGGATAGCCCCGATTTAAATGCCATTGAGAACCCTGAGCAATAATCAAAAGGAAGGGCTATGAAGGTGGTCGGCAGTTTTCGAGCAAAGTAAGCCTGTGGAATGCAGTAAAAACAGCTGCAGATTCTATTCCAACATCTGAAATATCAAACCTGACAAAGTCTGTTGATAATCGCCCCATAAAAATCATGAAAAATGGCGGTTGCCATGTTCAAAATTAACTTATTATGCTTATCACTACTGAACTCTTATTTCAGTGTTTATTGAATTGTTTTGGTAATATTTTTTTCGTTTTGGACGTTTAATAAAAATATTCTTGCTCACTTGTATTTATTTCCTCTTTATGACGTTTTTATTAACTTGCTGCATAATCTGAGGTAACAGTAAAAAGCTCGTAAAGAAGCAAATTGTGTGATAAACTTAGCAAATAGCTAAATATTTATTTTACAAGTATTGTTTATATTCACAACATAGCCATAGATTTAGTTAATATTGACATTTTAAAGTTAGACACTCATCTTGAAAAATAAAGTAAAAAAATTGTATTTGCATAATCAAAGGTAACATACTGTATAAGAGACCAAACCAAAAGGCCAATTACGAGAACAATGGAAATGTGCGTTTGCAAAAAGAACAAAATTTAAGAGTCTAACGTTTACTGCATATTTCTTTATATTCAGTAACAGCTGCACATCATCGACTACAAGAGTGACTCAGCTGGTGGCAGCCCTCAGCAGTAACTTTGGACCATTCATGTTGCAGTTTCTTCTACAAATTCTCGTTGTTGGTTGAGTTTCGGACATTGCATTCATTCCGAGAATTTCCCAAAGGTTTTCGATCGGGTTTGGGCTCTCCAACTACAAGCTCAAAATCTTGCTGATTAATGAACATATTTCACGATAGCACTGTATAGGCCATGCGACAAGATGCGCGCACTGCGCCTGTGATGCCTGAGATTACAATGCTAGGCTCAGCCTCAATACGCATAATATTTTTGTACATGACAGCGTTCACACGAGTGTGCAGTCTAAGTAAGAGCGCTGTACTTTGACGCCAAAACATACCAGACACCATGACACTTCGCTTCCGAACTTGACTGTTTTCTTGGAACACGTTTTACTTATTTATTCTCCATCACGGATTCTAGCTGAGCTTTTTTTTTGTTATTACCAAAGAGATTCAATCGCTGTAGAACACTTTTAACTAATCTTAGTAGGACTTGCAATTCTATTCTTACTCTTCATGAATTGATGAAGAGCATTTTTATGAACCTTGTACAAAGCCTATTTCATAGCAACGTCTAGAGACGCCCTTCCTAGACTCACTCGTGCACTGAGTGTTTCCTTTTTCTTCCCTCGAAATACTGGCTGCCAACTCAAAACGGATCCTCAAAGCCGTTAGCTAAAAAATCCTGTCATTTCTGGCTGACGTTTTTTCGTGCTCTGCAGGTTTTAAATTTGCTCGACGTGCTATCAGACTCATTGTGAGATGTTACAATGCAGTTAACAATACTCTTGGAACGATTTACTTTTTTTACAATCTCTCTAATACTGAATTTTACTTGCTCGTAACAATAATAGTTGTCTCGGGAGCTTAATAAACTTTTTGTCGTTTAACCATGGTGAGGTCAGGCTTTTAATTCTTCTTCTTCTTTGACTGGACAGAACTGCCTAGTGACCTCTAACCTGCCCCTCAATTTTGGTCGCCCTTAACTTGGCAATTACACTATTCAGTTTTGAAAACTTTCCATATACGATACAGCAAGCACTGCATTCTGACGAAATTATAATTTCTGCTGTAATTTTTTCTTGATGTATATCAAAAATTACATTATTGTCCTCTAGTTATGGCGGCAATTGAAGTAATGCATACGCTCTTGTTCTGTGCATGGCGGCGCCTTCTGAAATTTCTCCTTCTTACCATGTGATACAAAAATCCCCAAGCATGAGCGACATGTGACAATTCCCTAATGCACTGTTCTAGCGCTTATAAGCAACGGTTTATTCGTGAGTAGTGGTACGCAGGAAGTTGTATTATTTGAGGAGTATATACTTATGACCGCTGATAAAATAGCCGATGTTTGCTCTGTTAATTAAAATTCCACATTACT
>LQNS02278170.1:43487552-43505203 GCA_001587735.2 Parhyale hawaiensis
TCGACATCTGACAGCATCCAAAGTGAAGGAGTGCGCTCCGCACGCAGCACGAGTCTCTCTCCCAAAAACCTTGAGGGCAGGGAGAGAAGAATACAACCAATGCTTCCAATTATTGTACACCTTTTGAAACATGCAGAGCGTGCTACTCTTCTCCAGTGGGACAGGTTCACTAGATCATTATTAGCGCACAGTCTGCAGGCTGAACTAACAAGTCAGTCTAACAGACGCAAGTGTCAGCTACTGAAGCCCAGACCGGTGAGTAATACTCCAACACAGGCAGCAAAAACGCATAAAAACATCATAACTCAAAAAGTTATGAACGGACTTTCAAGAAAATTGCACATGCTCTTATTGCTATCAAAAGGCACAGATGATTAGATTTTGAAGTTTATGCAAAGAAAATTATGTTTTCAGAGCCAATTTGATTTTTTTTTGTCACCGTTGCCTCGCTTGGCGGAAGTATGCGCTCTCAGAGTGCTCTAGTTTCGCTAATACAATAGTACTCACGGATTAATAGCTAGGCCTGCATAATATTTAGATAGAGTTAAGGAAATGGGATAATACTTGGTAAAATAATTATCAATCAACAAATACCTATTATAATAGTAGGGTACCCGTTGACTCTAATTGTATCTTCATTCCCGTGGTATTGATTCTGCTATAAGAGATGCATTATCAGTGCCATATTGATTTCTATTTTGTAATCCAGAAAGGTGAGGGAGGTCAGCTCGTATTTTCCAGTGCAATTAGAAAAAGAAATTAGTAAAGGTGGGCAAATATCTATGAAGAACGACACAAAAAGTACTCACGAAGAATGAGACGGAGCGCATACATCAGGGGTGAGACTGGAATGAACTAGTAAAAAGCTTACCAATGGCTTTCATGCACAATATATTGGAAATACCATACGTTCCATCTATTTGCTCGAATACTGATTGCACGCTGAACTTCAACAGAACAAAAACTAAAAAATTATTCATTTTTGACAACTGCAAACCATAAACGGTGTAAAATTATTGGGCTTGAGTGGAGAGTTAAGGTAAAAAATAACTCATCCCTTATCTGTATTTTTCATGTAGAGAACACCAACCTCCCGAAGCTTATCTGGCATAACAGCAGAGTAAGCACTGATTTTTTTTTTTGTGGGGCAGTAATTACTGTAGCCTCGCAGATCGAGCTGTGATATTTTCCACTCATAGAGATGAAAAAATTTCTCTTCAGCTTTAATGTTTTCAAGAACGGACAAAATGTGAACATAGCCATAGGAGTCTCTCTCAATAGCACTAGGTAATGAAGCGTGAGAAGTGATAATGTGTTCATTGAAGATTTAAGTATATATATATATAGTTATCTGTCCACCCAAAAAGTTGCGGAAGGAGTTGAGTAATGTACATAAATATTTTGCAGAGCGTCTAGTGGGTTGAACTAGATGTGACCCATACAAAAAAACTAGAATTAGCTGGCCGTAAAAATAACGGCGATGAATTTTGTTTTCTACCCTCTTCCTAAAGCTGGGAATAGCATGGATCCAGCCAACTATAGACCAGTCTCCCTAACTAGCCACGTAGTGAATACGTTTGATAGAGTGTTTAAGAAACACCTTGTACATCATTTAGAAAGCAATCACCTGCTTACGTGAAATCAACATGACTTTCGCCATAAACGTTCAGCCCCTTCGCAGCTGCTTGGGCATTATGACTTTATTCTAGACCTACTTTGCCAAGGCAAAAATGTGGACGTAGTGTGTTTAGATTTTGCCAAAGCATTCCGTAAAGTAGACCATAGAATACTACTACTCAAACTCTTCAACATGGGCATCCGTGGAAAATGTCTTAGATGGATCGAAGCTTTCCTGACAAACCGAACCCAAAGTGTAATTATAAATAATAAAGTGTCTAAACGACAGCCGGTACTCAGTGGAGTCTCACAAGGCACCGTGCTTGGTCCAATACTCTTCCTCATCATGATAAGTGATATGGGGCACTAATGCAAGTTTGCCGTTCCCTCGTCATTCACTGATGACAGAGGTACAATCAGTGACAGACATACGGAATGTGCAACTAGATCTAACCAACATCTTTCACTGGACATCGGTTAATAACATGACCTTCAACGAATCAAAATTTGAACTTTTACAATACGGAAAAAACTTCTCCCTTACGTCCTACACGACGAGAGATATGAGAAAAATCGAAAGAAAGCAAATTTTAAGGGATCTTGGGGTAAAAATACACGATAATGTCACTTTTGAAGACCACATTGCTCGAGTTGTTGCCATATATAGGCAAGAAGTGGAGCGGATGGGTGCTTCGAACTTTCTCTTCGCGAGAGGAAGACACAATGCTCACCTTCTGGAAACAACTGATACTGCCGAGGATTGAATACTGTTCACCTCTTTGGATGCCAAACAAACGGAAAGACTTCGAGCGACTCGAGGCTATCCAGAGATCGTTCACTGCCGAAATCCGGGGCATGCACGATTCTATCACGAAAGACTTACTCAACTTCAAATGCACTCAATTTAAAGGAGATTCGAGCGCTATACAATCATATACCTATGTTAGGAATATTCTAGAAGGAATTACATTCAACGTCAATGGGCGAATCTAAGCCAGGCACTTAGACCGTATTGGTCGCACTTGTGAAGTGCCAAATCTAATCAAAACTGGTGGTTACGTAGTGGCCACAAAGTATTCTAATAGTTTCTCGGTCCGGGGTCGAGAATATTCAACAAAATGCCACGTCACATTCGAAATGTCCCCGGTACAGAGACTGCGAAATTTAAAAACTTGCTATACACATACTTACTGAAAGTGCCACATAAACCTGCTGTAAGCGGCTACGTGAACTGTGGGGATAACTCGTTGTTAGCTACCTCGCTGGTCACGGACTGCAGCATCACCTCTGCACAAGATGAGGGGCGTGAATAACGCCACCTGGACCTCGTCGGAAGTATCATCATGGTAATCAAAACGAGGCAGAAGAAGCTGAGTCATAATGATATTTTTTTTTTCTGGCAGTCAGGTGGTTTGTCTGAGACGTGAAAAATGGCAAAAATTTTGAGTTAGCTGGCCATCAAAACTGACGGTGACGGATTTTGTTGTCTGACCACCCAAAAACAGGTGGAAGGAGTTGAGTCATAATAATTATTTTTTTAAGTAGTCAGATGGGTTGACTGAGATGTGAAAAATGCTAAAACCTTAGACTTAGAGTATGCTGCTCTTAAAAAATGACAGCGTTGAATTTGCCCTCTACCGCGGGTCATGCTCCTACGTCACGGTGCGTTCTAGTATATTATAAGTTCAGTTAGGGCCGCAGAGTGTGTTCCTCCAATAACGTAAGTCTGGTGATGGTCTGTAATTATAAACACTTGAGATGAAGTTTGACAGTCTGTACAGGTGCATCGCTGTCATGAGCATTCACTTCTACAGATGAACTTACATTTTCAATACGTCGCTTGTAACTGAAGAGCTCTAGATGGCTCTTCAGTTACAAGCACGGTCACTGATTCACGTTCCCAATCAATACTAGCAGCAATTGCTCAGCAGTTGGTACTGTAAGAAATCACTTCCACTTTCTACTAGCAGAAGCTTTACAGCCGTTCTAGTCAGACGTTTAGGCGCTATAACAACAGATTAGATTGGGGCGCTTTAAAGATACGTTTTTTAATGATGTCACTTTATTGAAGAAATTTTAACATTTTCTGTGCCACAAGTTACATAAAAACTGGGGTTGCTTGAGTACTGACCGCAAAGCAGCAGCAACGTGCAGGTGTCTGGTATTGCATGGACAATAATGCCAAGTGAACAACTTTATAGTGGGATCATTCCCATCGCTTCATGTTAGAAGCACTTCTTTTATGGTATGTACGTTGAGCATACTAGTATAATGTCACAGTTAAATTATAATACACACGCCCCAGAGGGCGACAGATTGTGTGTTAAATTGAACAGGATGGGACGGCGAAACTCGGCTAGCCCACATAGCATAAAATTTCTAGCAGACCTGTTAGTACGGCCAGCTCTATAAAGGGGCTTTGGGGGCCACTATCCCTCCCCCTCTTTCAGCATGAAAACAAAAGTAAAAAATGGCATAAAGAATTCTTAAAGATCTTTCTTCACACCCAGATATGAGAATAAAAAAAATGTTTCGAAAGGCTTCATAATAATGAAATATGAAGAGCAAGTATAATAATAAATACAAGTCGACTAATTGAAAATATTAACGTTTCGGGATGAAAAATCCAATCATCAGAAAATAAGGAAATTAACCTACAACCTATAAATAAAACTTTTTTTATTTTCTAATCAATGAGGGAATCATTGATGTTGTCGGGGGAGGTGTAAAATGCAAATGGCTGCGCGCAGGGGCTGGATGCGAGCGATCCTGTACAGTCGGCAGATTTCAGGCTAAGTGAGAGCAGTATGGAGCAGTACAGCCTAGGTCATAATATTGAGTCTGGGTTTGGTTCTATGAATGTGGGGGGACTCTAATGTTGTGAGCTCGATGGGATTGGAAGAGTCTATTCAAGCTAGCCAATTCTAGTTGCGTATAAAATACCGTCCTACCCTTTTGCAAAATTCTTCGTTTCATTACTTGAACCTTTAACAACCAATCGGTGCACCGAACGCAATTCATATGACTTTCCAGACCGAATCAAAAACCTCCAATTGCCTCCCAATGCCCACTTAGCCACCATTGACATCACCTCCCTTTTCAAAAACATCCCCGTAGAGGAAACATATTACTTGTAACAAAGTCTTTAATGACACGGACCTATTCCACAACATGGATAAACCTACCTTCAGAACTTTCCTTGGCCTTGCCATCAGAGATTCCTTCTTCATGTTTAACAATGGACTGTACAAGCAAATAGATCGAGTTTCCATGGGCTCCCCACTTAGTCTATCGCTAGCAAATATCTTTCTCTGCCATCATGAAACTCTTTATCTTAACGACTGCCCACGTAACTTCAAACGGATCCATTATAATCGTTATGTAGATGACACCTTCCTCATATTCGACAATCAAGCAGATTCTGACTTTTTGCTGCAATATTTGAATAGCAAACATCCAAATATCAAATTCAATGCCGGAAATCAATCATCGAGCAAAGACGACTTAGGGGACAACTAATAGAAACATTCAAGTGCTTGAATGGCTTCAACGACGTACCTACAATGGGACTCTTTGAAAGAGACCTAAATGATCGCTTGCAAGACAACGGTCAAAAACTCAAGCATAAAGCTCGAAGAACGACCTTAAGTCATTAGTTCTTTCCGTATTTCATAGTCAGCATTTAGAATAGACTCCCTTCCGATGTTATTGGTGCGGAGTCAGTCAACGCGTTTAAAAATCTTCTGGACACACATTGGGAGAGACATCCTCCACAGCTAAGAACTCTTCCTCCAGGAGTCGTAAACTCTTAACGGCCAAAGCTTCCGAAGCCAGCTTCATCCGTCTTCTTCTCTCTCCTGCTCCAACTACTCAGTTTGACATCTCCAAGCTCCGTATATCAGCGGCTCTTGATCGTGCTTGCGTGCATTCATGATCGTCTCTTTGGCAGGGATTCTTCCCCCGTTTTTCTCTTTTCTTCAGTCTTCTATATCCTACTGACATAATGGCAATAGCTCATAGTGGGCCGTGGCGTAAGTTCCGGTGTCGCTTTGGGAATGGGCCTCTTGGTTCGTCTACTGCCGCCTATCTAATCTAATCCTCCTGCCTCAATTTGGGTGGATAGCAAACACAATTCGTCGCCGTAATTTTTGATTGCCAAGTAATTCTAGTTCTTTTGGCATGGGTCATTTCTAGGTGAACTCACAAGACTCTGTGCAAAAAAAAACATGAACATTGCTCAACTCCTACCACTTTTTGTGTGGACAGACAAATATACAAATATATATACTTAAATCTTCAACGAAAACATCATCACTTTTCTTTTTTCGTTCGCGGGTGATAAGCTTCTTGATTGCTCTTCAAGTTCGGCAAACAGCTTAGCCTAGCGATTGGCAACATATTGCACGTTTATTTGTAATGAATATTTTCTATATTTAAGATATTTTGAATCACTAGTTGCTTAAAATTTAATGATAGCGAACGACATATATTCGTTTTTTGTTCTCTTTCGCCTGCACCAAGGTCGCTGCTAGTGGGAATTTTGAGTCCCCTTGACCCACTTCCACTCAGTCTGGGTCATGGAGGTCTAGACATCTTAATTTGGCAGAGAGATGCTACAAAAGCCACCCGCCAGATTACGACGACCCGTACCCTAGTCTGCGTGACTCTTGTTAACAGCTGTGGCCGCGCGCCCTGGTGATTTGCTCGCTTCTTCAACCAGGCCAGACACTGGGGGAGGGTGTCTGTGTACATCTCTTTTCCAGTTCTACCATGTATTTTCTCATTCCATGTGATGAGAACATTAAAAAAAAGTTGGGTAGAACTTGCGCACCTGGTACATTTTTGAGGGGGGCCATGGGGGGCTTAAAATTATAAATTGTACACCGATTGTTCTGAAACTTGCTCATAATATGTGTTTTTGAAAAAAACAAACACATTTTGTTCATAGAACTTTTTTGATTTAGGCCTTAGTTTTTGAGATAATTGGAAATATATATAGATATATAGGTATTTTTGGAAATTTCAAAACAATAGAACTCAATGAGTTTTCATGCTTGATAAAAATGATAGTTTTGGAATCCTTGAAATATTCCTGGCTAAGCTACATATACAGCTGGACTCTCCATTTTCTATTTCGTTGCGATTGCTAACTAAAATATAGGGTAAAAGCAAAGGATTCGGTTTTCGGCTGTGATAAAAAATATTATGAGGGAAAAAATGGAAAATCCGGCTCTATAGTTTTATTAAGATTGCTTCAAGGATTCCCAAACTGTCCTTTTTTAGCATGAAAGCTCATTGAGTTCTATTCTTTTGAAATTTCCCAATAATACATATATATTTCCCATTGTCTCAAAAACTAAGGCCTAAATAAAAACAATTGTACGAGTGAAATGTGTTTCTTTTTCAAAAATACATATTCTGACCAAGTTTCAGAACAATCGGTCAACAATTGATAATTTTAAGCCCCCTCCATGCCCCCCTCAACAATGTTACAGTGATGAAGGTTCTACCCAATTTTTTGTAATGCCCTCGTCATATGGAATATGAAAATACATGGTAGAGCTGTAAAAGAGAAATGCACACAGACACCCCCTCCCCTCCCCACAGCCTCGACTAAACCAGAAAATCATAAATTTATAGGGCTACCAATCCTAAATCTGACTAGGACCCATATACTGATTCAGTTCGACAATAAAACCTCTCAGTGACTCTTTGCATTCTCTTAGCCTAATTTTTTACGTTCTTTATGAATGACAATGGGTGTTGAAGAGCAAAATATACTATATCCTGTATAATTCCCAGAAATAGAGCGCGCATTGCTGTCCCTCTGTAACTTCCTAGTAAGCATATTTTATGTTATCGCACGGACGAGACTTCTGTGCAGGCGTCCGGCACTCTGGAAGGATTTGCTCAACGAACACCTCAAGAGTGCGACGCACTTACAGCTAATTCACTTGATCTGCCGGAACGAGCAACTTTACATGGCACCCGCACTCAAGTTAGGTTGGAGAGCTCTGCAACTTCCGGCAGTGTTTGGACATGGCATCTATTCTTAGCTCAGAGATTATTTCGAGCAATTGGAAAAGTTCGCGCACTACGCCTCAGGTCAAAGAGGTGCACCAGGTGTGTTTCGCCTGAGAGGCAGGGTTTGTCGACAGAGCAAGGCAGTAATAGAAACGAATATCACTTGTGATGGTCAAACAAAGCGCCACCCAAATTGGCAGCTATGAGAAGAGGCGCTGAGAGATCTCGACTTTCCAGTCCAAGAGGAGAGTGTCGCTGGGCAGCAGTTGGCAGGGCACTCAGGCAGTCGGGTATCTGCTGCATGGTAGCTTGAAACATGTACCACGTACACACTCTTACCACTATCTTGTTAAATGAAGCACTTTACTGGCTACGTAAATGTGAACGTCGCTGCTACGATCACTACCACTAGCTTCTAAGCAACAGACTGCGCAAACGTGTGATGTTCAGCAATCCACAGCGACACAGTTGTTGGTCGCTTGCTCCGGGTTGGCTCGCTTGATTGTTCTTTGGTTGGTCCTCTCCTCCGTCACGTTATTGAGGATTTAGATTAAAGAAAATACATTCACTGAACAACTAGTGGAGATACCATAAAATTTCAGCCATTGGAGTTACGGTAACAAGTACAGCAGCTGAAATATATTGTCAAAAGTAGAAATACTGCATTTTCTGAATTTGCTTCGCTTTGAAAATTAGCTCTGTGCTTTTTAATGTGACGATGATGATTCTTCTTCTGACCGTGGTAGATGAAAGGCGGCATTTTTGATAGAGTTTTTGATCCTGTCGGGCATGAGCTACCTATATCGCACATTTTTTAGCTACATCTTCTTGCAGCAGTTAGAGAAGCTCAGTCTTGGTTGGCAAATTTATTCACATTATTCACAGCTGGAGTGGCACTAATGCCCAACTTGACACCCGTGCCTTCAGCATTGCAGGTATTCTAGAATATGTATCAGTTTCAACTGGATCATATATAGCCTATCCTGTATGGTGGTAGAATATTATGAATGTAGTACATATTGTGTTGTCGAAAAGGGGTAAAACTTGGTAGAGTTCTGCATCTGACGCGCACCCCGCACAGTTATGGCGGCGACTGCGGGCCGGCGGCGCTTTGCTTGTAATGAATTTCCGTAATTGTGTCCGAACTAGCGAGTTGGTAATCCGCTGGTCAAAAACTGCTGCAGCCTCAGCGTAAATATTAAGAAGAACCACTGTAAATTTTATGCATCGCACGCTACAGCGCCGTGAACATATTGCCAAAGTATGTCACATGTGTGTGTGACCGTAAGTTTACATTATCTGTTTATGTTGCTATATATTAGCGGACCAGGCCGTCAGAAATGACAGCCAAGATTTGCATTGGCACTTCTTCCGTGTTCGCGCTTGTGATCATTGTTCTATATTAAGGGGGCTGCTCCGTAGTCACCGTAGCGACAGCCTGATTTTTATTTTTTTAAATAATAAAAATTTCACTTCTTGATGCACAGTTCTTTTTTCTGGCAGGCCAACTAACGGAGAATAAATTGATTTCGCTCGCGATAAATTTTAGAAAACAGTACAAGGAAACTGATTTATATTTAGCTCCTGGCTCTAGCAATACTAAGAAGCAAACGAGGACATCAGCCTGTCTGATCTCGAATTATAAGAAGCCAATCTTCGTTGAAGGAAGATGAAGAAGATAGCGGGTAAAAAGAAAATATTCTCCTGAATGCAACAAACTTAGCCCAAGTCCACGATGTACATAGGGCACGTCATCTAACAAAAGAAACAGTTTTATTTTACGGAGGAGTAGCACCGGGTGAAAGGCACCTGTACCACAAAACCCCAAGACTCTTGTACGTAGTTCAGTAGTTCAAGAATAGAATTTTGCAGATAGAAGCGGGGAACGCAGGATCAACGCGCATGGGAACAACAAGTCGGGAAAGAAGAGGAAGAACAAAATAAAGTATGAAAAAGTAGGAGTATGAAATCGGGAAGGAAGCAAAGTGGGCACGAAAGACAGACGTCCCGAAGGCCTAGCTAATGGCTGAGGCAACCTACACGAGCTCCCTGGGGTTGCCGGGCCCCATAACATAGGATGGGCGAATGTGAACCAACCTAACCCTATGGCCCATCCTATGCCCCCAGAGAGGGAACATCAGTTATACGCTTCTCATTAACAATTACGTATAACCAAACGCGTTCCCTTACCTGCCTTTCTGATATTGCCCTAAATGATCGTCGCGCTCGGAATTTGTGGAGTTTCCTGCACCGCCCGACCGCCGCCTGCACGAACCACGCGACCTTTTGACAGGCTGAGCCTCGGCCTAAATGAGAGCGCAGCAGCGCCATTTATTGGGTAATGGCATGCCACGGTAGTGCTTAGTCTGCTGCTGCTGGTGGTGCCGTTGCTCTGGGGTCCTGTGTAGAGGCTGAGTATGTCAGTGGTGCGGGTGTTGTGTTGGTGAGGATAGTGGTAGTGAGACTAGTGTAACAGCGGGAAGTGTTATTATTGAGGGTAGTGATAGTAAGGGTAGCGGTGGTGAGGGTAGTGGTCGGGAGGGTAGTATAAGTACGGCCTGTACTAGTGAGCGTAACGTTAGTATGGACTATGGCAGTGAAGGTACTGCCTGTACGTAAGTGAGTGGGTGATAAGTTGATAACTTTACCCTAACACAAGGGATCCATGTAGCTTGGACCTTGTCTCTAGGTCGCACTAATGTTGTATCTTAGCATTGGCCACTTTTCTTTTTCGGAATGTTTATCCAATATAATTTTTCTGGCTAGGATCAACATTGTCGATGAATGTTCAGCCAATAAAGCAGTTGCTTATGCTATCTAGCTAATGCCAATGTATTGATTTAATATTGCGGGCTATTCTTAGCATTAATAAGACATTCGACTTACCTTACAGCATTTGATAGGGTGCGCAACTACTCTCTGTTTAAGTGAATGCTGGAGAAACAAATGCCTCCTTACATTGTAAAAACACTAAAGTATTGGTTTCAAACTCAGAGATGCTACGTAAAATGGGGGACGCAAATGTCATCAGCGTTCGCAAGATTAATGGTATACGACAAGGAGGCTTACTGTCTCGCATTCTGTTCTACAGTATAACTTCATTGACTGTATCCATACAAAGTTGAATGCAGCTGGAGTAGGCTGTCATATTAACAATAAAGCAGCTAATGCCTTTAGTTATGCCGACGACATGGTGCTTGTTTCTTTCCATGCCACAGGATTACAAAAATTGCTTGCAATCTGTGAGAGCCAAGCGAATAATCTCTATATTGAGTATAATACGGTAAAAACAGTGTGCATGTATATTGGGCCTAGGAGTAAGAGCGTGCCTAGTCCTAAACATTCTGTTTGAATGGTGTGGAGCTTACGTACGTTAACAGTTTATCTTACCTGGGTCACAACATCACTGATAATTTTCATTATGACCAGGATATAGAGAAAAGAAACGCGAAAGCTCCACGGAGTTGGCAACCCGTTAATCAGGAAATTCAGTCATTGCTCTGAGCACGTCAAATGCCAGCTGTTCCGAACCTATTGTTACCCCCTGTATTTTAACTCACTTTAATGTAACTTTAATAAGAAATCTATTGAGCGCTTGCGTGTTGCTTATAACGACATATTCCGCATATTTATGAAAGTGTCTAGGTCTAATAAAGCAAGTCTAATATTTGCTCAGAAGTACACTCATTGTCTCAAAGTCAGAACCAGAAAATGCGCCTTGAGCCTAAAACACAGGATTGAAAACTCTAGAAATTCATTACTAAAAGTCATACGTAATGGCCCTGGTTACAAACGACGTAATATGTATTTACGATGGCAGCGCATACTGTTACCTGATGGAGGCCAAGCAATAAGGCGTAATGAAGTCTAGAATGTAAGACCACTGCGACAAGTCCTTTGCTTGTAACCTAGAAATAAGATACATCCTCTTGTGTACCATGTAGCATTCCAGTGTTGTAATGTCTCCATGAGTATTTAAAGAAAGTTTATTATTATTATCGACGGGATTTCACGACCCAAATTGGATCGGTTGAGCGATCTTTTGCTCTATGCTCTAGCGCCGGGCCGCATCCCGCAACCTAGGCTCAGAGCACTTTGCGAATGATGTACGCTGTTCCAAGCAGAGCGCTTTTCTGGAGGGTTCCTGGGTGGAAGTGGCCGCACTTCAGCTCTCGCATGGCTGTCTTGAGATTCTTGGACATTGCCCCCAGAGTTACGATGACTACTGGAACTGGAACGACGTCGACCTTCATCTGCCACAGTCGCTGTAGTTCGATGGCAAGATCGCGGTACTTTTACTTCTTCTCCGTTTCCTTATCGATGATTCTGGAGTCGAAGGGGATTGAGACGTCGATCAGTTTGGACGACTTCTCCTGTTTGTCTTTTACGACGATATCCGATCGATTGGCTTGAAGTTTTTGATCAGTTTCCATCCGCTTGTAAAAGTAGATTTGCACGGCTTCATTTTCGACCACGGGCGCGGGCTCGTGCTCGTACCACCTATCACTGACTGGGATGTTATGGATCCGCAGGAGGCTCCAGTGGAGGTGTATAGCAATTTTATCGCGCCTGCGCTTGCATTCCTTTGCGCCAGCACTCCGCACTCGCTCATCACGTGGTTGATGGTTTCGTCCGAGCTCTTGCAAATTTTACAGGTAGTAGGCACGTTTCTCCTATCGATCTTGTTTTGGATGTACTAGGTTCTGAGGGCTTGCTCTTGAGCTGCGAGGATGGTGCCTTCTGTTTCCCGTTTCAGCTCACCCCTCAGGAGCCAGTTCCAAATGTCGGGGACTATTTTGTCCCGAACAGCCTTGAGGTACTGGCCGGAGATCTTCATGCTCTTCCATTTCTTAGTCCGATCGAGTCGTCGTCACTCTTTGAACTGCTCAGCTGTTTTGGTCTCTTTCAGCAACTTTGTTTCGATTAAGCATCGTGCCCACGGGCCGTCGCTGTCCCTGAAGTGTTGGGAGAGTGCTCGTTTTTCTGCTTCGACGCAATCATCGACGCTGATGAGGTATGGCCCCCTCTCTTCTGTTGAGATAAAGTCTGTGTACGCACGATCTTGGGTGCAGTGCTCGAAAGATGGTCATGAGCTTAATGTCAGTGCAGTCCTTCTTAGTCCAGTTAATAATGCCAGCAGAGTTGCGGACTACGGCAACGCCCAGGTGTTAATGGCCTTAATGGTGTTGCCCCATTGAGGTGTAACTTCAGGATGAGCCGAAGTCGGGTGCGGTACTGCTTCCGAATGGAATCTTTCATCGTTCTGTGGAGAATGGTGTAGTACTCCATGACACCCAGGTACTAGTTACCTGTCTCCTCGATGTCCTTGATGGTACCTTCTTCGATGATGATTCCTCGAACGCAGTAACCTCTCCCCTTTCGATGCTAAGGACTCCGCATTTGCTAACACCGAATTGCATCTTGATGTTTTGGGAGTACTGATGGACTATAAAAAGGAGCTGCTCTACTTGATCCTTTGATGTAGCGTAGAGCTTCAGGTCGTCGATGTATAGCAGGTGGTTGAGCTTCATGCTACGGCTGTAGTTGCAGCAATGGCCGGCCTTATTTAGGGTCTCGGAGAGGAGGATCATGGTCAGGGCAAAGAGCAGTGGAGATAGGGAGTCGCCGTGGAAGATGCCCCGCTTGATGCTCACCTCGCCGAAGGGTTTATTGCGCTTGTAAGCTGGGTGTTCCAGTTGGGCAAGGTCGTCGCGATTAGGTTACGGATGTTGCCGGCAATGCCGTAGATGTTCAGGCATTCCAGGATCCAGGAGTGGGGGGCCATGTCGAAAGCCTTCTTGTAGTCAACCCAAGTCATGCCTATTTTTTTTCCTTTTGCTCCTGGCGTCTTTCGTGAAGAGCTTGTCGACGAGCAAGTGGTTCTTCGTGCCCTTGGTATTCCTGCGGCATTCTTTTTTTCATCGGGTAGGAGCTTCTTCGAGTCCAGGTGTTGATAGACTCGCTCGTAGATTATGCCCGTGAGCACTTTCCACATGAGCGGGAGGTACGTTATACGTTATGGGGCGGTAGTTACTGACTCCCGTGCCCTTTGCCTTGTCATACTGGTTTAGGACCGTCTTCCCCGTGGTCATCCAGGTGGGCACGGATCCGCTTTGCAGGCACTCGTCGAGCTGTACAGCAATTTTGGAGTGCGGCGAAGTGAAAGTTTTGATCCAGTAGCCTTGCACCATATCTGATCCGGGTGCTTTCCTATTCTTGGTTTTGCTCCACTGCTTTTTGAGGTGGTGACTGGAGATGGTAAGGTCTGGATCTGCTGCGACGTTCTTCTCCTCGACGTCGTGGAGCTATTCTGCGGTATTGTTGTGGCGTACGTCTATGCTCCAGACGTCACTCCAGAATCGGATGCTCTCTTCTGCGTTGGATGAGTCAGAGCTCGTCTCTTCTCCTCAAAGGGTTTGATAGAGGCATTTTTGGTTGGTGTTGAATAGCCGATTCTGATGGAATCCAGCTACGCAGAGAGCCGCTGCTTCAGGGTGTCTTCTAGGTTGGTCAGGCCGACTTCATGGCACCGGTACCTCGACTCGAGCAACGTCTTCTTTTCCTCGTCGTGGAGATTTCCTCTGCGCCTTTCGGAGACCCAGCTGAGATGTTTCCTGATCTCAGCAATGCTCTTCTTGAGGCGGTGCTTCCAAGGAAGATCCTTTTTCCGCTGGGTCCGCTGTGGTCGGTGTTGTACCTCAAGGATCCTCACTGTGAGGTCTGCTCCAGCTTTAATGAAGACGTTCGACTCCGTGATATTGTTGGTGTGGATTTTACCAATCACTGAGTTGACACGGAAAGCAGCTGCACTAATCTTCGGTTCCGGTAGAAGTCGTAGGCTGGGATGACATTTTGGCGTTGTTTCTACGCCGGAGCTCCGGAGTAAGTCCCGCAGCTCCAGCAAGTCACTCCGCTGCTAGCCAGACAAGCCGCGATCTATTACTTCTTCTGATTCGTTCTGGCTCATATTGGGAGCCGGTAGGTGTCAAGGCCCACGTGGGAGCGATCGATTGGGGTCGTCAGAGTCGATCTCAGATGGAATATCGCCTTCGTCGGTGGTTCCCTCAACTAGAATGGAAGGTCGCCTAGCAAGTTCCTAACTTAGGTGGAAACCTAGGCGGGGTCACTGGTCGGGTTGAACCCTGGCGTGCAGGTTCGTCAGCAGATGGAGAGGCAACTTGAGTTTCCATTCTCGCAGCGATTTGAAGCCGATCCTCTTCGCTGAGGAAGTTTTTGCTGGAGATTTGTCGGATTTGGCCACTAAGAGAAACCTGTGGGAAATGGCCCGTGATGCCTTTCTCGTCCCACAGCTGCTTGAGATAGCGCGGCCCCTTGTTCTTTCTGGCGACGAAGCACTCCCACAGCACAATTCGGTCTTCCGTTTACCACTTGTGGCGCGTGCGGCGTTGCGTTGGGAGAGTCGCCTCCTCCGTCCCCCGCGGAGAAAGAGGAGCCTGCTCCCTCACACTCCCCTCTCCAGTAATATTCTCTCCAGCATCGGAATCCTGGCTAAGCAATACCGATGGGTGTGTACCGCGTTCACGAACGGCCTCTGCTTCACGCACAGGAGACCGGACGAGCGATGGACCCAGTCTCTGTCGTGTTCCAGTGACGCCGTTAGAAGGGGTATCTCGATTGTGTCGCATCTGCATGATTACATGGTAACCCTCGGCGGCCGGGCCTGATAACCCTCAGGCGGCGGGCAACTTAGTGTCTGCGAAGATGGACTACCTTTCAGGGCTTAGGAGTTCCATCTACCCCAAGCTGTCGAACGCATTCAAGGAGTTGACTCTTCCTCCTGAATCAGCCGTTGTTCTTTTCGTTGGCTATCTTCGACATTGATGGTCCTTTTCAGCCATCAGGGGTGGTGAACTCTCCACCTGTAAGTTCGTACGCCTGGTTAAGCTGAGATTCAGCATGGCCAACCAGTGATCTACAGGACATTGACTGGGTTAGCCGCTAGTCTTTCGGCAGGTTGTCGTTGGCCTTCGATGATCTAATGCTCATCCGGCTTTTTTTGTTACGCATTTCCTCGTAACAGGGTTACCTGCAACACCCTCCTGTGTCCGACTCATACACCCCGATGGATTCACGGGCCGGTGGTTGACACAGGGTTTGCCAGTTATCCCGCTGGCGGTCGGGGCTTATTGTTATTATTACACGTAAATATAGGACGTTAATGATAGTGAACAGTCTTCAATGTAAAATTTTCTGGGCTTCACTCAAGGGGGCAGGAATACAAATAAGGTTGCAATAAGTTTGCATTTGATATATGGGTGTTTATTCGTAATTAACTCAATGCGTCGTCGTTTCTAAATAGGAAATCACTAATCGTTGCATCACTGCTGGAAGTTTTATTGGTCTAATTTGCTATCCAATAATATTGGCTTCGGTATATTATCCTTGCAACAGAAATTTGTTTATTTTCCTGATACTTTTAGTACAATAATGTATAAATTAAATTCGCTGTATGATTTATAGGGCTTTATCATAAAGCGTTCCCCAAGAGTGACTCTCTAAAGCGGGAGATACACTGGCCCCAATTGCTGCACCGAGTCCTGCCCTGAATGCCTGTCCGCACCGGGGGCACTCTCGTCGTTCGCGACGATTTCTGTGCGTGTTTGTGTAAGCGGATCGTGTGCGTGCGGGCGGCGTTCACGTTCGTGTGCCGCGCCGCTCGCTGTATCGCAGATTAAGTTAGGGTAGGTAAGGTTAGGTTAGGTTAGGGAAGGTTAGGTTAGGTTGGGTTAGGTTGTGTTAGGTTAGGTTAGAAGGTTAGGCTAGGTAGTGTTTATTTTAGCCGTGACGCGCGCAAGAAAGCTTACTTGATGGCAAAATCGTCGCGAACGACGAGAGTGCCACAGGAGCTACCTGATACAGTGCAGCATTGAAGCCTTCACGGGCGGCCACTGTCGCGCGGCCCGCGCCAACACTTCAGTAACTCCAGGATGCAAAGAGGACTCACGAAAAATTAGCACCAAAAAGTGACGTCATCATCGACAAATCTATGGCTGAGCAGCCTAAGAGTATTTTAACTAATTTCACCAGAAAAATCGTCTTAAGTTGCGAAATTCATCTCTACCGTAAAAATAAATGAAGATAATATATACTAATTTAGCAATTATCTGTAGAAAATTGCAGTGCATGTTGGTGGAAACGTTCACAACACTAGCGCCGAATTGGTTCCCTTTCGTAGACTCAATTTAACTTCTTTTCTTGATTGAAGCCTAATTTACACTTCATATTCACTTCACAGTACTCTTCACAGAATATTTATATTCCTTACCAACAAATATAAGCAGCATTATAGCCAATTCTGTACGCGAGAGAAACCACAGTAACAGTTAGCCTATTGCTCGAACTTTCTGTACTTGGCGACAACATTTTTCGTTATTTTGCAGCTCAAGTAGCTGGTCAGTCTTGAGCGGGAGACTGAATGAAATAGATCGAAAAAATACGATGATATGTTCAAGAAAACAATATACGAAGGTCTGAGGTCCCACACCTAAAACACTTCGATTCGTCGGTGTGATGTAAATTTGCTACGCGCGGTCACAGCTATGTTTTATTTCAATTCTATTTAGTCCTCCCGTTGCATTCTTTGCTTCCTGAGTAACTCAGTTGCTTGAAAGACAGTGGGCGGTGAGGTTGAGTAAAGGACTTCTATTCTTTACGGAGGTTGTATGTCAAAATCATCTGCTGCTGAATGCGCCTTGGATCGTCATCTTCATTGGAAAAGTACGTTTTTGCTTTGAACCGCATCAACCTCATCTTGGCAACTTGCTGGTGAGTGTGAGTGAGGAACTTCTCTCTTTAACTCTAATTACTAACCAACCGAACCCTGCCCAAGGAGAGTAGACACCACACTACCGGCCTGCAAGACCGTAAGGGGAACCCCATTAGGGTAGGGGGGGACGGCAGGTCAAGGGGTGTGGTCCTCCTTGGGGTCACCCAGGGTTGGCCCCCACTAGGCTCCCCGACTAACTTCACATACTACACACGCACACACG
>LQNS02278170.1:43511420-43536815 GCA_001587735.2 Parhyale hawaiensis
ATTGTCAACGAAACCAACGAAACATAATTTTTCACGGGCAGTGGACAATTATTTCCTTAAGCTTACTGTTTTCCTCTGACAAAGCAGTTTTTTCTTCTTAGGTCAAAATTTGAGCACCACAAACGAAACAGATATTTGAGGTGGAAAGACGGTATCAACGGTATCATTGCTACGGAACGAACTCATTGTATATAATCTGCCATTTTGTTTAAATTTGTTGCAGTGTTTTGCTCATGTTGCTTCTGCATGTCAATATAGAAGACCTAAGGATGACAGCACGACAAAGGATCAATGAAGAAAATTGAGAAGCAAATGAGAGAAGAGGAGATGCCCCACCGGCCTAGAGGCATTAGGCAAACGTATTCATTATTGCGTGAATTTTTCACGCACGGGTCCACTAGTATGTGAGAATACCTGTTGCACAATTTTATAAATTGTTTCTTCCGCCAAGGAGGTTATGTTTTCGTCGTGCTTGTCTGTCTGCCTGTTTGGATGTTTGTCTGTCTGTCTCTCTGTTTGTCACCAAGATAACTCAAAATGTTCTGAACTGACTTGGACGAAATTTACAGGGATTGTTAGGAGGAATAGATGATTAACTTTTGGTGATGATATGTCCATCCGTTTGTTTGTTTGTGTGCTTCTTTTTTCTCAATACTATAATTCAAAAAGTTATGAATGGAGTTTTATGAAATTAACATGAGTTGTTAGGCATACAACAAAGAATAAATGACCAAATTTTGGTAATGATCCGTTTGTTCTTTCGTCCGTTTGTCACTGTTTTTAATTTTATGCTTGTTAGCACAATAACTCAAAAATAATGAATGGATCTTTATAAAATTTATAGGGGTTATTAGTAATGTTAAAAGACATAAATGATTAAATTTTAGTGCAGATCGGTTTGTTCGTTTGTATGTTTGACTCATGCTTCTCTTAACGTTTGTTAGCAGTATAACTTAAAAAGCTATAAACGGATCTTCAAGAAAATTGCACACGCTGTAATTACTATTAAACGGCACAAATGATAAGATTTTGGAGTTTATACAAAAAAAAAAAATTATGGTTTCAGAGCCAATTTGAATTTTTTGCTACCTTTGCGTCGCTTAGTGGAGGTATGCGCTCGCAGAGTGCTCTAGTTGGAAATGATATCTCCTTTTTTGTCAGTAAAGAAGACGCAAAACTTCGCTAAGCCGTATCAGATGGTTCAAGATTGGAGGCAACGCTCCACTGCCTGGCAGTGGGAGATTCCTATGCAAGTCTCCAATCCATACACCACAAGAATTTCCTTTCATAGTTTAGACAATATAATTTCTGAAACGTGCAAAGCAATTTACCAAGTGATCACAGATCATTTGAAGGTGTGTTCTACTTTACACAAATAACGATCAATGAATGAGTGAATGAATGATATATTTGCAAGTGTTTAACATTTACATTATAAATACACTTTTACATTGAGTAACTGCCCAATGCTACTCCTAGAAACAGCTCTATACGGATAGATATTACTTAAATTGAGACAGCTATTTCCGAAAGAATTTAAGAAAAATGTAGGTACATTAAATGTTGAAGGATGAGCATATATCCTTGGCGATCTTCCTTGCTTCCTTCACGTTTTCAGCTCTTCTGAAGTTTTCCGTAGACTTGTTCCATAATTTTCGGGCCTGCACAACGAGACTTGTATCTTTCCAGTTACCCCTGATTTGGGCAATCCACTCCCTCAAAGTAAGTAAATAAGGATACTGATACGTATGAGAAACATTTTAATGTCAGAAAATATGTAATTCCTTCTTAGTAATGAAGAGCAACATATTAGCTCTTGTCCGTTCAAATGCTACATAGGCACGGCATGGCAGCGACGAGAGCCACAATTAGTCCGTCCAACGGCTGCAACAGCACTGCTTCATGCTTGAGTTCATGCCTATTCCAACACGCTGGTATGGCGCACATGCCGCCCATTGCTGCCGCCAAGCTAGGTTTTCGCTGGGTGCACGCACTCAGGGCATGAGTGCGTGCAGCAATCGCTGCCAGTGTATCGCTACCACTACCCATTTCTTGGCACATGTTGGTAGAACATTGGTCCAGTATCGGTTGACAAAGCCCCAACATTAACCCAACTGTCCAACATTGTTCCGATCTCTACTCAAGGTTATTTAGCTACGTGGGAACCCTGTCCCATCTAGGGCATCAGCAATACTTCAGCGCTGTATTATCTGGCTCAGGTATTTGCAATATATGCTACAGTAATGAACGTTGCTCTGCAAGAGCACGCTGATAGCAAAGCATAGGAGGCAGTACTTGCCTTTTTAGTGTGCTGGCTCGCTTTCTTAAGGCGCAACAGTTTTGTGAGCATATCGTGAGTCGGCCGCAACACTTCTTTTGAGTGCTTATTGATTCTTGGTCTCACTATCCTGACACAGGCAGAGTCACACGCCAGTCTATTGGTCTTCATAGGCATACACTGTATACTGAGCTTCCGAATGTATCCCTACGGCCGAACAACGAAAAATTGGCCAGCTGCCTCAGTATTTAATCGGCGCTGTGACCACACATCAGTAGCGACACATTCCGGCGACATCGCATTACTCAGGATTGTTTGAGACCTGCTTACTTTCCAGCTATGTTTTATAATATTCGATCTTGCCTTCATGGATTTTGTTAAAGCATCACAACCTTTCATGTTCTACACCGGCAGTTTTCGACCTATTTCCGCAGTATAGCTGAATGGGGCTAATGTTACAGTAGTGTAACAAAACATATCATAGACAATGATTTGGTTAATATGACTAATTGGGTCAACGAAACACATTCGACTGTGAAGATCAGCGAGAAAGGTTCTTCGTTGTAGTTATGGTAGACTATCTGCTGCACCCGCAACACATTAGATTTCCAGTGGTGAGAGATCTACTTATGTGCTATGGTTAATACGAAGACTGTTTATCATTGGTCCTCACAACCAAATGTGCTTCCTCAAACCATTTAGTTACAAGTGCTAGAAATTTCCCTGGGTGGATATGGAGCTAAACTAGTGAGCGTATAGGGCCAGCGCAGAGCAACGCTTATAGCATTATCATAAGCAAAACTGATCATTTGTAAAGATGTTATATCGATTGCTGTTAATATCAGCGAAAGAACTCTCTATACGTCTACGCCCCATCATAATGAAGGTCTGCCATAAGCAGTTACACCGCACAAACTTGGCCAATATTCTTTTTCTCGTCCAAGAGATGGAATAAATCTGCATTTCTGAGCCATCAAAGGCATGTTCTTCCGGCAGCTCGCCCGCTGTACCAAAATTGGCTCGGTCTTCAGAGAAGAAACCACTCGAGGTTTTGCTCGACAAGCTCCGTGTGACTGGCAGCGTCGCAGCAGCCCTGCACTCCAGTTGCCGGCACTACGAGCGTAAAAGGTTGTAGAGGCAGGCGTGTGTTAATGAATATGTGTTGTCGAATAATCGATATTCTCTGCTGAACAGATGTCATAGCTCATTCAAAATATCCCAAAGCTCATAGTTTTCTTTTTCACGCTCTAACATTTTAAAAGCCTCCTAGTTAAGTCCGTTCTCATACTGTAGAGTTCACTTGATGCTTTGCTCCGTGTGTCCTCACACTAGAGTTTGCCTTGGTGCTTTGTTGGGCTTGTCTTCACGCCAGAGTTTACCTTGGTGCTTTGCACCGTTCACCCTCTCACTGAAATTATCTTGTTACAGCTCACAGAGCATCCGCAACGAGGTATGGTTTTCAGCGAATCCGTCGGTGCATCTGTCCTTCGGACCCTGTACTGCTAAAGTTTGGTACTTCCCCAAGATCATGAAATTTCTCAAAACCTCATCGGTTAACCACCGGTTAAAGTTCGTGAGTTAAGCAATGCACTAGAAGAGACTAACGATGTTTAATGGAAGGAGGCAACATCAGTACATTTAGCACTACTACCCAGGGACTGTTTTTGCTCTTCCATAGCCGCTCCCTTCCCACCAGTCACATGCTCTCTTCCACTCGTACAGCCAATCAGTGTATTAGCTTTACCAGAAATTTCGGCTTCAGATCTTTTTGGCCGTTGCTACCTCATCTTTGGAAGTAACTAGCTTAACCATGCCGTCAAATATGGCAGCAACGAATATTTGATAGAACTTCATGGTTCTTGAACGCAGTACTGAGTTTACGGTAAAGGATGCGTCACACCTGCGTTCTTGGTTTACCTGATAAAAGTTGTGCTTGATGTCTATGAGAGCCCACAGGCGGAGGCAGAGAGATTAGCTATCATGTGAAAAGAACTTAAGCAAAATTGGTTCAGCAGTCGAGCTTTGAGCGACTTTTCTACGATACTTCTGCATTTCTTTCTCTTATAATGATTTTTTAATGAGAGATAAAATGGCATACAAATAAAACAATGAAAGCTAGAAGAAATAATTTAAGTGGAGTCGGAGCGTAACGGATTCTGCTTGTAGTACTCAGCATGTAGGGTTATTCGATTCACCGAGGGTAGTCGAGATAGTCTCAGGCGCTGAGCCTTTAATTTTCCGGAACGTCAGTCGTGACCGTGCCAACGCACACCTTGGATCGAGTTTCAGCTAATGGGAAACCAATCCTGTGGAGAAGGAATGAGTTTGTACTCTTTAAAAAGTTCTTAGTTTGTGATTAGTGATTACTGTCTAAATCTCATTCATAGTAGCAAATTAGATGATCACGAATGAAACGTAGATGTTGAAGCTTGTGTATTACATGATTTCGATTTCCGTGGGCGAATGAAGAACGTATTATTTAATCTTATCAAATCGTGTCCCGCAGCGTACCCAGCGCAGTTAGTGCCATCAGTTGTAGAAAAAAAAAATCAACTTCGTTTCCGATAGAATTCTGCAAGCATCGTAGGGGTATTATTTTGTCGCACTTGAGGCATTCTATTCTAGATGAGTTGAGCCTACTGAAAGCTACATTGTTTTCACGGATTGAGAATGCGTTTTTAGACTTTTAGATGCACCACAGGTCATTGATTTCGGTTCGGCGCTTGGAAGTAGATGCGACTGAGAGAAGCCAACGCATATATCTGTAGTCCGGGCAAGTCTAGTTGAGTGGGCCCGGAAAAGATTGACGTTATCGACCTAAGCGAGTGGATCCTAAATGAATTCTCTCGTTTCCCACTTAAAATATTTGAACTTACACCCAAATGCGTCTGATCCGCAAGGGTCAGGTGCGTTTGATAGGCCAACATTTCAAATCAACGAGGTTTCACTTCTTAGGATCATGAAGCAGGAGCTTAGGCTTTGCCACTGTGACTCAGCTTGCAGGTGTTGGAAAGAACTTGATTACATTGAAAAGGCGGAAAACCCTATTTTACGGCGCATGATTGAGTCTGTAATAGTCTTAGGTATAAAACACTAAAGATCAAAGCCTGAAACGCACTTCAGCGAGTCGAAGCCAGTGCACCTGTCTGTTGTTCCAGAGAAGTGGAGCCTCGAAGTTAAAATATTGCCGTCCAATCAAGTACGGCCTTTAGTTTTTTTTTTTTTGTTCCGTGGTCAATTGAAAACGCTCTAAAACAGCTTACTGTTAAAGCAGTCGTATCAGCAAAGACTTTGTCCAACCTGAAGAAAATATTCCCTATTGTTAGAAACTGACTCAGACGCTGCTTGTCAACGCTTTGTGATCGAATAATTCAAACCGCATTCTGTGTCAATGCAGCAAATCGTAGAAGTTTGAAATACCCAGTCGGAAATAATGGGTGTGATTATGGTAGAATATAGTGATGTGTGAGAGATTATGGTCTATTATGGATGATGAAACAATATGGTAGCTATATATATGTCGACCAAAACATAACGTTGATTTTAGTATATTTAAGTCGATATTGGTAGAGGCAATATTGGTTGCTTAAGGTTGGTCAGAAAACGAAGGTCGATGGTAGTACATGGATGTATGAAGACTATATATGGTAGAAGGTAGTACATGGATGTTTGAAGACCATAATGGTAGAGCATGTGCTAGAGCATAACCTGGTACGTTATCAACGGATTTCCGTACGTTCGATCATGAGTGGAATTCCTCCCATTATTTGGGGAAGAATATGTATGGGTTGCCATTATAATATGGCTAGAATTCCCACATAATCGACCAAAATAATATTGTACGACTAAAATTTTGAATGCGAAACGTCTAAAAATTCATATTATCGTGCAAAAATTGTGTACAGTTTCAGTTTTTTTCCTATCGATGAATTGCAATAAATTGCAAGGTATGTATGAACGTTAACTATCTTGACATTATTTTTGTCTACCGTTTCAAAATTTTACTATCGCTTTACCAGTTTAGCGTAGTTACCCACCATTTCTATTTATTTGTTGTATCCCTTGTAAAACACTACTGCAATCTTAGATCAAATATTGCCATCTATTTTTATGTTGCTTCAGTTTATATCTGTAAAGTTTCATGAAGAAATTATTCCCATTAGCTCTATGGGAAGCAATGTCAAGTTTCATGATAAATTTGGCCTTACGTACCCTGACAACGGGTACGGCCAAACTTCATCCATCAACTGGTAACTTCCTCAACTGTCTCGTATAGCTGCATACCAGCTTAGAGTTGGAAGAAGTTGTATATAAATGTGTGTTAACTGCACAGACTGGTTCAAGCTCCTGCTCTACAGCATCGTCCTGAAGTTTAGAGCATTTTTACCATTCTGAGCTGCTGGCCTAACTCGCACGTATAAATTACCTTTTTTTGCAACAGCAGGTAATCATTACCAAACAAAGCAGGCATCTAGTGCATAATATGTCAACAGTTGAAAAAGTTGATCTTGGTAGAATATAGGTGTATCATGCGCTGAACACAGCCGATTTTGGTCGTAAATGGTGTTTCTTATGGTTTACTATGGTAGATCATGGTTGTGCAGCTAAAACGTTTATGGTTGTGATTGGGTATTTATGGTCGGGAATTATGGTTGGCAATATGGTCGAAGGTTGTGACACATCTCTACCATAATGCACCCCATAAATGGTTGAATATGGAGGATATATCGATAATAATCAACCAAGATCTCGACCATAATCATAGTTGTTCTACTATAATTACAACCTTTATTTCCGACTGGGTAATGAAAATTCTAGTGATGCCCGTAGATGTAATGGTTCTACGCACCTCAACGCTATTAGCTCTGTCACTAATGACGGAAATTGATATTTACCCAGAAAACTGTACAAAATCAACGCAGGAAGGAAAACTAGTGCAAAAACTGCATTTAATGCATATTTCATCAACGGATAAAAATAGTGTCGGCGAGGAAATTACAGCACCCGGTGTCGGATATACTCACGACGATACAAATTACGGCAGTTTTCAAAAAGAGGAAAAATACAATCACGTTCAGCAATATTTCGAATGAACTGGTATGTATTGTACTCAGCCGGTGAAATGCGCTCTCGATTCCAGGCGTTTAAAAGTAATTCAGAAAATCAAGCGCTAATTGCTTTAATGCAGAAATGTTTGCACTGTCGTGTCGCAGCATTTTGATTCAAGTACTTCGACAGAGCACGTGAATTTCTTATTTTATTAAATATAATTCAAAAGGTCTCCATACATGGTAAGGAATCGCAATCTAGCGCGTTTACCCTAACGTATTCTAACAGAACCTATTTTAACTAAAGCTGTTCTAACCTAAACGAAGAAAAACATGGCTTACAAATAAGGATACACAAAAGTATGGTGTAAAGTCACAACATACTGTATATGCTTAGAGTTGAACTGAGTTGTGGTTCTGTAGTTTGACTTTGAACAATGTCATACCCATTGCTCCATTGTTCACTGACTAAATCTCTACTAGAACTTCGAGTAACAGAACTTTGGATGAGGGTCGCTAAAAACAGCAAAAAATGCACTCTGGCGCCGTTCCTTTTGGCTGCCCAACAATGAGGAGAAAATAAGCATCAGGAGGTGGCAGAAAGTTAGCGCAATGGCATACTACCGATAGTGCTATATCAAGTCCATCAAACCTGGAGTCTACTCTGCATGGGCAGTATCATCTCTAGTGAAGGCGTTCTGTACTCGAAACAAATAGACTAAGGACAACGAATGAAATAAGCGAACAGAAGCCAAATAAAGCAACGCATTCAGTACTTCTAAAAAATACATATTGCTTGTGTAAGTAAAACTTTCTCAATATTATTCTGCTTGAGGCTCCTTACGTCCATGTGTCTGCACGTTGCGCTTTTCAGTATGAGATAAGGGAAAATTTAACTTGTCAGAAGCGCGGATTCTCACTGGAAGGAAGTTCAACCATAGCTGTCGACTTTTCGCTGCTTGAAAAAAATTTCAGTCAGTTTCGAAGCAAAGATCATTTCACACGAAGCATACCTACTGTTTTCCTTTTCTTTATTCATGCAATATTATGTTTACTTTGCTGGTGGCGGATGGCATTTTAATAGGGCCAGATGCATAGCTAGGACACAGTGAAAGAGCACAGAGCGGGTAGTGGTGGACACCTCGACTCTAAAGTATTTTTGGAGCGAATGTGTGATGTTTAAGGAGATACAACGGCGTCAAAAACCCAAGCACTTCACAAGGACACAAAGAATGCTGCTAACAAAGTTTTTCAATGGAATGCGTTCTTTGCTTATCTTGAAAACTTGTTGCTAACAATGGTTCATGATGAATATGCGGTTTTAAGAAAACTAATATAGGGAAGAATTAAAAAGGCTAAAGAGCAGAAGGAAGATGAAAGAATTCGTTAATTCATGTTGCCCACACTAAACTTTGGAGCAAAGAGCTATTATGAGTTTATTGACCGGCAAAGCTGTCAGCTTGCAGAATCATTAGCCTTCCAGATTGTGAGCGACACAAGAACTGATGAACTCATTGCAAGTGGAGACACCATGCAAACAGAACCAGCTCAATTTCTGTGGTACACTCAAGCAGTCGAGTGAGCAGTAGAGCTCGTCACTGAGGCAGCGATGCAAGTCAGTGACCATAAGGATAGGGATAGATTCATAAGAAATAAAATCCAGTCCACAAATAAAATGTAAAAATTTGAAACAAAACAAGACTATAGCCATTAAAGCAACTAACTAACCAAGTAGGGTGGAAGGGGTCGGTTACGGCGGGACTCACAAAGTAGCCACCTCCTCGTGATGGGTTCTGGGTTATTTATTAAATTAATTTCAGGCATATAACTGAATTATTAAACTAGTGGACCCGTGCGTGAAAAATAATCGCTATTTCTGCTTAATATTCATTTTCATTTCCTTCATTGATCCTCTGTCGGGCTCTCATCCTTACGTCCTCCTTACTCTGACTTGACGTTCCCACATTTTCCCGCTCACGCTTATCAGCAGCTCTTATTCCCTTCTATGACCTTTCAGCATGCTTCAAGTCTTTCTTGACACTATTTCGTATAACCATTTCATCTCACTCCATTGCTAGCAAGTCTTCGTTCTTGAGACAGTAGTTGTCTCGTTCTTTCTTACGTTCACTATCTTCCGTTAAACGTGCGTCTTCCATAGTGAGAAGGACAGTTAAAGTCTTAAGTAAAACACTGCAATAAACTTGAATGCAACTCCAGGCAGCTTATATGTAATGTGAGTACACCGTAGCCATGATACTGTCTCTGATGACATCTGCTTCATTGAAGTGCTGATGTTTTGGCCTTTGGAGGAATCTGCTCCGACAGAGAGACAATAAGCTAGAAAAAATAATTGTTTACTGCCCGTGAAAAAATCATCAGTTCGGGAGTGCTCCGTTGTTCATTTGCCGAATTTATACGTCGTGACCTGAAACAAAAAGTTATAAAATTGAACTCCATAGCTACTTACATATTGTTCCCATTTCAAGAAGTGTATTATGCAAGAAGTGTGTTCAGATAAAGGGACAGGGATCCCACTTTTGTCATCTTATGCAACCTGGTCATCGATCTCTATGAAAACGTAAATGAATTACAAAATCTGCAACCTTGCCTATTTTTCGCTTATCTATTTCCTTAAGAGCGGACACAAAATAAATCAATACACGAAACCTTTATTATATAAGGATAAATAAATAACACATTAAACTATGTGTTACAAGAAACATTAATGTTGAAGAGGCAGAAGAAATTTTCCTATGTTGCCTAAACTTCTAAACTGTGTCGTTAGGATAGAATACTATAGTCAAACCAGCGTATGCGGTCCTTTAGGGGCGGGGCTGGATTGAAGGCAGTAGTGCCAAATCTAATCTATTTGACTGATGCATTTTGAGTATTCGAATATAAACATAATTTCATCGATTGAGATAAGGTATACCACGCGCTTAGTTGAGATTTGGCAAAGTTGCTTTGCGTTCTTAGCCACGCCCATCGGATTCCTTACACTGGCTTGACTATAGTGGACCCGTGCGTGAAAAATGCTTAATATTCATGTTCATTTGCTTCATTGATCTTCCGTCGGGCTCTCATCCTTAGGTCCTCTTTTCTCTGACTTGGCGTTCCCACTTGTGTTACCCTAGCTCTAACTGGAAAACTTTTTTTCATGTTTCTTATACTTCAGTGAAAAATACTATATTTGTTGTGAAACATACAAAATTAAAGACCTTTGAGGAGGCAAAAGATACTAATTTTCTGTGGTCAATCAGTAGTACAAGTAAAATTCGAGCCATTTCCTCATTATCTGAGTATTAGTTTAGAAAAATAAAGTGAAAATATAGAGAGTGTATACATTGAGCTTTTCAGTAAAAATATGTATAAAAAGTCAAACTTCTGACGCGTTGAGGAGGCAGAAGATGTGTACCGATCGAAGTCAAATTTGACACGAATTTTTCCCATTAAGGATTTTACGAATCACTCCTTTACCAAGCATTTACTGGTGTCCGGAACATTAAAAACTCCCTTTGCCACATTCACTGTTGGCAATAGTAACAAGTAAACTCCTCTCGAAGATGATGCTGCCGTTGCTGTTTGCGGTTGTGAATGGGGCCGAGTGCTCCACCTGTGCCGAGAACATTGAAACCACCGCTTTGGGGTGCCCTGATTGCTAGGGCTACGTTCGCGTTCGATGTGCTGTTCTCACCTATTATTATTTGGCTCGCTATGCTGTAACTAGGGCCAAATATATGTGCCGCGCGTGTGCATTTGAAAAGGCAGGAGACAAGTTGGCCGAGATTGAGACTGAAATTCGAAATTTCTCTACGGTGAGACTTGTGATGTGAGCTGTAACACTCCGTTCGACGACGGGTAAGAGAACGTCGAGGATGATAGTCTGATTGTGGCAAAGTAAAGGAGCTGCAAGCCCCAACAGCTCCGCCTCTTGATCAGAAGAGTGAGGGGGAGTGTGATCACCTCCAGGGGGACCCATGTGAGGAGATGTACCTTGAGGGACGGGAGGGGCCCAGGTTCGGTGGGAGCCGCCCTGAGCCTAGCAGAGGCGGCCAGAAAAACCCAATGACTACCTCTGGGAGGGCGGATAGAGTGGAGCGTCCGCAAGTTAGTGGCTGTAATATTGTTGGAAATAAAAGTAAAGTCCCGGAAGCTCGCTCTAGTACCTCTATCATCTGTAAGTACTACAAATCCGGAAAATGTAAATATGGCAGCAAGGAGGATGGGTGTAAGTTTGCACGCCCCCAAAAATACTTCAGATTTAGCAGAGGAGCCGTTGAACCTGCAAGAGGCTGCAATAGGGGCGCTAAATGTGACTTCTATGATCCGCTTCTCTGCAGAGACTCAGCTGCCGGAAAGCCCTGTGGCCGTAATGGGTGTCGATTTGTCCATCTGAGGGGACAACCACGAATCCCAGAAAAAACCTCATGAACCATTCTGTGAGAACCATCTTGACCCTGTGGATCGAGGTGCGGATGGACCGGTGAGTTATGCTCGAGCCGTGAAACCTATACATGGTGCATCGCATATGGCTGCTCCTCTCCCACCCAGTCGTTGGAGTGCTGCTTCGATTTCGCCATTGGAAATACAAGAACCGAGTGATTTTTTTAGAGTTGCAGCTGCAGGTTACAGGAATGACAAGAGTTACGAGGAGGTCGATTCGGGACGCAATGCGGGTGCCGCTGATGGATTGCCGTCCACAGAAGATAATTGCGAGATATATTGCTGGCCTGCTAAAGAGAAAGGCCAAAGTTAAGGTTAAGATGCTTCAGGAGTAGGCCACCGAAGAGAACGCTGCTGCTGTGGCTCTCACTGGGTCTCACCTTCGTGCTTCTGTTGGAACGGCTGAGGTCGCGATCAGGAGCTACTAAGCTTTTATAGCTGACCGGAGCGAGGGCGTCAGAAAGGGGGTGTGGTGATCTACCTGCGAGACGATATTGCCTCGAGAAGCATATTAATGGCACAGGGCTCTACGGGTGCTGTTGAACACCTTATCATGTTTGTGGGCGCTTATAACTTGGTGTTGGTGGTCGTGTACAGGCCGGAGTGCTCTGAAGAGCAATTTTACAGAGCTTTGAATTCAGTAGCTAAGTGTATTGAGTCCCTAGGAAGCCCAACGCCTAACGTGCTGTTGATGGGTTATTTTAATTTCCCCAAAATTAATTGGTCTTCGCACATTGTAAGTGGTGGGCCAAAGTCTGCCTCAGAGAGAGCACAGGCCGAGCGATTGGCCAGCTTTGCTGGTGAGAATTGCCTACTACAAGTTCTGCGTACTCCCACCAGAGAGAAAAATATACTGGATCTAATCCTCACCCATAATCCGGATCTGATTGAGGACGTAGTTGTTTACAAGACTGACCAATCTGACCATGACCTTATTGTGGCTTCTTTGGAGGTTCAGGCCTGTAGTGGCGCTGAGAGGTCGGAAAGGGTCCGTTGTGGGTTCGATTAACTCAGTTTCTTCCACAGATCATTGGATTGGCCGAAACTGAATGATAATATTAGAGCCATTCCCTGGGCAGCAGAAATGGAAGGGAAGTCTCCCAGTGAGATGTAGTGCTTTATGAATGCCAAGCTTTTGGAGGTCTGCTCTGAGCTGGTCCCAAAGAGAAAAGTGAATACCTCATTTATGCCTTGCAGGAGAAGGGTACTGTGGCGAAAGAGGGTCAAGTTGAATAAGAGGCGGAACGGAACAAGGAGTCTGAGAATTAGGGCTCACCTTTCAGAGCGGATATTGGAAACAGAACGTGAGCCGCTCCAGTCTATTGAGGCTGAGCGGGCTGAGGATGAAATGAGAGCTGTCAAGGCCATAAAACGAAATGTTAAGTACTTCTACGCGTACGCCCGCCGCAAAAATGGCCTCAAAACCAATATTGGTCCCCTTTAACTGAATGGACACATGATTGCTGACACAGGAGAGATAGTGGATGCTCTGCAGAGGCAGTTTGTGTCCGCATTTAGTGAGCCGGTGTGTTGGGGGACTCGTATGGACCCGGAGATGGTGACTTCGTGGTGGAGCTCGCCGACGTGGAGACTACAAAAGCGAAGATTGAGGAGGCTATTGGGGGCTGTCGGCGACATCGGCGGCTGGGCCGGATGGTGTTCCGGCAGTTTTGCTTCGTGAGTATCGACACACGCTCTTGTTGCCCCTCTCCATCTTGTGGAGTGCATCATTGGCCTGCGGTGAGATCACGGAGGAACTGAAGAAGGGAAAAATTACCCCTATCCACAAAGGAGGAGCCAAAGGCGCCCCAAAAAACTACCGACCAATCACACTGACCTCTCACGTAATGAGGATAATGGAGAGATTGATATGCAATGCTTTGGTGATTCACCTACAGAGTACTCATAGAATGAACGACAACCAACACGGCTTTAGAGCTGGTCATTCTTGCTTGTCGCAACTTGTTCAGCACCAGCACCAGATCTTGGAAATTCTTGAGTAGGGAAAGGAGGCGGATGTCGTTTACCTACACTTCGTGAAAGCGTTTGAGAAAGTAAACCATGAAATCCTCCTTCGGATATTGAAAATGGTTCGTATCGGCGGCCTCTATACAACTGGATTAGGTGTTTCTTTTTAATAGGAATCAGGTTGTTGTCGTCGATAGAGTAGAATCCAGAGAGAAGAGAGTTGCCAGAGGAGTACCCCAGGGAACGGTATTAGGCCCAATGCTATTTTTAATCCATGTGAGTGACATAAGCGAACGGGTACTACACTCTCACGTTTCCTCATTAGCCGATGATACCCGTTTAGTTAAAGTAGTGGCGGGCATTGAGAACCAACACCGGCTGCAGGAAGACTAGACAAGATCTATAACTGGGCTACCACCAAAAATATGTCATTTAACGAGAGTAAATACGAGGTCCCCAGGTACTGGCGAGACGGAAAGGAAAGAGATCCAGTTGCCAAATGCTACACTGCCCCGAATGGAATGTTGATAAAATGTAGAAATCGAGTAAGAGACTTGGGAATTATAATGAGTTATACTGGGCGGTTCGAGGATCAGATCGATGCAATGATCACAAAAGCAAAGCAGACAATGGGATGGGTGCTGAGAACGTTTTCCTCACGTGACCCACAGGTGATGCTCCAGCTCTTCAAATCCTTAGTCCTGCCCCTCCTTGAATACTGCTGTAAGCTTTGGTGCCCGATTGGGCTGGGGGCCATTAGAAGACTTGAAGTGGTCCAGCGAACGTTCTTCGTAAGAATTGACTGTTTACGAAACCGCAGTTACTGGCAGAGACTGAAGGAGCTTTCGTTGTATTCGATGGAGAGAAGAAGAGAGCGCTACATCATTCTATATATCTGGAAGATGGCCCACGAGCTGGTACCAGAGGTGCTGGACCGGTTGGATCAAGGTCTGAGGATCGTTGAGGGGGCCGTAGGGGCTTTTGTTGCAAGCTGCCACCGCTAAAGAAAAGGGCCCCGGCTCGAGTTAAGACTCTACTGGAAAGATCCTTGATGATCCGAGAGCCTCGCCTCTTCAAATGCCTCCCCCGTGAACTCAGGGAGATTCATTCAAGAACGCATTCAAGAAGAACCTGGACAAGTTCCTAGCGAGTGTCCCGGTTCACCCGATGCTACAGCACTACTACCAGACTTCCGGTAGCAACAGTGTCATCAACCATGGGACATGCCGTGAGCTGAGTGCAGACGAGAGTGGGCGGTGCCTCAGCATGGCCCGGGACCCAAGAGGGTCCGAACTTCTTTAAGTAAGATCAAGTAGGGTACACAATTTGATTGGTCCGCCCTTTTTACTAAAAAAATAGTTCAAAAACTCTCCACCCTACTATGCAGCAACCTGAAGACGAATAGCTACAGCGCGTTATAAGCGCTGCTCTTGTACATTCAATATGAATTAAAAAAAAATTCCAGGTAAAAATTTGCGGAAGACCTACCGAGGTCTCCCAGTGCTACATTATTTTTTACAAGGGCTAAAGGCGGCTGAAGCTTCGTAGATAGTAAGGCAAGTAAGACAATTGTGGTAATAAAGAGCAAGGTATGAATTATTAAAAAAGAACCATAATTGACGTTTACTCCTTCCATCGCCGCATAAAGCGTACAAAGCGTCCCACGTATCTAAACTGAGAGTACGGGTGCTTCCCCAAAGGTCAGCTCTCACTTGCGCTCTGTACTTGCATGGATAAACTTTGAAGCACTTACTTTGTTCTGATGTGATACTGTTAACTTGTTTTATTGAACCAGTTTCACGGAAGTGCCTGTCTGTCCTACAATAATTAGTAACAAAGGATATTAAAGAAGGCGAAAAGTTAGTACAATAACCCCCACTATTTTCAGCTGCAGTCACAGCTCCACGAACATCTCCAATTCATCGCACGGCCGCTGCCACGTAAACACGCTCGCTCACGGTCGATGTGCCCGCCCTAAAACAACGTTTTTGCTTCGCACCGCCCCAATATCCAGATCGATTTAAACTTTCGCCGGGGGCCTCGTAAATATGGCTGGAAGAAAAGTGGAAATTCCTGAGCAGTGCAAGTTACTGACACCGGAGCTCAGCGTAGCACGAGCAGTGCAACAACTGCCTGCTGATCTTCAGCAGCTTCGTATCGTCTTCATCACATTTAGCTAGCGGTCATTAAGTGTTAGCCCGATGGATAAAGACAGTATGCAGAGTTAGGTCTTTTTGGAAGTGCATAGTAGTTGCTATTGAAGCAAAGACTTCTACCTCATATGTCACTGCGTTTGAGAGCAAGAAGCGCCATGCTGCTTGTAACAAGATGCAGTCGCTGGGTCGTTATCACTGTAGTGAAATGGTATCAAGTGCATAGCAATGTGAAAGGTATTATCGATTGGCACGGCAGAGTTGAGCTAAGCTAACCCATTAGGAGTAACTTGTCGCATATTACAGAGAGAAGCGTTACCTTTTACCACTTGGAATTGCCTAATAAGTAGTGCCACCACTCGATTACGCTTGAAACTGTTAGGAATTCCACCTTACCGATTTGAATTGAGTATTCGGCCGTCTTCATGTTCATCGATCATGGGCTGACGCCTATAATTTGGTTCAAAGGGTCCAAGCCAACGATCCTCTGAGAAGTTCGGACACCTCATGACTAGCGAGCTTTCTCGACTTTGCTGTACCAATCGATGGCACCTACAGTGCAGTGTAGAGCTTCCGATTTATGGTCTTCATCCACAAGCGCGTACATCCCTCGACTTGCATTAATGAAACTTTTGTCGATGCACTGAACAATACTCTTGAACAGTTCAGCGTATGAGGGCTCTGCCTTTAAAATCAGCCCTATGCTGAACACTGGGGAAAGGCAGCGAGTAAGATAAGAGACGATTAGATCAGATAGCTCACCGCGGACTGACCTATAGGCCCATTCCCAGAAAGTAACCGGGACTAACGCTTCGGCACTGTATGAGCTATTGCCATGAAAATAGGAGCATGAACTCTTTTTTGAATTTTTTTTGGCAAGAATTGTCGATAGCACTTGTGATTACCTTCGTGCCATCATATTGTATATATGTGACTAGATACTTGTCTTTCGTATGATATATAAATGTATAGTCAGGTGTAATATTCCGCAGCAGCCTTCCTTTCAGACGTTTGGTTTAAAATATACGCTGTAATGAGTACTAATGTGTATTCATCTGTTAATTAATTGATTTATCTATCTGTCTATTTTATAGCCCGCTTGAAGAAAACGGATAGGCAAAATTTCGCTTATGCAAAGCATGATAAAATATATGGCATCCTTATACATGACTGCACGTCGTGCATTGCCAACGTTAAAATCGAGGTACTGAAGATAACTGAAGTTTCTTTCAGCACTCTTATGCATCCTGATGCTCGTTTTTTTCAACAGATAATTTCACTGCGTCATTTACTCTTCCAACTTGATTTCATTCGTCGACGAGCAGCATGTCGCTGAGCGAAAAAACGTCGACGTTTTTGATGTCATGGAGTATCCATGATACTGAATGGATATTATTATTTGGATCATGTTTGACTGCCTACAGAAATAATTCATTTTTCTCCATGTCAGAGAAAGCAAAGAATGGTTTTGCTGCTTAGCAGGTGTGCAGTCGAGAACAATCATCCGTTTTGTTCCTATTTGTGGGCGGTCGTATAAATTAGAGTGTAAATGGAGAAATATCACAAAATGTTCTGTGTTACTTTTTGACGGCCGGGTGCTCTGGTAAATAAATACCTGAACAAAAACTAACTTAGCAGATAATACAATAGACTAGACTTCCTCTGCCGTCAAAAATGGTGGAGACGAATTTGTGATGGCACTTCTTTATTAATAATACTTTCATAACTGTAATGCTTATGAAAAGCACCCTTCAATGACCCATTCATATTGTTGCGAGAATTGAGCTTTTGCTCTTTCAAGTTAATTCCCTACCGTTGAAGACATTAAAAAAATTAGACTTTTAGTAACTATCACTGAAGCATAGTTAAATTTAATTTCCCGTAACATATCCTGTATATAGAATGATGTGAGTTCAGGATATTGAAATTTAGATAAATAAAGAACAAAAGTAAGCTGAAAAAGTTGTTTTTCTTACTGCACCGTGAAAAATCGCTTCTCCTGTGCTTCGTTGATCATCTACTCAATATGCTTATCATGGACTAAGAGCAAATAAGTTTTCGATACAAGGAGAAAGTTAACATCGAACTTCTTAAGAACGTTGGGAAAAGTTCTAGATATCTTCATTAATAGGACTTCAACGTTGGGGGAGCAAGCAGAGCATTCAGTTTTAGAGATGATTCGCACTTTAACCATTTGCTGCAACCTGGTAACTTTTGTCTAATGGATTTCATCAGGACAGGATCACCACAATCTCCAGCCTAGCCTATTTTTTGCTTATCTATTTTGTTAAGAGCATAACACGAAAGACACAATATATAAATATATAAACATAGCATGGTGTTTATTATACTGCTTTGACTAGTGTAACTCACCGTCAAAAAGGATAGTAAGAACTTAGTGATGACACTTCTTTTTCATCATAATTACGTTACCAATTTGCTTATGGCGGCTGCACTGTATCTACCTAGTTGAAGATACATAGTGTTCAGTAATGCACGTAGGACTCTACAGAACCGGTCAACCAGATTGAAAATGAACGGGATGGAATTGACAGCTGTCACCCAACAGCGTTACCTGGGAATTACTGTCACAAGCAAAATACAACACAGTTAGAGAGTTGACAAGAGTATGAAATGCTAAGCAGAGAACTGGTGTTCATTACCAGGAATTTCGAGTACAAATCCAAGGAGATAATCATTCCTTCATACAAAGCGCTAGTCCACCCCTGTTTACAATTTGCCCTTCAATTGTGGTCGCCGTATACGTGCAACGATATCGATAAATGGAAGGATTCCAACGCAGAGCAACAAAATTGATATCTTAGCTGGGAAACAAGCGTCACAAGTGCCGCCTTCAGGAAGCGATACTCATATTTCTACAGCAAAGACGACTCAGGGGGCAACAAATATAGCAACATTCAGGTACTTGAATGACTTCAACGACGTGCCTTCAACGGAACTTTTTGATAGAGACGTTAATAATCGCTTGTGACGCAACGGCCAAAACCTCAAAAATAAAGATAGAAGAACTTCTCTAAAGGTGAAGTCAACTTTGACTGCAACCTCCCCTGGGAAACCCACACTCACTGGTTCGTGAGGCAGACATAGGCCAACCGGCCCCAGAGGAGTAAGTACAGCTGCAGCCGACGACAGGTCGCGAAGAACTATGACGCCGAAACGGAAGGTTCAACGACCCGCCGCCCCCAGCCCTAAGGTAGGTATTCCCACGATAGCTATGCGCACCAAGCCAATTTGCTGATTCAGCTCACCAAGCGCCCTTGAAAAAGACCGCTCTTGGCTGGGGATCGTTCTCGGGACCTTCAGCACTACTGTGCAGTACGCAACGTCAGCTGCTAAGCTAGCAGTTTTCTTGTATTTCACGGTGTATATTTGGAATAGACCTCCTTCAAAGTTGTCGGTTCACATATAGTCGAAGCGCTTGAAAAGTGTCCAACACTCTTTACATGAGTCACAAACTCTTAACGGCCAGAGCTTCAGACGCCCGCTTAATCCATTATCTTTCATGCCCCAACTAACTTAACGTCTCTGAGTTCCGCGAAGACGTAGAAAATATTTGTGCTTGTACAATTATCTCCTTTGCTGAACTTAGTCTTCTCAATCATTCTTTTTAGCACTGGGCTAAGAATCACTCATACCTAAATTTTGAATCTGAATGCTCGGTACGCCACGGTATCATAGTAGTCATTTTATTCCAAGTGAAATGCTGTTTATTCAAACGAGAAGCTCAAATTGAAAGATATTATTGCTGCTACGAAATCCTTGTGTCTTCGCTCGTCAGCGGATTTCTCCTGTTCTCTGAAGAACATCTTACCATCTACTTCGTTGGTCAAATATTAAACTTGCTCCTAAAGTCAGAGCAGCTGAAGCTTGCATGCGGGAAAAAAGTAAGAGAAGGAGATGCATGAGAGTGGTAAGATATAAGCTCGTGATGTCTACTATGTGCTTGGCTTTCAGCACTGGCGCAAAAAGAAGTGCATTCAAGTATGCGGCTGCTGCACTTTTAATATCATTTGCAAACTTGTCAGTTCCTCACCTCTCCGTTTCACCAGAGCGTGGCAGCATGGTCATAGTTTGCAATCTGGTCAATTCTTCGCCTATTTTTCATCAAGCGTGAAACAACGGAAAGATGAACATAGAAATACGCTACTGTCTTTATTAACTTCTATGATTAGGGTACTCGGTCGTCAAAGTTACAGCAAGCAGACTGCGTTGACTTCATTCATTTAACTGCAAATCACAAAGCAAAAGATAAAGCACATTCAGAGCCGGAGTTTAATCACAATGCTATCAAATTCAGAGAGATTGGTATATCAAGCCTAGTAAAGTGGTGACACCTGCATGAACTTAATTTTGCAATCTATTCTGCGTGGACACAGTATCATCTCTAGTGGAAACATTTCATAACTGACGAAGGTTGACTGAAAAAAGTGTTTAGAAATAAGCACACGGAAGGTAGGTAGATGAAGCGACGCATTTGGTTGGAGGAAAAAATACATAATATTACTATTGAAACATATGCATTGGGAGCAAGTGACGATTTACAGAAATGAATTTTCTCATCTCCCACGCTTAGGAGAAAGATGTCCAGAACTACAGCTACCTTATTAAGTGGAGTGAGCATCACAAACTGAACTGCAGCGTCTCCAGAGTGTTTACGAAAATTATTTTCTATTGATCTGAGGCCCGACTTTCTCCCTTGTTTAACTCGTGGGCGATCAGTTAATAAATTTTTCCTGTATTATTCTTCAGGTCGGGACGGGGGAACTAACCAACGAATCAGCCAATTATCCAAGAAACCTATTGATATTATATATAGTGGATAGACACTATATAGTGTACCAGGCCGTTAAAATGACGTCGAAGATTTTGTGATGCCACTTTTCCATAGGTCATAATTTCCATAGATCATATTAATTTACTTGTTACTTTTTAATGGTGTCCTGCAACTCCCAAATCAAAGGAATATAAGGGATGAATATTCTAGGCTTACATTCTGCTGAGCAGCTCAACTCATCCTTTTCTTCGGTGACATGCAGAATATGCAGTCTGTTTTAGGCAGGCACTCAAGCATCACTCGACATATAAATTTCGGTTCCGTATCATAAATACACCATAATCCACTATATAATGAAACACAATTGTTGGTCGCTTGCTTGTTCCAATGTTGGTCCGTCTCTCTATCACGCTGTTACGGATTTAATAAGAGAAAATTCTTGTACTGAAAAACAGGTTGAGATACCATACAATTTCAGCGCTTGGAGTAACTGTGGCGAATACAGCTTCTGAAATAAATGGTTTAAAGTGGAAATACTGCATTTTCTGAATCTCGCTTCACTTTCGAAACTATATAGATTGGTACTTTTTCATATGACGATGATGATTCTTCTTTTGAGCGTGGTAGATGAAAAGCGGTACCTTTGATAGTGTTTGATCCTGTCGGTCATAAGATATGTCGCATATTTTTCAGCAGAATATCTTCTGAGCAGTTCGAAAAGCTCAGTCTTGGTTAGAGTTTTCGTTTCTCTTGTGCATAATCACTTTCGCTTTTGCTTTCTTTAGCTGAATCTCTTCGTTGCAGATTGAAAATTCACGCAGAGCAGACGCATTTTTATATTGGTATCCAGGTTACGGTAAGACCTGAGCATTTCCGGTGAATTCTTTTGACTGAACTATATGTTTTTAGTGCTGCTCAACGTTTGGCCAATTCCAAACTGATATTCGGGCCTTGTCTTGCACGGTGATATATTGCTCTCGCAAAACTCATGGCTGCTAAACTTGCTTTTCAGGCCTGCTGGGATGAGACCTATTTAGCAGTAAAACCTGTAGGTAAAACCGGAAAGATAAAAAGATTAATCACAAAATTACTGTCGTCATTTTGGACGGATGAGCCTTTTAGTATCATATAAATGGATTTTTTTTCACTCCAGCAAAGAGCCGTTTCGTCAACGGAAGTAATCCTTCCTGAGTAACGCAATGACCACCGTGAAACCCTCATGTTTCTGCCGGTCTTCGTAGTTCTACTTTGCGCTGAAGGATATCTTTCCTTGTACTTTGTTGATCATCTGCTACATTTACGCTTCGTGAAGTCATAGTAAATAAAGTTTTTATTTTGGAAGGAAACACAATCATCGCCTATGAGATTGCTGTGTTACTGCACTTTAAGAGTCTTCATTGGTTGAATTTCAAACTGACAAAGCAATAATTACATCCAATGAAGAGGCTTACTTTCGCTCTCACAATCTATCCTAATTTGCGCCAATGTTTCACCGAAGTGCAATAAAATCGCTAAAGCCTTCTACCGGATTAAGTTTTTACCTTTCTGCTTTCGTCAAGCCTGACAGAAAATGGATAGATAAACAGATAAATGAATAAAGAGATTCATACGCACTGGACTTTATTACATCCTTGACATCTTTTTTTTTTTACTTTCATTTTATTTGAAGATCATATCACCAGCCCTTTACGATTTATATATTCTTTGACGGCAGCGAAATCACTGCGTTTTCTTATATTTTTGTGTGTGACTTCAAGATGTGATAGTGACTGTAATTACCTCCGCCAAAGAGGTTATGTTTTCGTCGTGTTTGTCTCTCTGTCTGTCTGTCACCAAGATAACTCAAAAAGTTATGAACCGATTTGGATGAAATTTTCAGGGATTGTTAGGTATGTTAGGAGGAACAGATGACAAACTTTTGGTGAAGATATGCCCATTCGTTTGTTTGTTTGTTTGTCTCCGTCATTTTTCTTGATGCCATAACTCAAAAAGTTATAGATGGATTTTAATGACATTAACATGAGTTGTTAGGTATATAACAAATAGTAGATGACCAAATTTTGATGATGGTCCGTTTGTTCGTTCGTTTGTCACTGTTTTTAATTTTATGCTTGTTAGCACAATAACTCAAAAAATAAAGAATGGATCTTTATGAAATTTATAGGAGTTGTTAGTAATGGTAAAAGACATAAATGATCAAATTTTGGTGCAGATCGGTTNGTTGTGAGGAGTGTGTCATGTCCCTGCTGTCCTCAGGTCCTGCGGTGGGGAGTGTGTCATGTCCCTGCTGTCCTCAGGTCCTGTGGTGGGGAGTGTGTCATGTCCTTGCTGCCCTCAGGTCTTGTGGTGGGGAGTGCGCCACGCCCCTGCTGCCCTCAGGTCCTGTGGTGGGGAGTGTGCCCCGTCCTTGCTGCCCTTAGGTCCTGTGGAGGGGAGTGTGCCACGTCCCTGCTGCCCTCAGATCCTGTGGTGGGGAGTGTGTCATGTCCTTGCTGCCGTCAGGTCTCGTTGTGGGGAGTGTGCCACGTCCCTGCTGTCCTCAGGTCTCGTTGTGGGGTGTGTGCCACGTCCCTGCTGTCCTCAGGTCTCGTTGTGGGGTGTGTGCCACGTCCCTGTTGCTTTCAGGTCTCGTTGTGGGGTGTGTGCCACGTCCCTGCTGTCCTCAGGTCTTGTGGTGGGGAGTAAGACACGTCTCTGCTGCCCTCAGGCCTTCTGTTGGGGACCACCATGTCACTGCTGCCCTCAGGCCTTGTGGTGGGAGACCGTCAATTGATACTTGATTTATTACTTGAAATTCAGCTGAACAATGACTGTTGTTTATTTTTAAGTGAAATGGATGTATTATTGATGATTCGTTGCAACTGTGACTTTTTATGTCTGAGAAGCTGTTAGGTTTCTGATGTGACTAGCCCGTCTCGCACTCGCTGAAATTAATACGCTTCCACTGACTGAAACGGTAATACAGTAATTCAGAAAACACATTAGTGTGCAAGCAAGAGAAGCCCTGTCACGAAAAATAACCAGAAGCCGGCGTTGGCGATGTTACAGGGAAAGCAAAATTCCACAGGGTTTCAAATTATGCATGCAAATGAGCTCTGGCGTGCAAGAAAAGAATCACTCAAGTTGAATTTTCACAAGATTTTTTTATGTAATTCTGTCGGCTGTTATTGTGGCACTAAATTTGCGTTTTTCTTTAATTTAGTGTCAAAGCTAACATTAGTCGGGCGGGCCTTGCTGTGTCTCCTGAACGATCTTCACGTGTCAGTGTTTGGACGTGCAATTGCGTAGTTTTCATAATCTTTTGCGTGCGGTACGTTTTCTAATATGTTTCGACAGTGCGGAAGTACAACAACGAATGTGGCATTTATAATATTATAAATGTTGAAATCAGACTTTCTGGTTGTGCAGTGGGACACTTCGTTAAGTTGTTATTGTACAGTCACCAATGTCATTAGCCTGTGTTGCCGTAAACAGCAGACGTTTGGGGTATCCACCGAAAGGTTTTTCCATCACGTACTGTACATGCGAGCTATTTCAATCATTTTTCGCAAAGGAATCAAATGCAGTGATCAACACAGTATAATAACCACCGTTGTGGGTTTATTTGTATATTTATATATTTGTATGTTACGGGTCACGATCTGAAAGAAACAGATGAGTGAAAAATAGGCCAGGCTGCAGATTTTGTAATCAGGTCGCCGTTTCATGGAGATCGATGACCAGGTTGCAGAAAATGGCTAAAGTGGAATTCTCATTCCGTTATCTCAATGCACTTCTTGCTTCAAACACTTCTTGGAATCGAAAAAATAGAGATATTACAGCTTCTATTAGCGAGATCCTTCAGTCTTATTTTTATAACATTCTCCATACATCGATCGAACCATATGTTTGTTCTCAGTTTACCACGTACAAATTCAGAAGCTAATCAACGACTGGCGGACGAATCGATGATTTTTCACTGGCAGTAGACATGATTTTTTTAAAGCTTGCTGTCTTCTTTTTGACGGAGCAGATTTCGCTTCAACTCTAAATCTTGGATATACTGAAGGCACAGTTCATTTACGGAAGATAGTGGTGTCAAATTTGAGCGTATGAGCTACGCCCCTAAATTTTCAAGTTTGTCACGTCACAATTGCGTCACGTCACTGTTGCAGCGAGGAATTTTTCATATTTCCACAGTGGCGTGACGTAATTTTGACGTTGCAAACCTTTAAATTTAGGAGTGAAGTGCATTCACCTTAATTTGACACAACTATCTTCTGTAAATGAACTGTGACTGAAGGCTTGTTCGGTATTATACGCGACGGATACGCTACGGGTATTCATTTAAATTCACTTAGGCTTTGCTGCTTGCTAATGTGAGATTTTTTCCGCATGTGACCTATGGTGGGAGACGACTGTGCTTCCAGCGCTGGGGACACAGTAGGCATTTACACAGACAACTTAATGCAAGGAGTTGAGACTCGGACGTCATTTATGCCACGGTGTCTATGCTACCGATTTTAAGTATCTATCGAAACGGCCTGTGAGCTGCACATCCGAGCAAGCAGTTGGGAGTAGATATGCGTATGTGTCCTAGCGTTTCATGAATTTAAAGAGGGAGCATTTATCTCTTATTATAATTTGAGTTGACTGTTGTGGCGTACGTTTCAGAAGCATATTAGTGACAGAGGCAATGAAGACGGGTCGTCCCAAATTCTACGCTGTCAT
>LQNS02278170.1:43539420-43557277 GCA_001587735.2 Parhyale hawaiensis
CGTATGTGTCCTAGCGTTTCATGAATTTAAAGAGGGAGCATTTATCTCTTATTATAATTTGAGTTGACTGTTGTGGCGTACGTTTCAGAAGCATATTAGTGACAGAGGCAATGAAGACGGGTCGTCCCAAATTCTACGCTGTCATATTTGACAGCGCGGGCACTCTAGTATTGTTATAATTACCCAACAAGAATCTATTTCTATCACTATTGAGAAATTATAAATGTAAAAGCTTCATCTCTAATGTCATTTTGAGGAAACTAGTTCATGCATGTCCTACATATTTACCTCCGCCAAGAAGGTAATGTTTTCGTCGTGTTTGTCGGTCTGTCTGGCTGTTTGTCTCTCTGTCTATCACCAAGATAACTCAAAAAGTTATTAACCGATTTGGATGAAATCTACAGGGATTGTTAGGTATGTTAGGAGGAACAGATGATTAACTTTTGGTGAAGATATGTCCATNGTCTGTCTGGCTGTTTGTCTCTCTGTCTATCACCAAGATAACTCAAAAAGTTATTAACCGATTTGGATGAAATCTACAGGGATTGTTAGGTATGTTAGGAGGAACAGATGATTAACTTTTGGTGAAGATATGTCCATCCATTTGTTTGTTTGTCTGTTTCATTTTTCTCAATGCTATAACGCAAAAAGTTATAAATGGATTTTGATGAAATTAACATGAGTTGTTAGGTATATAACAAAGAGTAAATGACCAAATTTTGGTAATGATCCGTTCGTTCGTTCGTCACTGTTTTTATTTTATGCTTGTTAGCACAATAACTCAAAAAATAATGAATGGATCTTTATGAAATTCATAGTGGTTGTTAGTATTGTTGAAAGACATAAATGATCAACTTTTGATGCAGATCAGTTTGTTCGTTTGTATGTTTGACTCATGTTTGTCATAACGTATGTTAGCAGTATAACTGAAAAAGGTATGAACGGATCTTCAAGAAAATTGCACAAGCTTTTATTACAATCAAAAGGCGCAAATTATTAGATTTTGGAGTCTATACAAAGAAAATTATGGTTTCAGAGCCAATTTGAATTTTTTGCTACCGTTGCCTCGCTTGGCGGAGGTATGCGCTCTCAGAGCGCTCTAGTTCGTACTTATATCGGCAGTAAGCTGTTCGTATTTTGCATTCGTTCGTATGTTTTTTCTACGAAAACAATTATTACCGATGAAAACGATAAGCATAACACCTGATTTATGTGTAGTTACTACAAAAATGATTAGCGAATCGTGATCTGCTGAGGTTAAAATGCATTTTGGAAGCAATACTCAGACGTGACTAGAATATGTGAAGCACATTCTCTTGTGAATGCTCTGAAGTGCTTCAACCAAACACATTTTCTGTGAGGACCGAAGAAGATAGCTCATCTTTCAGTACATGTATAAAACGCTGAACTAGATATCTTAGTTCTCAATAAAATGGAACTGGTAGAGTAATTTTGCACATTGCTTCAAAGGTTCTTCTCGTGAGCAACATTTCGCATAGAGATCTTTTATCTTTGATCCTCACGAACAAAAGTGCCCAGACAGAGCCCTTACTTACATTAACTGGAAATTCCACCTCTGCATCTTCGCGACTATAATGGACGCCAGTACAGTTATTGCAGGTGGGCAGTGCCTGTGCTCCAGCGTGAAATACACTGCATGTATTAAGTCATCTGTGCCTCAGTTGAATTGAGCTCACACTCTATTGCTTACATGGAGGAGCAGAGTGAATAATTTCAGATTGATTTCGTGAATCTGCTAAACTAGAGAAGCCGTACAGTTATGTTGTCGTATTGAATGGAGTACAATGACTACGTCTCTATCAACCTTCATGTGGAGCCTAACGTGCGCCGAGTTTAGTATTGTCAAACTGGCTCAAGGTGGCACCGCCACATTGGCCTACATTTTTTTTTTAATTTGGCACAGATAGTGACAAACGTTTTTTGCTGGGCCCCATGGGGCTCCTGCGCGGTGTATGTCACGTGAAAGTTACATGGAAGCTTCCTGACTAATGCCACATGGAGCTCAACTAGAGATATGGTGTGTACCTCGTGTCTAGCTTAACTCAAAGGGGGCACGACATGGCGTTACCGCATTTGTAACGTACTTCAGTGATCCCTATGATATCCTAGTGCCTTTTCCCCTACTTTAGCTTACGTTGTCTCTCTTTGACCCTATCAACATCGTATATCAAAAGGATGTAATTAACTCGCTTCATAAAGTGCCTCACTTTCGATCACTTTTTGTTAGGCCAAGAGCCATACTTGATTCCTCAGAATACTGGCTGCAGACTCACTCAGAACGGACCTGCGGAGCCGCACACAGGATAGTTTTTTTTTTCTTTTCTTTTTGACACTTTTGTGGCCTGCTGGTTTTAAATAAGGTCGATCTGCTACAACTGTTAAATTTTACGACGCTGCCTGCGACACTCTTTGAACGAATCGCATTTTGTACAATAGCTGCCTTGCGAGATCAGAACATGTGTTTGCCGTAAGTACATATACAGCATACGTAGCCATGGCGAGGAGTGCTTGCTTACTGTAGTTTCCTTTATGTTGTGCTTCACCGACGAAGGTATTGGTGCCCATGGCAAGATATGCAGCACTGTTCATAAACAAGCTATTTTTTTTCTCTATGAGAACACAGAGAAAATTGCTTTGACAGAGCTAGCTAGTAGTTTTTGCAAGCTAACCTTAGTTTTGTTTATGCAATTATCAGACTACAGTACCCGCGCTGTCAAAAATGACAGCGACGAATTTTTGAAACCCGTCTCCATTGAACATGCATGTGTAACTAATATGCGTCTGGAGGATACGCTACAACGGCCGACTCAAAGTGTCATAGGAGATAAGAGCTCCCTCTCTTTCAGTTCAGCTAGGCAGTACAGCCGTCCCCCACCTTGGGTAACATGCGGAAATAATCTCAGATTAGCATAGAACGAAGCATTTCTGAATTTAATTGCCAAGAAATCCACGTACCGCCTTTAGTACATTGAAGTTTTTGTGTTGAAGCGAAAACTGCTCCGTCAAAGGAAGACAGCAAACTGAAAAAATTGTCTGCTGCCTGCAAAAATCATCGCTTCATCTAGTCAATTTAAGCGTCGTGAACTGAGAGCAAACAAATACTTCGGTGTATGGAGAAAGTTATTAAAATTAGACTCCGTGGCAGCGGTAGGAGAAGCTGTAAATATCTTTATTGGTTCGATTTCAAGAAATGTTTCATGAAGGAAGAGCATTCAGATAAAGGAATAAGGATCCCACTTACGCCACCTTCTACAACCTGATTATCGCTTTCCATGAAAATTCAACCTAATTACGAAATTTGCAACCTAGCCCATTTTTCATCTATTTCGTTAAAAGCGTGACACGAAACACACAAATATATAAACATGTAAATAACTAAGCAAATAAACACGCAACGGTGTGTACTATATATACATTGCTTTGATTATCTGTCGATTTTCTAACAGACTTAAAGAAAATAGGTAAAGATTCTATCCGGTTGAGGATTTTGAAGTTGAAGTTCTTTTGGCGAAAATTAGGGGAGGTTTCAGATAGTGACGAAATAAGGCAGCCTCCTTTTTGAACTCACCTTTTACTGTGCCAAGTTCAAGCAATGAAAATTCCTAAGGAAATGTTAAGCGATCTCATAGTTTCTGATGGATTCTGATTTTTGACCTCTCTTCCCCATTAAAGCTTTATTGGATGTTAGTCCCGATTCGTCTTGAAGTTCACGAGTAAAGAAACAAAGGGTAAGTACAGTAGAACTATGAAGATGAACGTCGAGCGCGGGAGTTATTATTTCCAGGTAGAGTTCTTCCTTTGGCGAAGCGGCTTCTAACTGGAACAAAAAAAAATTGACTGAAGTAATATCAATCTGTATCAATGATCCGAAGATTCATATTCGCGTTTGAGTGATGCTCACAGTTCATTTACTACAGATAGTTATGTCCGCTCTAAGCGAATACCCCGGCGCCAATTTCAGCCAATCAGCGATCGCCAGACTGGTGTCAATTTCAGCCAATGGGCGAGCGCCACGTCACTATGCTGATCTGAGTAAATGAGGCAGCGAGCGACGGCTCGTTGTACTACAACATGCTAGAAATACTTCCTCGCCAATTGTTTATCATTTATTATTCCAAATTGGTACTATCCATACACTTAATTACATAAGTAAAGGAAAATATTAGACCATAGATTTGATGTATTGTATAGCGTCTTGATTTCCAGCGCCATAAAAGGAACTGATTTCCACCAGGAAATATTTACCCAAGTTGAAGCGAATGTTTTGCGCGAAATAGAATGTTCAGCATGTGTTAAAAAATACAACATTAGACGATTTTCATTCACCAAGAAAACTTGGCATTACACCAGGTTATAAAGTAGAATGTTGTACACAGATGAAAAGCACAATAAACTGCAAGTGAACAATTTTACAAACGTTTATATAATAAACAATTGCGACGCACACTCGCCTCTCACCTATACGACGCCACTGTTGAAATTACTCAAGATGCCTCTCTCTTGGGATTACCCAGGATGCCCCTCTGCAGAATGAGTGACGCTATTGGCTGATACATTATTATGTGACGTCATTATGCTTCAACTGCAGGCTCTAATGTCTGACATAACTATCTGTAGTAAATGAACTGTGGTGATGCTAGACTCGCAGCTGAAATAAAGGATTAGTTCTGTGCATTTCACAAATGGGAGAAGAAAATATACTGCACTTCAGAAATAAAACAGAAAGCTACCATTTCTCTTTATTATTCAAGTCTGCGCTCTCCGGACATCATCTTTCATAAGCAATATGGTAACGGCAGTGAGATCAATGACGAACTACAGTATACTCGCAATTTTTTTGCCGTCATTTGACACCAGAATATTTAATAACAGAACATTGGCCATCAGCCTGAACAAAGATGAGTGCTATTATTTTCGATAGCCAGGGAAACTAGCCATAACTTATCAGAGAGGTCGGACTTCAAGCACATTGATTACAAACGCGTAGGACATACCACAGACTGCCACTGTAGGAACCGTACGCCGTGTCTCGCGCCAACCTTTATCACTCAAGTATCTGCACAGGATAATGTGTAACTTCCGTTACCCTGCCAATGTATTGCCATGATCAGAGGGCGGTCCCTTCGCTCAACAATAATTGGATGTCAATTGCCAGCTCCGCGCTTTGTTGCGGCCGAAAATAAAGCTGCATTGACTCTTAATGAGACAGTCGGGGAATTTTGTTCCATTTGTTGATTGGATTGATTTGTGTCGGGCCGAGCTGGTGAGCAGCTTTGCCATATGCTGGGCAGAGTTGAGAGATACAGAGTTACGTGATCGCGGTTGGGCTTTTACGGAGGCCTGCATGGCTTGTTATTTAGAATGTTACCTGCTAGGGAGCAATATGGCTTTGCAACATTCTCATTCAGTGAATTATAGACACAAATTATGCGTTAGACAGGTGATATGTTCAAGCATCATTTGACTGTATTTGCAAGCGCGCCCTGTCCGTTCTCGTACTTTGTTGTAGCGCCTAAAAAAGGAAAATAAATCCCACCAACTAACTATCACCAATCGTCTTTGGAGGTGTATCTGCTGGGAAACATTGTTTCTATTTCAAACTCTTTCTTGGAAGACTTTAAATATGACCGAGGTAATTGGATGTTCTCTTAATAGGATTGTACGATAATTTTCAACCGAAACTAGGTGCCATCTATTGTTTGTTTGCGTTTCTATTGCACTTATTGTCATATTTAATTTTCAGATATATGATGTTCAAGAAGTTTACATTCAAGCCTTACGATGGTTTCTTCTCAGTGGAACCTACATTGGAATCGTGTAAACAGAGAGTAAGAGTAAAGTTTATCCAGCTACAATAGCGAATGACTTGAGAAACTAAAAGCGAATTTCTATATTGTATTCTTTGTATTTTCCTGTTTTTACTGGCTGTGGTAAAATTGTTTCCCATATTCATATAGTTGCTACGTTAATTGCTGCATCTTATTTGGCTGGTGTTAGCAGCCAAGCCGAGCAGGTAACTCCTGCCTAAGGGAAAATTAGAGTAACATGATGTAAAATTGCACAGAAACATAATTTTTAATTTTGCAACTCTAAATTGAACTATAGAGAACTCCATGCTCATGCCTTCACTATTACTGTATTGAGAATTGAAGTCAATTGTCACACTGAATATTTTGTTGAAAATGTTGTTATTGCTGTTTCTGTACCATCCAATATAATGGGGTTAATAGATTCATAAACAAAATGTTAAAAAATACGGCTTTCAAAAAACTGATAAGCAAGTAGGGCGGTACGAACCAGCGATGCATCCATCGCCAGGAGCAGCGCTGCTTTTTCATATTTCTTCAAGATCTTCAAGTGAGAGTGACGGAGGGGCTCGACTATTAGGTAAAACTGTTTGCGCTATATTTTTCCAAATACAATGGAACTCCTAAAACGTGGGTAAAAAGAGGTTATACTTTTCGCGGAATGTTCTCTCTTATATTTTAGAGGCAAAAGGTGACTAGGGGAATGGGAGGAATGGAAGCGACTTGGAATCGGGAGGTGCATTGTAAGGAGGCGTGCTCCGGGTATTCGTACTGATTGAAACCGAACGTATCCTTGCCTTACCTAGGCTAAGCAACTTAGCCTTAAACTTGCCTAACCAAATATTCACTAATGTAACCTTATCTTATCTAACCTCACCTCACCTAACTTACGCAACGTACAATAACCTACCCACAGTTGTGTAAGCAAGGTGGACTGAAAGCATGTTTGACTGAGGGCCAACATTAAGTTCTGCAAATGTCAGACAAATTGTATGAATATCTGAAGCTCTGATGAGATTTTTCTGACTATTGTTCTTGAATTTCGTTTAATGACAACATTCAATTCATCTCGACGAATTACTGACTTTGGTCTCTCCCTTGGTTCATTTTTAACGCTCTCACTTTCTGAACCATTTGTTTTAACATTCTCTGAACAGTTAGGGTGTCAACAAACTCGTTGCCAAAATACCCGCTCGTTGTATCGCAGAGCTGCTAAGACAAAGCTTGTATTCGTGCTAAAACTAATTACTCGACAGCATTCGGTTGTGAAAGTGGTTATAGACCTTTGGGTAGAAATTTTGAGCAATTTTATTGTCTAGAATGATAATAAGTTAAGACTGAACATAAACACATAGATACTAAGGTCTACACTCGGCAGATAAGGAAAATCATTAAAAATACGGTATTTCATAAGTGACCGCATAATATCATATTGATAGTTGGTCTCAATGTATCACTTGCACACCTGTGTAAAATTAGGTAAACAATTACAGAGTATTTACCAATAGTTGCAGAATTTTCCCCTACATGAAAAGGGACTCATTCTGCATGCTTGACACGGCACGTGTCGTATTTTGGACGATTAGTGGGTAAGCAAGTGTGCAGAAAACTGTGTAAGTTGAAATAAAGTCGTTGAAGCTTCAACCACAAAATTCCACAAATCTGCAGTGAAATCTGTGAAATCGAACTTCATCCCTTGCTCTACTCAATACTATGAGTTAATAAAAATGTACTTTACGCTTTTGAAAATATTTTTTCGTTTAGTTTAATAATTCGAAGAGAGATTCAGTGATGTATCACGGCAGTCAATAATTAAGCTGTGGTTCTATTCGGTACAGCTTTCATACCACTTCTTAACACACTTACCGTGTACCTACATATTCTGATTGCAATAGCAATGCGGCTATAGAAACGCAGATGCTTCAAAGTTCATAAAAAAATTAACTTTGAGAAATGTGGTCCGAAGGCCCATTCACAGGACAATCAGAGAGCGTGTCGCGCGCTTAGCTTAGCTTCGGCAAGTTTTGTCGTGTCTCTGAATATAAAGATGTGGGGCTACAAATGATTTGCTAATATATCATCAGCCACGTCGGCTAGCTGTGCGAATATCACAGTAAAAGTTTTTAATATCTCTGCAAAAATTTTGATTCATTTCTAACGCAGAAAGCTGCACGTTGGCATTTCTGTTATTTACATTTACACGGCGGAACTTTCAGACGATGTGCTGGGAAAACACATTCATTTGATAGTCCTGGAAACGTGACTTTAAAGAGTAAAAAATATGAGGTAATGATCGCAAGTGCTCATGTTATCTAAATTTCGGAACAATAATAACTAGAGCACTCTGAGAGCGCATACCTCCGCCAAGTGAGGCAACGGTAGCAAAAATTCAAATTGGTTCTAAAACAATAATTTTCTTTGTATAAACTCCAAAATCTAATCATTTGTACCTTTTTATATTAATAACAGCTTATTCAATTTTCTTGAAGATCCGTTTATAACTTTTTGAGGTATACTGCTAACAAACGTTATGACAAATATGAGTCAAACATACAAATGAACTAACCGATCTGTGCCAAAATTTGACCATTCATGTCTTTTAACATTACTAACAAACCCTATAAATTTCATAAAGATCCATTCATAATTTTTGAGTTATTGTGCTAACAAGCATAAAATTAAAAACAGTGACAAACGAACGAACGAACGAACAAACAGATCATTACCAAAATTTGGTCATATACTCTTTGTTATATACCTAATAACTCATGTTAATTTCATCAAAATCCATTTTTAACTTTTTGAGTTATGGCATCAAGAAAAATGAGGCAGACAAACAAACAAACAAATGTATCGACATATCTTTACCAAAAGTTAATCATCTGTTCCTCCTAACATACCTAAGAATCCCTGTAAATTCCATCCAAATCGGTTCATAACTTTTTGAGTTATCTTGGTGACAGACAGACAGACAAACATACAGCCATACAGACAAACACGACGAAAACATAACCTCCTTGGTGGAGGTAATCACGGGAATTGGGTAAGAATCATAAAACACATCCATAACTAGAGCACTCTGATCAGAGCGCATACACTTCCGCTGAGTAAGTCACGGTAACGAAACATCAAATTAGTGCTGAAAGTATGATTTTTACCTTTGTACCAACACCTCACTCTAATCATTCATGTTCTTTGACAGTAATTGCAACTTCTGCAAATTTCTTGAAGATCCGGTTATAAATTTTTCAGTTATGCTGCTATCAACCATTCTGAGATACACTAGCCAAACATACAAACGGGTCCGTTCATAACTTTTTGCGTTATTTTGCTAACAAGAATAAAATTTATGAAAATGGACAAACGAACCAAGGGATCATCACAAAACTTTGGTCATTTATTCTTCGTGATATATCTAACAACTCGTGAAAATTTCCTAAAAATGCGTTCATAACTTTTTGAGTATGGTACTACAAAAAACTCGGCAGACAAGCAAACGAACAAACAAACAAATGGATATTCACAAAAAGCTAATCATATGTTCCTCCTAACATACCTTCCAATCCTTGTAAATTTTGTGAAGTTCCATTCATAACAAACAGACTGACAAATATACAAACTTGGCGAAAACATAACCTCTTTGACTGAGGTAATCATGTCTGTTAAACTGGCGCTACAAATTAATGGTTGCAACGCCATGCTGTTTTTCAATATTGCCTTAGTTATTGCCACAATTCTGGACAAACTGCAAAATGTCGCTGTGTGCTATCTCCTTTTGTGGATTTTCCGTTTTGGGAGCCTCCGTCGGAGGAGCTGTCGATATTTTACGAGACTCCGTTTGAAGAGTTCTGCTGTAATTATTATTTTGTAAGAATACAACTACGCAATTTAGCTCAAATTTTTTTATGCTTGCATTTCTCACGACAGCATTCCCTGATGATCGCATGCGCCCGCGTGTGTCAGGGCATCACTGCACTTCCCTTCACGCGGTCAGGCTGACGCCAGTCGCCCGTTCCTGAGCTGGAGGCGCGTGAAGGCCGGAATGTTACCGATGGCAGAACCGTGTCAGCAGCTGTGGCTGTCTGTTAACAGGCCGCCGATGGCTCGCCCATGCAGATTTGGTTCATTCTTTTGGCGGACAGCGAATAAAAGATGCGTTTTAGGTTTTATTGAGCTTAGTAAAAGTAGGACAATCGAGATGAACGTACGTCCAGCTGTGTGGTCGTCACGAAATGCTATCTGTGGTTGTAGCTAAAGTTCCCTGTTGCGCCAAGTTCATAGTCATTTCGAAAACCGATTTTCGCTTCACAAATTAACTTCCTGTAATATGTGGGAAGGACCTGCGTTGCGACCAACGCTCAGAAGATCTGAAATAAAAACACTAGAGGGAAAATGCCAACAAATTGATATTCTCTGCTGCACTTCACTTAGCAACAAAGAGACAATGCAAAAACTGTCAGTGCAGAGCCATTCCAGTGACTTGTGCAGGTGGACCGCAGCGTAAACTATCAAGTGCGCAGAAAAACTGCATTACAGAGCAAACAGTGTGTACTATGCACTTGTGCGAGTTTTATTACGTCGTGAATACTATCACTAAATATAAACTTGATAGAGCTGGAAGCCCACGTGCATGAACAAAGTCCCTTCAATTCTGGCCGATATCTGTCAGTGCGTCCGTTGGGTTAGCGTGAGTCACAGAACGAGGCGGCGAGCGCAGAGAAGCTGTTAAGACTTATTGGGCTGCAAATGAAGGCGGGCGGATCAGAGAAAAGGCTGTCTGCGTTCTTGAGGATTATGAAAATGGCTTCTTCTCTGCACGGCGTCCAATGATTACACGGCGCTAACAGGGTTGCTTGATTTAAATTAGCCTGATTTGAAATCCTGATATAAAGCTCTCAATAAGAACACTGTTTTATATCAAATTTTATCAGTATTGCGTTTTCAGGCAATTAATGTAAATTAATCATTTTAATGGCTCTATAAGCGTGCTCTATAGAGGCAGAAAGTAATGCTACTCCACCTTCTTGTAATGTTGCTAACGCCAACTTTCTACTCATAATTCATCCTCAAAATGCAGGAGCACCACAGAAAAAAAAAATTACGCTACTGAAAGGAAAACGAGCAGCCTTAGGCTTTCATCATCGTAAACTTGCAATGAAAACCAAAATGTGTTATTTTTATGACAGAGAGCAAGAGGGAACTGTAGTACGTGTAGCTAGAGCAGTTACAAATTGTTCGTTTTTCTTTTGTGAGTCATAAATTGAATACTGCTGTAATATATATAATATCTGGATACTTTGATATTAATGAGTATCTTGAGCATCACTTGAGCCATGAATGAACGATGTAACGATTTCATTTAACCCACTTGAGATTATTTTAAGAATTCGATTAAAATTGAATCTGTGTGATGTTACATTGTTATATTAGTGTATAGGTCACATGGTAATTTGCAGCACTGAACTTACTCTGTTTTCTTTTCACGGGTGTTAGATTGAAGTAAACTGTGGCAATGCTTCAGCCCCCAACCAGTATATCGCCCAGACAGAAACGCACTGTTGTGGCTAAAAAATTCTTCCGCCCCCTCTCACTCTCTTGACCTAACACCATCTCACTTTCACCTGACTTTCACTTTCGAACCATAAAATCATTTTTGTAGGGAACACGTTTTCCACATAATGAGATACCGATTTCCAAAGTGGAGTCATGGTTTGAGGCTCAACCCACCGACTTTACAAACAACGTCTGCAGAGTTTCGCAAAGCAGTGGGAAACGTGCCTGTGTGGTGCCTGTGTAAAGAGAGACTAATAGCTGTTTCAAGTTTGGTCTGTCTCTGTCTGTTGGAAGTGAGTCAGTGAAAATTTTTCATGAATGCTCTTTGTGCATGCAAAATTTATAATATTGAAGATGCCGTCAAAAAGTCACACCTTTTATTCTCTAGACAAGTTAGCCAGTTTCACTGAGGTGTATGTTGATATAAGTTTGTATTGTAGAGTAATTTTATATTAAAAATAAAGTAAATGCATACAATTAATATAAACATAGTTTCTCGAACATAAAAATGTGAAATCGTTCAAATCAATACATAAGAAGCTGTTATCCATACTACGAATGACTGTCGTGTGTTTATGTTTTTATTTACATATTTCGTGTCACGCTCTCAACAAAATAGATAGGCGAAAGATAGGCTATTTTTCAGATTTTTCATTAAGTTGCGTTTTCATAGAGATAGATGACCCGGTTGCAGTAGATGACGAAAGTGGGATCCTTATCCCTTTATCTGAGCCGACTGTTGCAGCGTATCCTTCAGAAGCATTCGTAATAAAAACATGTACAATGCAAAAGGTCTTGAGTAATTTCTTGCTGTCATTTCTGACAGCACGGGTACTCTATTATAGAATAGTGCTCGTCTTCTATTTGATCTTAATTTTTTAAGGGCATAATTTTGAAATGGCAATAAAGGCATAAACAATATATGCCTTTATGGATAATGGCATGAAAAATGTGCTATTAAACGATAACTGCACATAGGCATAACGTAGATGAAACAATGACTGCACACTTCGGTTCCTCGTTCATTTCGCTCCAGCATTTAATACGTCTCCGTACTTAAACAACTTTTCTTATCTTCGTTAAAACTACTTCCTAACTATGTCTATGAAAGAGAAAACTGCCAGAGAAGTGGTTGATGCATGCGTTACCTATTTCGCAGAAGTTTTTGTTTATGTTTGTGATTAACTATAGAGTATTTCCTGTAACTAGTTTATTACGGTGAATTCAAGACAAAGAAGGTGAGGAATATGTATACATATAACCTAATATGAAAGAGTGTCCAATCGTTGGTGTTTTGTTTCCATAAATAGTGCGCCGGTAGTGGAAAAAATATAGATTGGACAGTCGATATCCATAAACTATGTGAAATAGTAACATTTGGTGAGAAATTTTTTAAATGGCGACTGCATTATTAAACTTAACGGTTTTATCCAGGCAACTGACACGTCAGCACTTGGCATCAGTAAGACAAAAATGAGTCGTTCAGGACCAGCGTGAAGCAATTGATGTTGCAGCTCCACGTGAGAACGTGGAGTAGTAGTAGTAGTATCATTGTACCCAATTACAAGGTCTTTTAAGAATCAGAAATATTTTTAACGTGAACGTAAAGTTTCTGTGTCGTTATTAGACCCGCCCCTAGAAGGGGAAAAACAGGTTACAAGTACTCAAGTAACCTTCTTAACATTTATACTCAAGTATAAATGTTTGTTAGCAACATTACGAAAAAAACTACTGCATCGATTTTATATAGAATTAAACTTTCAGGAGAGGTCCGTGGTGGTCCAGAATAGGCCCTCTAACATTTTGGGGTAAATCGGTTGAAAATCAAGGTAAACAGAAAGGTTATACCGTGAGGGGCGGGGTTTGCCGTAACTTGGAACCGCGTGTATTGATATATAAATTGAAGAATGAACTTACTCTTTAGATAGTTTAATTGTAGTAAATTTCAGATACATCGCGTCTTCTTATGAAGATATCATGAACGCAATCCGCAAAGTCATCGAAGGAAGAGAATCTGGGTATACATCGACGAAACCATAGATAACAATTAACTGGCCTGCTATTGCCAACGTACTGTAATTGTTGAAGTCCTCAGGTAGACGCAGCTAGGGATTTTTTTCTTCTTAACCTCGGCAGTCGTTGAGCATACAAACGGCACTACCATTGCTCAACTCATCAATTCTTCGATACAATTAGCATGGCCCCATGATATCTCATACGACTCTGTCCTGCTCTTCGCAGCGGATGCAACTCCGTGTACGAAGAGGGCTAGACGTCCCTGAGGGTTCTGTATCCAAATATGATACATGTAACCTGTTTGGCCAATGGACTCTACAGGATTTTCGAGGAGTTCAGGCGTGTTTTTTCATCAGCCGATCGCAGCGTTGCGAATGGGAAGAAATTTTTCTGAAGGCTCCTGCGCGGTCTACCCTTTTAAAAGAGCTCAAGCTGAACCAGGCGCTTCCGCCTCAGCCAATTCCGATTAGTTGGGACCTTGGAAATCTGCTGTGTCAATTATACAGGCCACTACGTGGACTTCACTCAAGTGGTATCTCTTGTGGGCGCCAACGAAGCGGCAGCAATTCAGATTGTGCAGGAATTGACGGGCAGTGTTGAAGTCAAAAGTACTTGGCCTATGTGACAGCTCACTTTGCTCGTGTCATCAACAGTATTGTAATAATATTACTCTAGAAACCAGTGTATTGAAATTGAATGAGGCATTGTGAGTTTGACTCTGTTCTTCGTCATTTAAGTTCTGCAAATGGAAGTAATGGTGCTGCTGTCAAATCAGAGAGTCAACGAGTCGATGCTGGCAACGAAAGACTTGCCGAACTCCGTCAGATTCGAGACATTCTTGAGAGAAAATCCGGAAACTACTTGAGTCTTTACAGCCTCACAGTATCAAGAGATTTTTTGTACGCCCCTCCAACTTCCGTAAAAGTTGAACGCAGTTTTTCTGCAATTCAAAACATTGTAATTGCTAAACGCTTAAATCTTACCCCTAACATTCTGAAGAAACTATTAGTTATTGACTCATACGAATGTAACAAAGGAACAAGCCCAAATTAATTATTGAAACTTTGTCCGTGTTTGGGCTTCCTTCCTTAATTTGTTCGAGGTATTATAGCAGCAGCATTATTTAGGCAGGACTTAATAGCCAACAGGGGTGGGTGGTGTTTACATCGAAATACTTTCCTTATGTTAACTATTATGTTTACATCATCTACAGGTTAGGTAGGACTTCTCTTCACGTGTCTCTTTTCTTCTGCTATCCTACTGACACTTTTTCTGGCCGTCCTCATCAGCCGGCGCTTCCGCTTCGGTGTTCAGTAGGTACTGGAGGCTACAGGAAGCGTATAGCTTTGTGGTATCTGTCCAGACATCCACAAATTATAAACAAGTTTCCTAATATATTATCTTGGGACATAGGACCTAAATACAAAGCATAAAGGGATAATAGCAACTGATAAGTTCATAAAATCCATATTTTTAGGCATAAAGGCATATTTTTAAGGCATAACAGACGTATTTTTAGGACATAAAGGGCATATATTTAAGGCATAAAGGCATATTTATAGGGCATAACAGACGTATTTTTAGGACATAAAAGGCATATATTTAAGGCATATAAGGCGTATTTTTTAGGCATAAACGCATATTTTAAGGGCATAAAATCCGGTCTCTAATGATAACTTTCACAGCAAAGCTTCGCAACGAGGTAAACTTAAGATTAAATAACTCATTACTCTTAGGCCTGCTCTCGTTTTTTATGAATAATATATTTAATGTAAATAACACTTCCTATTGCTATTTTTATGTATGGAAAAGTCAATAACTTGACGTGAATTTTTGGAGTCAAAGCATTGTTGGTCAATTTTTTTCTCTTTTTTATATGTACATTACCTAAATGCCTGAATATCTAAATCAGCTCCATGTTTATTGGATTGTTTTGTGACATATTATGACAATGGACAACTTTCCACGGTTTGCTCCGCTTCATGTCTGGCACGAAAGTAGTCTAAATACAATTGTGTGCTTGTTTATTGTGAGTATAACGTATGAATTTGGATTCAAAAAGAAAAGTAACTTATCCGATTTTAATGATAATCAATATAGTTCTAATACATCTCAAGTTTTTTTTGTTTAGGAAAATAATATCAACAGCAGTGATATTTACTGATAATAATGCGTAGGGAGAATTAGTACAAGTTTGGAGCCAAAAGCTTTGAGATATAAGAATATAAGTCAGCATACTGTGTGTATACTTTAACTCACAAAGGGCGTATGGAGGTGCTACTGGGGTGACCCTCTGCAGGGTACCAGATAAACCGATCTAGTTAGCTTTAACGAGTACAGAACTTCAGGTAGGAGCGCTGGATCCGTTATTCGCAATCATGATGCGCGTCTCAGTCGCAAATTGATTACAATGAGACGGCCAAATATTCAATATCGCCGAGCAGACGCGACGGCGCCCTAATTGTTTGTCGGGTGGTAACCGGTATGACAAGAAAGCCTGAAATTCGATTAAAAGCTGCGAAATCAACGCTCAAGACTGAAACGCAGGGTGAATTTGAATAAATTAGATTCATTCGTATCGATATCAACGTCCGCATTAGTGACAACAAAGAGTTTCTCGTTTGTAGTTCAATGTTAAAAATGAGGTTGATGAAGTGAATAAATAAGGCTAGTAGTTTAACGTTAATAATAAGGTTGAAGTGATTAAATAAGGCCAGGAGCTTAACGCTATAAATGAGGTTGATAAAGTGGTTACATAAGGCCGCACTGTTGGTGGTCCGTCTAGGTTTAATTAGAGGCAAGGTTATCAGTCTTTGTGTGTTGCTATTTTCTGTTCCAAAAACTGCTTTATTAAGCGCTTGGTCGATTGAGCGCCAAAATTAAGCCTTCGAGGCTTGACTTGTCCGAAACCTCAGGCAATTGCGCTGGCATCGACCCGCTGAAGTGAGTTTTAGGGATTGACCCTCATTCAGTTGCCCTTTAGGCTTCCAGAAACTCAATCTTGTTCCGTTAAGTGGAGTTTCGTGCCGGCTCACTGTAATCGCCTTGCTTCTGAACACTTGCGACAAATTTCAAAGTGGCAAATCCAAAACTGCTGTCTGGAGTTTTGAACATGTGGCAAGACTCAACAGCTTAATTTGGAACGTGCCACAATGTCCATTTCTAACGAAAACTTTCATCTCGCTCGATGGAAAAAACTGAGTTCCAATTTGAGTTCCGCACTTCAGGAGTTGCTGAAATAACTTGAAGACTTAGAACCAGTACACCTTGCGGAATTCATATGACTTTCGAGACCGAATCAAAAACCTCCAACTGCCTTCCAATGCCTACTTAGCCAGCTTTGATATCACCTCCCTTTTCACAAACATCCTCGTCGAGGAAACCATAGATATTGTTTGCAACAAAGTCTTTATTGACACGGATCTATTCCACAATATGGATAAACCTACCTTCAGAACGTTCCTTAGCCTTGCCATCAAAGATTCCTTTTTCATGTTTAACAATAGACGGTACAAGCAAATAGATGGAGTTTCCATGGGCACCCCGCTTAGTCCCTCGCTGGCAAATATCTCTCTATGCCATCATGAAACCCTTTGGCTTAACGACTGCCCACGTGACTTCAAACCGATCCACTACAACCGCTATATAGATGATACCTTTCTCATATTCAACAATCAAACAGATTCTGATCTTTTTCTGCAATATTTGAATAGCAAACATCCAAATATCAAACTCACTGCCGAAAATCAATCAAACAATTCTTTAGCCTTTCTCGATGTTTTAATAACCAACCAAGACTCAAAACTGACAACTGGAATTTACAGAAAACCACATTCTCAGGCCTCGGGACAAGTTTTTCAGCCACTGCTACGATCAATTCAAAATCAATGCAATAAAAACTTTACTATTCCAAGCATACCATCTGTCTTCCTCCTACCATGCATTCTCCAACGAAGTTGACTTTCTCCGAACATTCTTTAAAAATAACGGCTATCAGCATCATTTTCTAGACCCCTACTGTAAATTGTTCCTTGACAAGCTGTTTGATCCCGGCATCAGCAAACCGTGGGTCAGTAAATTGGACTTCTTTCACTCGCTCCCGTACTACAAGAAGGCATCTGTCAACACGGTAAACACTTTGAAAACGTTCCTGTCTGAAGCCTACCCACATATCAACTTCAAATATTCGTACAAAACTACATTTACCATAGGGTCCTATTTCAAATTTAAAGGCAAGCCCCCCGCAACACTTTTGTCCAGTGTTATCTACCTCTACCGATGACAGGCCTGCAGCGCCTCATACTTGGGTAGCACTGGACAACACTTCAAAGCCCGTATTGACCATCATTTAGGTGTATCCAGCCGTACCGGTTTACCACTCGCGAAGCCCTCACATTCAGCCCCTCGCCTACATGCTGAACAAAACAACCATCCTATCAGCAGGAATGATTTTTCCATCA
>LQNS02278170.1:43557723-43574264 GCA_001587735.2 Parhyale hawaiensis
CTCCCCTTACCTATTAACAATAAAGAAATTTTATTTATTGATCGTAGCCTAGGTTTTTTTTCTTCCTTCTGAAGATGGGATATTTCATCCTGAAACGTTAAGTTTTAATATCGTCGACTCATATTTAACATTAGAATCTTTTTGCCTTGTGTAGTTTTTAACTTAGAAGACTGCGTGCCTTAGGTGATGTGCTATTATAGCAGTGAATGTTTGATACAATACATTTTTTGCTACTGCCTAGCTTCGTACCAATTTCCTAACTCTGCTATACTTCCTTCACCAAAATAACCACTTCATGATACAGTAAGATCCCTATTTACATGCCTTTAGTGCCTGTCAGAGTGTGGTCTCATGAGGTTGTGTTATGCTGCTGATTCCTGGTTTCCTAAGGAACTCTAATTTAATGTTCACTTTTTTTGAATATTTCAGTTTTGATTTCTAACATTTGCAGAGAAGTTGGGGGAAATTTTTAGAAACTTGTTTAAGGAGTTGCAGGCCTTCAGCAAAATTTTGTGATGTCGTAGAGGCAAACGAAACTTAGCACTGCGCAGAAAGGAGCTCTGGAACTAAACTTCGCCCTAAGAATTTCCCGGAAAAAATTAGGACTCGTTTAATTGCACTCGCCTTGTGAGCCTGACTCTCTTCTGTGCCATCGTCGGACTGTTTGTATCCCGTGAGTCTGTCAGAGGTTCCTGGACTGTTATTTTTGAGGTATGACTAGAAAACAATCTCGAAAGCACTACAGAAGTGCATCATGTTATTGCTGAAATGTGATAGAGATAGAGTTTACTGCTGCATTGGCCTGAAGAAGTTCTTGTGTCAGCAGAGTTTCTGGAAGCACCAGCTAACTCGCAGCATTGCTATACTCATTGTAATGGCTGGAATCAACGCGTCTGCTACTGGTGCCACTCTACCTGCAATTACATCCAGTGTTCATGCAGCTAGTGTCAGCTTCTCTGCAGCTAGTGCCTCTGTTCCTGTAACTAGTGTCAGCTAATGCGTAGCTTGTGTCATGTACCTTCAGCTACCACAACTGTTCCTCGAAGGAATGCTTAAGCTTTGAAAGACGCGCAATTGATTTTGCTTACGTTACTGTAATCCACTTACTAGTTACAGCTGCTTCATACGGTAATTAATTTGTCGAAACAAATGTGACCGATTAGAATAGTTTCTAGCTGTTCTAGAGGTCATTAATGCAATCATTTGCAGCAGAGATTGCTTACGATATACTTGATCACTGTAGGTGTCTAACCCGCTTTGTGTGGGAGACTGAAACTGTGGTAATGCATTTAAAGGAGTCACTGTTCTTTTACAGGTTTTAAACTCACCACGTCTCAACAAGTATCGGGGAATTTTAGGGGAAACTCTCATTACCCGTCGTTTAGTGGTGGGCAAAGGAAGCAATTTCAGGCAAGAAGGCATTTGAGAGCCGACTGAAGCAGGCAATAACAAGCCGTTGGCCTGGAGTCTCCTCGCCATGGGGAGCGTTTGGAGGGCACTAGGCGTTCTGAGCAAACGCCTCAGTTGCTGTAAAACTCTACTCCGTAATGTCGTACAATGAGATCTCCAGTCACATTTTTAATTTCAATGCAATTAAAGCGAGCATCATAGCTACTGAACTTCAGGACTGAGCATAATTATTAATTAAGTTATCGACTTCGGTTCGCACTGATACTCGGATATGATGGATGTCAGTCATGCGGCAGTGATTATAATCCTGGATCCATGAAAAAACAACAATTTCGTTGCCTGGCGTTGACAGTTTAGTCTGCGCATTCCCGTGCATCCGCACCAGTGCAGGGACTACACGCGAGCATGAGGTAGATTCAGGGTCCGATAAAATCCAGTGTACTTTCTTCCAGAACATCACTAAAGTGTAAGTACGAGACTTCAGTCTTTGGAATGTACAACTTTCGCAAGCTCAATGCATCTCTATCCATAAGAGAATATTATCTACACGAAACACAAGAATATTTGGCAAAGAACGAGACTAGAGTCACATCATGAGCATCAAGGAGGAGCAGAAAACAACGATGAAACTAACTTGAATAAATTTTCATGTTAATGCGAGTGATCACAGATTAACTATAAAAATATGGGTATTGCGAGTGCAAACAAATACATATAAGGCAGAACAGAAAACATCGCACTAAAAGTTATCCAAAAACTTGAACAAGAAATAGCTCCAATATTGTGCCATCTGTCTACATGAATTACTGAACAAACACGCTCAGTTCCTTCATTGCCTCAGACACCAAGGATATGTTTTGTCTGGGTAGGTCTATTTTGATTGTCTGTCACAAAATAACTCAGAGAGTAATTGACGGATCGCCTTGAAATTTGCAAGTGCTGTTAGGAATGTAACGGAAAGCAAACGATCCAATTATTGTTATGATCTACTTGTCTACTCTGTTACCTCTACTGTTTGCCTGAACATAAAGCTAACAGTTACAGTCATAACATCATGAAACATACAAGAACTGCTAGGAGCATCACTAAGAACAATGATTAACTTTGGTGATGATCAACAGAAATCATGCATTCAGCAGTAACATTAATTTTCTGCTAGTGCTATATAGTGCGGGAGCTATGGGCACTGTGAGGGCTCTCTAGTTGATCGATAAATTTGGTATACCTCTCAGCTGTGGTATTCATAATAACTAGAAAGGTTTTTCCTCCCTATTATAACACAAATAGCAAAGCAACCCTTGCAGTGCCAGGGTAGCAGCATGCTTCTCTTCTCAGCTCTAACACCTTGTATCGCTTGCACGTTCGATGCCCAGCCAGGCAGCGAGCTGTTTGCAAATATTGGTGAGATGACTTGGCAGTTGTGTGTGTATGAACGGCGCCGTGGCGGACTGCCTTCCTCAGAGATGAAGGGGTGGGGGGGGGTCTCGAGTTATTTGTTCCAAGGCAGTTTAACCGCGGTATCAAGAACCACTGGGCTCCAGCTGACGTTGATGTGAATGAGTAGACCCCGGTCACCCGGATATGGGCGTCGTGTTTGGTCACGTACACCCATTCCCATGTGAGGGTGTGGTCTAAGTTGACTTTACCTTTACCTTAAAAAGCACAGCATACAGCATGAAGAAGATAATGTAGGACAAAAGTTAAAAAAACAACCTTTGTAACAACTTTGGGTACACGAGTGCAAAAGGCTTGTATCGCTAAATTGTTTGTCTATGGACCTACCTCGACACCTATTGCAAAAGGTTCTACATCAGTTCAGGGCCTGACATCTCAATCACTTGGGAAAAAATAAGGTTATATTTAATGTACAACTACTGGTACAAATACATCGTTATAACGGCTCAAGTTTTAGATATTTTTTATTAATTTAACAATTTAGTGTCATCCACATATGCATCGCTTGAAAAAGTTTGGTATAACGTAGAGACATTATAAGAGTCTCGATACCTTCACCGAACTGGTCATTCAATTTTCCGTTAAGTTGACGAAGAGCTTGACAGTTACGGCCCACATTTAGAGCAATGCAATGTCGATTGACGAAGTCCCACACACACTATCATATATTAATTTTATCAAGTTCTTGACGGGAGAATAACGAATTGATTTATACAAGCACTGAGAGCAGCGCAAAATAATTTTTCCTTTAATAAAAGTTGTGCATGTGCATGCAGGCATCGTTTGAGCAATCCCACCCTGCCCCCAGTTAAAGAAAACATCTTTACTGTTATTCCACAGTCTTAGAATTTTATTTATATCAGGCGTGCTTGGTCACGTGGGGTAAATGCCAATATCCTGCAAAAATTTCGGCCGCTATTGCCGTGGATTGTAAAGTCTGGGATTTACATGAAGACCGGCTAGAAAATTTCCATCGTTGGAGCTGTATAGAGAAAAAATACTGAAAGAAAGTATGGGCGTCACTGGACAGGCGGTACAGGTCATACGCGGTGAATGCAATCGCGTTAATAAGTTTTAGGTATTTTAAGAATTACTGTTGCTTCTTCTCACTTATTTCTTCGAGCGTAAAGAAAATGCATATAGAATAGTTTCTAGGTAGACTATTGTAAAGTGTGTTTAACAGTCGTATATTTTGAACTAGCGTTTTTTTCCACTCTGACTGTTTACACAGTAAAACGCCTCGGTTGCTTTCACTGGAACGAAGAACATACTCGCGTTCACTCACTGCAGGCTGCTAGAGGTATATTTGACAGATTTAGCAAGCGCACATTGACATTTGTTGCCGCAAGCTCTGGTTCGATGGTATTCAATATTCGTCGTGTATTAGAAAATCGTGTAACTTCATTTCGCGTATGGGAAGTATTGACTGTGCCGATTTCTGCGGCTTCAATAGACAGAATAGAAGCCACAAGTTACTGTGAAAGGAAATGAGAAAAATATTTGTTGCTTGGAGTTCAGATGGTTGAATGCTTTCAACTTATCCAAATGACCAGCGACTTCCTTCATGCCCAAATCGTAGGACAGAGGTAGTTAATATTAACTATCAGTTGCTTTGTCACTGCGTACGTATATACTGCGAATAACTTGAGTCTACGCCTTGAGGCCGGCGTACTCGTCAGCTGTGTCAGCGCGTTCTTCCAGTAATTTGTCCGCATGCTGTCCAATTAAGTGGAAAGAAATCAGTTGGTTGAATTAAGAACGCTTCACTAGCTCAGTTTTTTCTATATTTTAAAAATTTTCAGCGAATCACAACTCCAATAGTAAGTTTTAATTAGTCCCAATTTGTTACAAACTTGAAGAAATACAAGAAACCTTGTGCTGAAGTTTGCTTGCGACACCTTAGTTGACGGCCAACATTTTATCAAATCGTTTGATAGGCACACAGTTGAGTTTACATGAAGTCAACAAACCATTTAGGCAACATACTGAAAGAACAGGTTGAAAAAACTCACGTGTGGACCGGCCTTACATAGAGGTTATTGTTTAACAATTGAAATCTAATTGCAGTGACGAGTCATCATCAGAAAACCATTATGCTGTCGGTATAAGCTGTGCTAAAGAAAGAAAAAAGAAAGGACGAGAACGGGGGGCACACCTGTAAGTCCAGTCCTTGTCCTCCGAAGTTTGCCCCAACCCTAGGCCAGGCTCGTCGCTGAACGAGACTGCAAAGGACTTCGGATCAATCATTGGACCATTGGACCACGATGATTCCTCGACAGCAAATTATTTTCTCTACTTATTTTGAGTTCTTCTTACAACAGAACAAGTTTTCTTTCGAGGAAAAATTTTCCGAGTCCGACTTACATGCCACCCTTGAGTATCTTGGAAACAGAGCGCCGTATTTATTAGAAGCATTATCGACTGCGGGCAAAAAACGTCGCTTTTTTGTGTATCACCGAAAGAAGCTGGATGCTGTTCAGCCTTGCACGCTTATCTCTATGGTTCCCTAATTCAAGTTGCCGTTGCGCAGCATCCTACACAAGGAAGTTATCGTATTGACTGGAATACAGGACGTTCAGGTTCCATAGTTTAGAGGAGTAATTATAAGACGTCTTTGTTCAGCAGACGTCTTATAATTACTCCTCTAAACAAGAAAGTTAATAAGAGCCTTGCATGTATAGAAGGAAGCTCAACCGTCTACCCTAAATTAGTAACAACCTGAGAAATCATGAAGAACATGTCCCGTCAACACGCGGTACTACCCAAACAGGGAGCTCCCTTTATAGATGTAAGGCTGTGCCTTAAGATCTTTGCGATGAAGCTAAAGGGAACACAAGACGGGTCTTCACAAATTCTTCGCTGTCATTAGTGACAGCACGGGCACTCTAGTGCCCTTAGAATTGGTAACGCTGTAGAGGAATTTGACCACGCATCTATTGCCTTAATAAAATGTTTAGAGTATAATCACATTGCTCATGTGTTATTTTAATTTAGGCTTCCTGTAGTTCTACTAATAATGTCCGCTGTTGTTGGTTGCTTCATGCTAAGTGCATCAGAAACGCTTTCTATATCCTCTCAACCGGACCGAGGTTACGGCTTTGAGTTTGTCGCTGCATGAGGTGGTCATGCTCAGATGAGCAAAGCTGTTAGCTGTGTGGCAGGAGGCATTGTCGCTCACGAAGACATGTTTTCGGATTAGTGATGTGCGCATTGCTGAGACAACATAATGTTAAGAAATATTTTTGAAAAAGCCGCGGCGTTTACTGGGTGCAGTAACCTGATGAAGCACTCAGGGGAAGTGAACGTTCCCCATGCCATCACGCTTCCACTACCAACTTTAACAACAGTTCTTGGGCAGCTGTCTTTCACGTTGACTTCGTCACACTTGCTGCTTGTTATTGTACCCAGTATTATCACTCCACGTGGTGTGTTCATTGGCGTAGGCAAGGGCAAGATGATTTGAGAGTAGATCTCATATTAATCTCGAGTTCACGAAAACAATAGAAAACAGTCACCGTATCATATTTACCTTTTTACTGACGCGTACTACCAGCTGCCGTTTCAAAACAGTCATTCACTGAAAACCTAAACGAATCATTCGATCTTGACTAGCGCTTATCTTATGGGGATGTTCTGGTGCCTCTAACGACACACATGAACTGGTTTCATGATGAAGTTTTAATATTATAGAAAGTCTTCTCTAGGAGCTGTTAATACATATGTCTGGCAATTGCAGCAATGCTCATTCTTTCCGTTTTAAACAAGACAACCCGTTGCCTGATGACATCATCAACTTTTGGACAGCTTGCCATGCTCATAAATACGAAAATTAGTTGTCATCAAGAGAAGAACGGTATACGGACGTAAGCTAAAACCAAAGCTAACTGACAAAGTAACTTTACTGTAGAAATTTGGTAGAAAATGAAGACATAATACAAGAGAAAGTAGAAATTATTGCGTGTACAAAGGTACGGCTGTCTGGTCAGAGTTAAGAATTGGTCTGTTTTTCAAAATACGCAAAGATTCTAAAATTCTGATATCTGAAGTATTGACTGACGATACTATTTGAAAATGTGTGAGAGAGTAAGCATGGCCGGTCTACTCGCAGTGCTGTCTGGTAGGTGCATGTGGTAAAACTGTGAGAGGAAGGTTCGCTCTGAAGGAACGTCCCATATGCTGATAAAATCTGATTTTAGACTGCTTCTGAGTACTTCCAATGTAAGAACTCTGGCAAGTTCCACATGAATATTTGTATACAATGTCGGAAAGTAACTCAGAAGACAGTCTGTCCTTATTGGTAAAAAAGTTACGAATTTGAAAGTCATTTCTGAGTGCGAAAATGAAGTCTATTTGAGGATAAAATTTTGCTAACATGGACTTGAAATATTTGGTCATGTCAAAAGAAGCATTGCCTGAAAACGGAAGTGAAACATAAATTTTACGCTTTTCTACCGTACCTACTAGCGTTCTATTGCTAAAAAAATTGTTGAGAAATCTGTTAACTATTTATCAAACAAAAAGGTGGGATATCCTTTGCTAGTAAAATATGTACGCAAAAAATTTACTTCTAATGAAAATGTACATAAGATGATGATTATTTAAACGCTCTATGGAGAAAAGCTCGAATCGAATGAAGTTTGTAATTCATGGGGCAGAAACTAAAAGAGCTAGAAGTCCTCAACCGTAGCAGGAATGTTTGTTTACACTGAAATGTTGCCGAATGAGCATGTTTAGTGTGTTTTTCACTGAAGCTTATTTGGCTCGTGCTTTAATCTAGTGCTCTTTATTTTCTGAAATGCACGCACTTGGCGAAAAAATTACTACTGCCAAGATATGCGTGGATGCTGTGATACCAGATACACAATTACACATATTCTCTGCTGCCCCTTCATAGCTGCAGTAATTTGTGTTTACTACTCGGCTCAACGTCTCTTTGTTATGCGGCACAGGACCACATCATGACCCCGGGCTGTCTCATGTTTACCTTTACAGGTGAAGTTCCCTGACTGTCACGATGTAAGCAATGCACTCTTAAAGGTGAATCAGATTACCAAATTAGTTCTCTCCTACGCTCCTCTGGACGCGGCCGCGCTATTGTACGTCCGCCTTAAGAGACAGACCCGCAATCGATTTAGGCGAATCAGCGACTGTTGTCGTACACAGTCACGTGCAGACACTTGTTGAACGTCGTCTACGGTTATCCCTCTCTACTACCGGCATCTACTTTTTGTTACTGAATGTTAAGGTTCTGGAATCGCTAAGGTGTTTTGTAGCACAGCTAGGTAGACTGTCTAGAGAGGAAAATATTTGTTTGCGTATTGGCAGAGCCTCTCATTTTAGAAATTAACAGTCCAGGATTACTGGTTAATACTGAGGAATCTGCGGAATTAAGGCGAATTATCAGGGCATTGCAAAACAGTACCTGTCGCTTGCTGCTGCTGTCGCCTCATTAAATAACATGAAGTGAACGTACGTAGAGAATAACGTGCATAAAACTGTCAGGGTATATAAGTATTCAAAAATTAACTAACAATTATATGACTGAACAATAATATTCTTAAATGAGAGATAAGCTTCATAAAGGTGGCATTTTTTTGCGAAATAATACCCCAAATACTGCGTGCCAAAAGCGCTGATGGGTGCGCACTAAAACCTTACTAATGAGAACAGTTCGTTAATGTCAAAATTGAGCACAACCAAGAGAAGTATTTGCAATTGTTTGTTACAAGAAAATGAAACTTCTTGGAAAGTGTAAATGCAAATTTTTCTTCCACAGTTTGAAGCAAAAAATTAGTTTCTGTGTCCATTAATTGTACTAAATAAATGGATACAGTACTTCGATCCTGTAGAAATTAAGTCATCCCTCACTCTAAGATGTCACTCTAATAGTTTAATCTTTCAAAAATGGTTAACGGAACCTTATAGTTGGAGCGATAGTACGAAAAGTGCCTTAACGCCTTAGATTATACCTAAGGCGCCACTGCACTAGACGCATTATACCAATATATAGCTCTTCACTTCTTGTGACGACCAGAGTCTGCTGTGCCCGAGGCATTTATAACTAACGCTACGTGCGACAAACCTGCTGAGCGGTGCAGCAGCCCTCCCCCAGTCACACAAAACAGTTCACAAACAACTGCAAGTGACACTGTTCCTGTCAAAGTTTGCCAAGCGAAGGAAACTTTGACATACGACAAGCGTATTTTCACCGGCTGCTTACCGTGTCCCTGGGCCCCCACACGTCAGCAGCCGGGACCCCGGCAGGCTCCATGCATTTCGCTGTGACAGGCCTGAGCTGGCTGCTGTTCCGAGCCATGCAGGTGTTCTTTAGTCTCAAATATAAACATAGGCAGGTGTCAGAGCGCTATTGTTGATATGTGGAGTCCAAAAGCAGCTGAGAGTCAAAAGTTACCAGCTCCTTTTGTAAACAATCCGCTGCTAGCGTTGTACTACCGAGGCAAAGTTAAGGGGGCTGCGACCTATAGAAAGAAGAAAATTGATAAAAAATACAATATTGGTGTTATTGATCTGAAATTTACACAGTACATTTCCATGATGGTTTCTGACTTTGTGTGTAAGTGAAAAAGTGATCCGACGTCGATGACGTCATTAATTGAGATCGAGATATGAAATTTGATGTGGTTTACCTTGAAGTCATTGCTAACAAGCGGTCACCTTGCTTTTTGTGATAATTTTCACCTATCATGAAATATGAGGTCTTACTTTTGCCTACCGGGCGAAAATTCATTTTTACATATAAAAACATGTTTCTGGTCTAATGAATCTGTAACTTTTAATTTTATCAAACATTGCGACTCGACCATTTGTAGCTACTACTTATAGCTGTATTCACAGCAAATTTCAAATGAATTGAATGAAAAATGAATTTTTCATGATTTTTTTCCCATATGAAACCTTACTTTTCAGTTCGGCCTTTCAAAGTTTGGGTCAGTCACAGTAAACGTGGGTCACGTTTTGCACCTTTAGTGGCAATTTTGCTTGCCCCACTGCTGGGGTGTCATCAGATCATTATATCACTGGAAAAGGGTTTTGTTTAGCCAGCAGTGGGTGCCTTCCCTTTCCTCAATAACAATCCTCACCAAATTTGATTTTGGTGAGGAGAATGCTTCTTCAGTCATTTTAGAAGCTTATACTTACTTCGGTATTCTTCTTTTCTTTACGTTTTGCCATAATAAGCTAATAATACTTCACAAATCTACACTTTTCCGTGATTTGTAAAGGGTTCTAGAATGTTAATATGCAATAAAAAAAATTGCAATTTTTGACCATTTTACGGGTCGCAGCCCCCTTAAGGCGCGGGGGATATAATTCCATTATGTTAACAAATCTGCTACTGTCCTCACGACATCGCTCGAATTAACTGAATCCGTGCGACTTTTAGGTCATCGATACTCGTTGTGTCTTCTATAATGCTTATGGAATACGAATCTCTGCTTCAATATGATGAAGGAAATATTGCAGATCCTTAAGCTTAGATGTGACCTTCCGTGTCAGCTACTGAGGAGAGCGCTTCAACAAGCAAAGCGATTACCACACTAGTGTACTCTGAGAGCGCACACCTCCGACAACTCAGGCAACGTTATGGACAAAATTCGAATTGGTTCTGAATCTCTGCTTTCCTTTTTAGCAGCATCAAAATCTGACCAATTGTGCCTTTCGACAGCAGAAACCCCTTCTGTAATTTTCTTGAAGATCCGTTGCTAACTTTTTGGTAATGTTCTAATAAACATTTTGACAAACATTAGTCAAACACAGAAACGAATGAACCGATCTTCCCGCAAAAATTCGATCATTTATGTCTTGAGACATTTCTAATACTTCCAATAAATTTTTATAAAATCCCGTTTAAAACTTTTTGAGTCACTTTACTAACCAATATAAAATCAAATACAGATACTAATACAAACAAACAGATTGTCACAAAAATTTGGCAGTTACTCTTCATACTATACCTAACAACTCATGAATATTTCATAAATATCCGTCAGTAACTTTTGAGTTATAGCATTAAGAAGAAAGAGGCAGACAAATAAACAAACAGATCAACAGATCTTCACCGAAACTTAATGATCTATTATTCCTAATGTACCTAACAATCTCTGTGAATTTCGTAACGATCCGTCCGTAACTTTTTAAATTATCTTGGTGACAAAGGGACGCACAGACAAAGGCACAGACTGAGGCAAATAAACAGACAAAATCGACGAAACCTTCACTCACTTGACGGAGGTAATTAAGCTTTAAGATACAAAACGCTAGGTTGAAATATGAAACATTTACGGGTGCTGCTCAATATACACAAAGCCTACTGTGCAGAGTTTCAAGCGTATAATAATACAAATATATACAATGTCATACTAGGAGACTGACTTTTGCCTGATCGATCAACAAAGGAAGTATTCTCCCTATTATTGTAATGTCTTTGGCCAGTTTGTAGGATCAAAGAAAGTCTCTGTATTCATTGTCATGCAACAGTATAAAAATAAGTCTACGGCGATTGCTACGAATATTTAACTTCCACTTCACCAGGGAACTGGCCAACCTGATAGCAGTAGTAGTAGAAGAACAAGCATAGTGGCCTTCAGTTGCAATTAAGATGGCGCACCTAAAATTCAAAGTTTATAGCTTAACTAGAGCACTCTGAGAGCGCATGCCTCCACCAAGTGCAGCAACGGTAGAAAAAATTCAAATTGGCTCTGAAACCATAATTTTCTATGTATAAATGATAAAATCCAATCATTTGTGCCTTTTGATAGTAATAACAGCTTGTGCAATTTTCTTGAAGATCTGTTGATAACTTTTTGAATTATACTGCTAACTAACGTTAAGTCAAACATGAGTCAAACATACAAACGAACTAACCGATCTGCACCAAATTTAATCATTTATGTCTTTTAACATTATTAATAACCCATATAATTTCATAAAGATCCATTCTTATTTTTTTACTTATTGTGCTAACAAGCATAGAATTAAAAACAGTGACAAACGAACGAACGAACAAACTGATCATTACCAAAAATTTTATCATCTCTTTGTTATATAACTAATAACTCATGTTAATTTCATAAAAATCCATTCGTAATGTTTTGAGTCATGGCATTGAGATAAATGAGGCAGACAAACAAACAAACAAACAAACTGATGTATATATCATCACCAAAAGTTAATCATCTGTTCCTCCTAACACACCTAACAATCCCTGTAAATTTCAACCAAATCGGTTCACAACATTTTGAGTCATCTTGGTGACAGACAGACAAGCAAACAGACATACAAACACGACGAAAACATAACCTCCTTGGCTGAGGGAATTAAAAGTAATGGTACAAACTTTACTGGCGCATCAGGGACACAGTGTCTATACCGTGCCGAACTAATCGTGTGGTTTAACGCAGGCTCGTGCTCCACTAGTACGCGAAGTACGTCTCATATTAAATTATCAACGATTTTGTCTTGGCTTTTCAGCCGATTAGGTCCCGATTATAAGCGAACTCGGATGAGTTCTCAGTGGTCAGTGCGCTACTGACAGGAAAAAAGCGCAAATTATGCATCTCTAACGCCCCGGGCACGACTGAACGATTCCGCTCAGCCACGCTACACAGGGAAAAGAAACGAAAAACCAAAAGGGAAGAAGCTAGAAGAAAGAAACGCCCGTGCAAACGGTTCCTGCCATGGCCCTCCGCACGGGAGAAAGTAGAAGCCCAGCGGAATAAATAGATCATCCACCTCGATCGGCGGCCCACCACACAAAACAGAAGGGGAAGTATTGATAGCCTACCTATCCTAACAAATCTAACCTTCTCGGCAGGAACTGTGGCCAACGGCAACGCCCCCTGCGGAGAAGAAATATGGGGTCCTGAGGCCCACATATATCTACGTAGGGATAGGGCCCGCCGGAATACAGTATAACCCTGCGTTCTTATAGCTTAATCGCACAACGAGACCAAAATTCAAGTCAGTGAAATTAATTCTAATTTCCAACCTTTGGGTGTTTAATTTTACTGATAACCAGTTATTAAGTCAAAATCTCCATCTTATAACTGTTCAATATCTTTTCGTCGGTTGTTAAAAGACCATTTGTAGGACGATTTGGAGATCCCTGTATACTGTAAATCTGACTACAGTTCAACTATTTTAAAATTCGCTGCATGCCAGAGTTTGTTTGTACTAGTGACTAAAGCACAAACTCTGGTTTCCAAACTGCCGGGTAACATCGGTGGACTGCCCCAAATCTTGAGGTTCAGTGTGATATTTATTGGATAACCAGATATCATGCAAGGGGCATGCAGGGAAATTTCTTCTAACCTAAATACATTTCTATCTCGCTTCTTGGCAGCACGGACAAGGGGAACGTTTCCCTTTGAATTAAAGGATTTGAACTTGCAATGTTGATGTTGGACGACGATGCCGCAGTGTCATTCAAACAGGTTATCTCATTGTCTATTTGTCGGCCAGATTATTCATAGTGAGGATCCTGTCTCTGAGCTTAATGACTTGACTGTGTCCATTTTGGAGAGGTTTGTCCCTAAGAGGACTATTCTTGCGAGGTCTCGGGATAAGCCGTGGTTTGACGATCTGTGTCGGTTAGCTTTTGAAGCTAAACAAGCGGCTTATCGGGCATAGCGACGTTAGCGTGACCGCACGTAGTGGTTGACCTATGTTGATCGTAGGGCCGAGGCTAAGCGTGTGTATGAGGAGGCACAGCGTCGTCTGAGGCAGCGTTCCAGAGTGTCTCTGCTGAGTATTGACCATCCACATCGATGGTGGAGTGAGCTAAAGGGTTCAGTGTTCGGTGCTGAACCTTCGTTGCCGCCCTTTGTTGGTCCAGGTGGGGGCATCATGACTGATCCCTTGGCTAGGGTGGAGCTTTTGTTGGCGCACTTCGACGGGAAGCAGAGCAGAGATGTTATTGCATTGCCTCAGGGATGCCACCCTGAACCTCGCTTCACATCTTTGGTGTTCAGATCTGGTGCAATCAAGGTGCTGCATGAGAGCCTTGATTCGTATGCAGGTGTGGATCCGGTGGGCATGTTTCCTTTGTTTTATAAGCAGCTGGCTGATGTTCTTGCCCCCAAGATTGCAGTGATCTTCCGGCGCCTAATACGGTTAGGAAATTTTCCTCGTTGTTGGCGAACTGGGAATATTACTCCTATTCCCAAGGGTCAGGTGTCGCCCTATGTTTCCAACTATCGACCCATCACACTGACGCCCAATTTGTCGAAGGTGTTCGAGAAGTTGACCGCTGATAAGCTTGGTCGTTTTGCTGAGGTTACGGGGTTGCTGCGGATGCTGCCTGCTGGTCAGTTTGCGTATAGAATTGGCTTGGGTTGTTGTGTCACACCATTTACAGTCTGCACTGGATTGTAGGTCGGAGGCACACCTTGTCCAGTTGGACTTTAGCGCTGCGTTTACAGGGTTATCCACAGGGGTCCGCGGTACAAGTGTCCGAGACCGACTGATAATCATCGACTTGGTCTTACTAGCATTCAGCTTTATACTCCAGGCCGAGCACCATGCACTAATGCGTGATAAATCCCTATTCAGAGATTGAGCTACAGCATCACGCAGACGAGCAGCAGGTATCACTGAAATCAAAGAGGAATCGTCGGCATAGTTGATCAACGTGTTTTCAAGCGAAGAGAACATATCACTAGTACTGAGAACGAGCAACAGCGGGCCAAGCACACTACCGTGAAGAACGCCAGACTCAACCGCGACAGGGGCGCTCAAAATGCCGTCAACCGACACACTCTGCGCTCGCTCAGAAACAAGATTGCGAATGATTGACAGAATCCTACCACCCACACCATAAGACTCGAGCTTGTTCAACAAACCCTTGTAGTTGATGCTGTCAAACGCCGCACTGAAGTCCAACTGTACAAGGTGCGCCTCAGAACCACAATCCAGTGCAGACTGTAAATGGTGTGACACCGAGTGCAATGTGTGACAACAAACTAAACAAGTTCTGTATGCAAGTTGACCGACAGCCAGCAAACCCTGAACCTCAGCAAAACGGCCAAGCTTATAAGCTACCAAGCTCTCGAATACCTTCGACAAAATGAGCGTCGGCGTAATGGGTCAGTAGTTGGCTACATGGGACGACACTAGGCCTTTAGGAATAGGAGTAATATTCCCAGTACGCCAACAACGGGGAAAATTTCCTAGCCGTATCAGGCGCCTGAAGATCACTGCTAGCTTAGGGGCAAGAACGCCATCAAGCTGCTTATAAAACTGCCGGCAGAGATACAAAAATTTTAGCGGCCGAAACATGGATTCACATTTACATAAATGCTATTTAATTGTTTCGCATTTTAATGTAATTTCAGTTGCTTAAAATTAGTTACAAGAGCATTTTAGTATAAGATGTTAAAGTGGCCACTTTGCCCGTCATGAGACCATTATGAAAACTGGTCTACAGTACAAACCTATACAACTTAATGTTTTCTAGCCTCCTAATTTAAATGCCTAATTCACGCTGATTAAACAACACTATAACAAATAATTGAGACACTTCTCTTCATTGAGCTATAACGAACAATTTTACCGCTTATCTAAAATCAAGCAAACGAAAAAACGTAAAAAGTCGATTATAATTTGAATACTGCACCCTTCCGGCTACAAGTCGCAGACAATACTGACATCAATAACTGCGACTGTTTCGTAAAGTTCCCGCTTGGTGGCAGCTCTAGTGTCGTTTAGAACGCTGAAATGGCCACTTTGCTCATACTGGCCACTTTGCCCGTCTTTCCCCTTCTGTCGAAGAAGTGGTACTACATACTTATGAGAAGTAAAAATGAAAATTTCTGCGCTGTAAGTTACGGACTTAAAATGAAAAAAAAAAAAAAATCGCTGGTGGACATCTTCGACGAAATGGGAGTCAGGGTAATAGGTCGATAGTTGGTGACATGGGGCGACACTGGGACCCTTGGGAATGGGATTAAGATTCCAAGTATGCCAACAACGGAGAAAATTGCTTGACCGTATCAGGCGACGGAAGATCACTCCAAGCTCAGGGGCTAGAACGCCAGCAAGCTGCTAATTAAACAGAGGAAACATACCCGCCGGGTCCACACCTCCATAAGGATCAAGGCCCTGATAGAACCAGATCTGACCGTCAAAGAGGCTAAACGAGGTTCAGGGTGACATCCATGAGGCAATGATAACACATCTCTGCTCTACTTCCCGTCGAAGTGAGCTGACAAAAGTTCCATCGTAGCCATGGGATCAGCAATGATACCCCAACCGGAACCAACAAGGGACGGCAACGAAGGTTCAGCACAGAAAACTGAACCTTATAGCTCACTCCACCATCGATGTGGATGGTCAATACTCACTAGTGACTCCCTCGAACGCTGCCTCTGACGAAGCCGTGTCCAATCATACGCACGCTTAGCCTCGGCCCTACAATCCACGTAGGTCTGCCACAACGCGCGGCCAGGCGAATGCCGCCAAGCCCGATAACCCGCTTGTTTAGCTGCGTTCGGTTGCCTCACGTGCATCGCAGAAAATTGGTCTTATGAGGCGTGCTTGCAGGGTTTTTGGCTCTGTAAAATTGACACGTCGCTGCTTTAATTGCTTTGTCCTCCCTCTTCTGGAGTACTGCTCTGTAGTCTGGGGTTCTGCTGCCGATTGCCATCTGTGTTTGCTTGACA
>LQNS02278170.1:43611497-43629069 GCA_001587735.2 Parhyale hawaiensis
CTGTCTTCTACAGACTTAAAATTCGTTAATCTACATGCTTTATCGCCATAACGTAAACTTTGTTTGTAGGCATCTGGCCACTGAAAGTCCCATCCATAGTCTGCAGCCATATTGCTTGCTTAGAGAGCAGTTCAACCCTCTCACCGTGCTTGCAAAATATAAACTGTCAAAACTGTTACGGCCCTGCACACACGTACTGGCATCGCGAGTACACGATCACCATCACTTACCATCACCCAGAATGTCCAGGGTTCAGACTCATGCGACCGGGACTCCTACAGCAGAGCATCACTATTACCAGGGGTTAGCTCTCCTCATTTTTTTTGTCAGTGCATTGGCGCCTCAAACGTTACAGGAAGGGCCTCTGCACCTCTGCGCCTGAATATTCCTCTCCCTCCATTGCGCCTGCGCGACTACATATCCTTTTACGCCCCTGATTAATTTTGATACTTGAGTTAGGATCGAAATGTGTTGCAGACAACTAGCTGTAAAGGGGGCAATATTGGGCAAGATTTGAAGTGAGGATTTCAGCTCATTCGGTAAATCAGCCACAAAAAGGCTCCAGGAACTGGTAATACATTTTCTCCAAGTTGAAGATCATTATTCAACTGATTCAGGTACCGTATTCATACATTCCAGTTTCAGTTCAATTGTGGCCTCATGCACTTTCTTTGCTATTTTTCTTCGATTTTCTTGATCTTTGCCCCACACAAAATGCTTCTTAACTACAGTTTATAGAAGGGACCGCACAAAAAGAGTCGACGAAAGATTCGCAACTAACATCATTAAATTTATGTGACATTGAATATGTCAAATGTTTGATTAAAAAAATGCGCTACTTTTACTTGTAAATTAAAAGGTCACACTGCATCAAAATGCATTTATAAATTTCATGTCGACAATATTGAAGGCCTCAAAGTTTTAACGTATTTCCATTGGGAATCTGAAGATCAAGGGAGTTATCCCAAGATGTTGGGAAATAGCCTAATAGGTAATAGCCCCTTTGAGAATGTTGCCTTTCCATTTTTAATTGAGAGGCCCAGAAGATGTGTAATAACGTGGTCATGCGCCAATTCTTGGTGCGACTCTTTCATAAACTTCGCGCCTTACCCCGGTCCGCCCAAAAAGGAGAGTGCGCCCGGGCGCAAGGAGCGCACTAAAGGGCGCGATGGCCAGGCTTTTTCTATTATTCAAAGGTAGATACTGAGGCAAAACGAGGAGACTGATTGCCAGTCATTGATTTAGTCCTGCATGCATTGTGTTTTACACTCTAGGGAGAGCACTTTGCATTAATTTGCAACATGTCCACATTTAAAGACTTGGTCACAGTCCGCGCATTTTTTAACGGGGGAACGGGGATGTCTCACTGATATCAAGGTGGAATGGCAGGTATAGTTAGTAATAGCATTCGCTAGTGAAGAGAGCACCTCACAAGCGTACATATCAAACAGGAAAGCGCCTCAAACGCTACGCTAAGGGCCAGTTCACACGTCCCTCATTTCAACGCGTTCACTCCCGAAAATGAACACGAGTCGTAAGTCAACTTTAGCTGACGCTGTTCAATGCATGCTGCCGCCTTCACTCAAATAAATGACGCCACGCGTTCACTTAAGATCTTGTTCCTTTGCATTTTTACTTATATTTTGCGTCGGTTTGAAGTCACATTCGTATCACATGATTTTATAGTCTGAATCTGATAGGAACAGCCGATTTCCAAAATACTTACAGCCTGATAAACCTATAAAAGTAAAAACATCACACAACAATACGCTTCCTTATCGAATCAGAGATGGCGTCTGTGTTCTGAGTTCAACATTTTCAGCTGCTAAGCATGAGTACAGTGATTTTGATCTTTGAAGTGGCGGTAAAAATACATTTTTGTCGACTTGTTCATGCTTTGAAAACGCTATAGAGGATTAATTCAATATATGTATAGGGTTTGTTTAACGAAACTTGAATAACGCGGCTCGTTTAGAAAAGGGACGTGTTTCATCCTTCCGTCTGCCGCATTTTCTGCTGCCGCTTCCATCAAATCAACGCGCCGCGTGCTCCAGTTTGATTGAACGCGTTACGTTGGGGGACGTGTGAACAGGGCCTAAGGAGCGCCCTACTCAACCCAACGCCTCAACATTCCAATTAGCCTTACTTTTCGTATACATCTCCGTTCTCATATCGGCAACTGACACATCCTAGACCAGCTCCTAGATATTGCAAGACATGAGTGGTCTGAGGTGCTACCTACAGGTGGCTATACCGATATACTCACCAAACAAGAACGCCTGTCATTATGAGGCTAAGAAAATTTCCACAAAAATGCATGTTCTCCTGACAAAGCAGCTTAGAAATGAGGACAGATGCAGGAAGCTATTATGACTGACAAAGTTCCAATTGACAAAAGCTGATGCAATAAGCGGACACTCAATACCACCAGCTTTAGTGACGTTACACAATTGAGAACAATTGCTTTGTTGGCTTATGGTTAACGTTATGGTGTAAGTTCATGATCGGTGTGAACTTCTGAGGTGTAGAGGAGCACTACGCTAGAGAGAAGCATGTCTGACGAGTGATTAATTAGGCACCATATGGCACTACTCCGAACCAGCTGCACTAATTCATATTTGCTACTTTGGCCACCGCTACCGCTTTCTGTATGTAACTTAAGTCTGGTGATAAGCTATGTTTAATATGTATATCTATTGTACCACCCCTGTGCGTACTTAATATAAAGTTGATTGATTGATTTTGTGGTGTAACAGAAAATCAATAATATTGTTTGGCGGACATAATGTTTATGAAACTCTCTCGTGAAACTGCTACGAATAAGACGTTAGTAACAGAATTTGGAGTCCTGATTTCAGTAAAAAAAATGTTTTTTAAACCTGAGTGCAGTTACACTGACTGGGTTTCATTCTTTGCTGGCGTCGGCCACTTGCTTCTAGATCATACCGTGCTGTACTGACGAGATTCAGTGTTTAGTTTAAAAATAAAAACTTTCGTGTGTCGTCCCTGCATGCGATATTAATGTTACTCGCATAAACCGAGCTCTAAACAACTTCTACTGACACTGAATTAGCAAGGCTCACTGATGGTGCACGTACGTACGTACGTACGTACGTGCATGCATGCAGAGAGTGTGCGCAAGGCACAGTATGCATTATAAAAGCAAACTCTTTCGCCTGCTTAAGAAAGCGGCAGAACGAAGCTCTGAATGATTGTTGTGAATTTGATTTAGCGAGCATGCACTTTCATTCTTTTTTTTCTGATAAGCCTGTGTTTTTGTACATATTTTAATGAAAACTTTCTTGCGTGTTGAAAGAATCCATCGGGACACTGAAGGTGTATCAGTACTTAATATGCATTCCCAAAAATGTCACGAAAGTAATATCTACACATCTGCTCAGCGGCACGCAACCTTCTGAGAGGGCTGAGGGAACGTTGCCGCTGCCGACCGCCGGAATAGCAACAAGTCAATTTCTCAGACCCAGAAACTTCAGAGAAAGTTTGCATCCGTTAGACACAAGCTTGTGAGGAGCACGAACAATTAGTAATGACTAGCCGAAACCTGTGGAAATTCCTATACAGTGACACACAGCGCATGGAACAGTTTTTTTCAATAAGACTTGGAGCGGTAAAGCTGCAACCGATCTATACTGCAAGGCTCATGAAGGAATGGCCCATCTAAAATGACTGACATGACTCATATTTGGGGAACGTGCAAGACCTTCTAAAATCTTTAGGAGTCTAAAACGATATGACTCATAGAAAATTGGAGAGCTTTCAATCTAAACTTAATCAGTGCAACACTAACGTAGCACAGTCTAGTTGGACCTAAATAAAACCATAGTAATAGTGCCATTTTCTGACAATCAGGTGCAGGCTATTTGGCATTTCATTTTGCTTCAGTGGTTGTTCTTACATAAACACGAGTCCATATGATAGTCTGTCTCAGTGTCTTCTTTTAGGGATTGTTGAAACTCTCCAAATTCTAAAGTGAAACTTGTATTCGATGCACCCAACCGATGACACCTTGAAACTGACTGCTGAGACATGTTGTCATCGTAACTCACTTGTAATACCGTAACCTGAAATGCGGTTGTGAAAGCGCCATCTATTTTCGAGCTGTGTAAGCTGAACAATAATGAAATTTGGCGCTAATTGTAATTTCATCTACGGAGCTTGGTGTTACTCTGCATACTTACTTTCTAGAAGCTACGGAGTTTCATCGTGGGTCATTTGTGTAATTACTGTGTCCCTATCTTTGCAATGGATGTTCCTGAACGGTTACGGTATCATCGTAACCTGTATCGCAGTCATCGTTACTACTTTCCAGGTTATGATTGTGACGCGATGTGTTGTACCTTCCAGGTTATGATTGTGACACGATGTGTTGTACTTTCCAGGTTATGATGGTTATGATTGTGACACAATGTGTTGTACTTTCCAGGTTATGATTGTGACACGATGTGTTCTACTTTACAGGTTGTGATTGCGACACGATTTGTACTGGCCCGATCACCGGCGTAACACCGGTAAGTCTAAAATTTTTATTACAACACGTGTCGAATGTTCGTTCTTGAAACTGTATCACTGATCACTGATTTTCTCCTGCCTAATACTGAAAGCTTAACGATCAGACGAACCAATGGAGGGATGGATGAATGGAAACCCAAAAATAATCTGTGTATAAACTTGTCAAATCCTGATAATCTTAATTGTATGTTTGCTTACTTTATTATTACTGCCACAGTTCACACACTATAGTAGTCATGTCAGATCTGAGTGTATGCACTACGCTCTTGAAATCATCAGAATAGTGACGTCAAAACTACGTCACGCCACTTTGGAAATACCAAAGATTCCTCGTTGCAAGAGTGGCGTAACGCAATTGTGACGTCACAATTCTGAAAATTCAAGGGCTTGTTGCAAACACTCAAATCTGACACAACTATCTTCTGTAAATGAGCTGTGCTACTGCGCCCAGAATCTTCGCTAGGGAATAAATTGTCAGGTCGGAGATATACAATATAATAGAGACCGATGTATATTTATTTATCCATTTTCTGTCACGCATTAACAAAACAGATGCGGAAATTAGCCAAGGTTGGAGGCTCTGTTCGTCCTTTCAAGTTCCATTGAAAACTGTTAGGTAGAAGATAGGCCGAGTTGCAGAAGATGGCAAACGTATCTTATTCAGGGACTGTTGAAATTCAAATAATGAAAACATCGCAGGCTTAGTCTAATTTAGTATCGAAAACGTGGCTGGACGTCAGTCGGGGTTCATCACATCAGGTTATTATTGGCCAAGCTTTCGGCACAGGTCAAGTTTGTGCCTTCTTCAGGGCACAAACTTGACCTGTGCCGAAAGCTTGGCCAATTAAGTCTGATGTCTGTACTCAGTCATTAATAACCTGATATGATTAGTCTAATTTGCTCGAGCATTAGCTTCTCTATATATCGAATCTATGGCAAAGTATCGGGTGACCTTATGTTTAAATGCACTTCTTGCATTACCGAAGTTGAAATCGCAGCACTGAAGATATCTGAAGCTTCCCTTGGCACTCTCATGCATCTTGATTCTTGGTTTCTTCCCACAGATGATTTCGTTGCTTCAGCTATTCTCCTAAACTAAATTCAATGGTCGATGAAACAGCTTTCGCTGAGCAAAAACAATTGGACCTGTATAGGCTACCCTACCGTATCCACAATACCGAATCTGAGTTATTACTTTGAGTATTGCTGATCGGGCTACAATAAGCAATGTGTCACGCCACGCTAGGTGCCCACTCACCCTCCGACATCTGTCACTCTTCACCTCGCTCCAAGAACAGCATAGTCACCCCTAATGCCTCAATAGGCCTAGGACTGCTGGGTGCGTTGCTCCGCAGTCTTCTCTCCAGCGCGTAGGCTTACCTCGCTGTGGGCACTACTGCCTGCTATCGTGCTGCGGTTCAACTCACGTCGCGCCGCGTGTAACTTGGTTGAGTCACCGCTGGAATGTATATATAACGCTCGTGTTTATTCACTAGTGTTGGCAACTGTATACAAGAGAGACAACTGTTTATCTGCGTAACCTCAACTAGTATTCTTTGAAGTTCATGTTTGTACTGTGCGAACAGAGTATAGTTTCTAGAATTAAGTAATATCTTGTATTTGATCATCTGTGGTCCGATGCCAGATACGGTGTAAGACCTGCTGTTTGCATGATAGCCCTATATAAAACTAGCAAATGCCTTTGTTTTTGCTTAAGCCTCTTGCTACGTTTTTTCGAAGGACAGGTTACGCCTGAGTTGGTTACCTGTCACGAAGACCGCTCTCGCAGTCTGGCATACGACCAGGAACACGAACTGGTTAGCCTTAACGAATTAGACATGGCGAAGAGAGCACTCCCAGGTCTTCCTAGGATCCCTCCGCTAAAGCCTTAGCGGAACCACACGGCGACGGCAGCATCCTCGGTCTTTCCAGGGTCTGCCATAGCTAGTCTGGCGCCTACGAAGGGATCCCCACGCTAGCCAAAGCAGCTAGCCGCCACGGCCTACAGCTACAGGCCGCTTAGTAAGCCGGACGGCCCGTGCGTATTACCGGGACGCACCATCGTCGTTCGCGACGATTTGTGTGCTTGTTTGTGTACGCAGATCGTGTGCGTGTGAGCGGCGTTCAAGTTGGTGCGCCGCGTTGCTCGCTGTATCACTGATTAAGTTAGGTTAGGTTAGGCTAGGTAAGGTTAGGTGAGGTTAGGTAAGGTTAGGTAACGTTAGGTAACATTATGTAACGTTAGGTACGGTTAGAAAGGTTAAGTTGAGTTAGGTTAGGTTAGGTTAGAAAGTTAGGTAAGGAGGTTAGGTTAGTTATAAGGGTAGGGCTAGGTTAGGTTAGCCTAGGCAGTGTTTTTTTTAGTGGTGGCGCGCGCAGGAAAGCTTACTTGAACGCAAAATCGTCGTGGACGACGATAGTGCTACCGGGACCGTCCACACAGACATCATGTTGCCCCGGCCCGTCTGAAAAAGCCGATTCACGCAAGCACGGCCCGCGAGAGCTATACAGGACAGGTCTGCCCTCAGAACCCTGACTCAATGTAGTTTCTCCATTTCAGAGAGAAATAAGTTTCGATACTGAGCGGCTGTGAAGCCGTAAACGCTCTTCTCAGGGAGCTTAGGTTAGCAGTTGTAATAACGGAAGAAATGATCAATGAAGGTCATCACAAATTCTTCGCTGTCATTTCATGACAGCGCGTGTCCTCTATTTTCACAATAATAATATTAATAACCTTGTATCTACGTCAGTGTGTGTGCCACGCTCTTTACAAAAAGATAGAAGAAAATAAAAGATTTCACTTCGTTTCACCCGTATCATATCTTCGCTTTCGGATTTCTTTACAAAAATTTTACTCGCTTTGCTGGTAGCAGATGGCATTCCTCATAGGGTCTGAGACGTAGCCAAGATACGCCCCGGGTAAAAAAAAAAACGGGTAGTGTTGGCATCTCTCTGCTGCTGGGAAAGCATCAGCAAGTACAGTGCGATGTCTGAGGAAATGCAATGACATCTTCATAACAAAAATTTTCCAGCGAATGAAACAATTGACCCAATCTATTTTCGTTTATTGTATATTGCTTTGTATTGCATTAAACAAAGCGGTAAAATGATGGGTTAGTGATCAGTATTCACGGGTCCCGAAATAGTGAGAAAACAAAAAATTGGAATACAATTATAACCTTATGGAGGGCTAAATTATCTGTAAACTGATCGAAACGGAGCTTTAAAAAAGGAGTGCAAATAAAAGGAGACAATTGCAAGAAGTACCGTCGTATTTCTATGTTTTTATCAAGACACATAAGCGGATTCTGTGCTGAGAGAACAAATGAGTGACACATTTTATAAGGTGAGAGCATTAACAAATCGTCGAATTCTCACGGGTTACCCACGCTTCACGTTAGAGACGGACTGCGTAAAGACAGACAGGGTTACGCGGCGTACGTTAATTCAGACGGTGTGGGTTAAGTTGGAAGCGCTACCACTGGTTAAATACGGTGAGTGAAAACATTCCCTAACCGTATGTGACACGCTTTTCACTAATAGATAGAAGAAAAGGAACTTGCACACATCCCAGGCTACAACTTGGGAAGGGATCAAAGGAAGAAGGGCTCAAATGCATAATTCAGCTACTACTACTAGCCAGACTAGGGTAGAAGATTCACTGCCAGACTTGGGGCATTTTTCAACCTTAGTTTGCATGGTACTTGTCCGAGGGTATCAGAATTGAAGAACAATTGTTTTGTTCTGCAAAATTTCCGCAGGTTCATTCAGTATTAGATAGGGGAAAGTTCGGATGATATGAGCCTGGGATATCACTGGAGAATATTGCTTCTGTTCTGTTGAATTTCCACGGGTTCCAGCTGCACCCACAGCAGCGTAATCAGAAGGGTAGGAAGTAACGTTCCCATGTTTAGTTAGACTGAATTCGTCAGGATTAAGTGACAGACGTTATTCATGGAGTAGGTTAGAGGAGCTGCGTTGGGTTTAGTGTGTTATAATAGCGTAGCTTAGATTGCTACAGATTATAAAGTGAGACCATTAACTAATCAATCGGTGAATTTCCATGGGTCACGTTAGCTTATACGATATAATTAGGCTTTGTTAGACAGACATTGTTGAGTTGGAATGAGTTCGTCAGGGATAAACGACGTGCGTTACGTTAGAAGAGCTGCATTAGGTTAAACTGAGGTAAGTGCTATAGTGTAGCGTGGGTCTGGTTCATTTTGGATGGTATAGACTTTATTCAACCGTGGAATTCTACGGGTCCCGCTAGTGCTACCACTAGTTATTTCAAATCATCCGTAATATGGACAAGCTCTGTATCTTGGAAACGGCTTTGTAGCAATTTTATTTCAAAAATTTATTCTTATCTTTATTTTTTTTTCTCTCTGCTAAAAATCTAACATAACGCACTCTAAGTCCACGAATCAATCAAAAGAAAATAGATTGTTTAGGGTAGGTTTTTAGTGACCCAACGGGTCACTGGCAGTCGAGTAATTGTATAGAAGTGGAAAAAGAGTGAAATCGATTAAAGGATACTCATTAAAAAGAATTCAGGACGGCATTTGGAAATTAAATAATTTTTCAAGCAGCGAAACAGCATAGTTATGCCTGATGCTCCTTCCATTTAGAGCCCGAGCATCGTGCACGATGAATATCCCTCAATCAAATACTGAAAGCGTAACTAGCAGTCCGACCAGCCAATTCTTGATGAAGACAACAAAATGTCTGTGACGTCATCATTCAGTCAATATTTCATTGCAAAAATACTAAAGAACTGCTGCTCTGTGTATTCCTTAGTCTGTGGTGTAACTAGGTAGAGGGAGCCCCATCGCTTCACCACTTGCCGACTCTTCTGTTCGTCTCGCCCTAAAACGTTACCTGGTGACCTCAAGCGCGGCTAGTGACGTTCTTGTGGGTGAGTTCATAGAAGTTATGCAATAGAAAGCCAATTATCGACTGTTTCCTGGTTTTTTCTTTCGCATAAGATAACGAAGAAACGACAATCAGCTACCTTAGATATCTACACGCAAAGACGATTGTTACCGCGTACCTGCAGTATTCGTTGGTACTGGTACCTCGAGGAGCTCTCTGCAACGGCGGATGAGGGGATCCTCCTGTCAGACGTCTAGATTCTATACAGTAAGGGTAGGAAGACCATCAGTGACAGCTATAGATCTCTGTATTGGAATACTGAATACAGATGATGAGGCGTATCGTAAGAATGGCTGGATACGTAATCAAAGTATAGACCGCGATGTCAGGGGTCTATGCCAGAATGAGCTACCGTTCCCTAGCGTCGGTTGCATTTATAGGTGCGCATCAGGGAATCGCAAGCATGCTACCTTGTAAGTGATCGACTCTCGCTGTCACATATGCCCCTTCTGTTGAAGATTGGACTACGGTCCAATAATTAAAGGAGAAGGTTTCAGTTCACAAGCATGGTAACTGGATCATAAGGGTGACAGCGTGAGTTTATCACTGCTGTAGTTGTAATTTATATCAATACAAGGTACTATGAATCAAGACGTGTTTCATTTTTCTGCACGACGATTATACAAGGGCATCCTGTTGATAACTTCAACAACTTAGTGAAAAAGCGCTTACGAACTCTATAACTAAATAAGCATGAACAATTTCAATTCGCTGATGGCATCACATATGCACAAGTACAATACACGATTGCATTAACTACAAGATTGAGTAATGTAAGTTCTTGTAAACATGTAAATATGAATTAACAGCACAATGGCAATAGTCTAGTTAATTGGGTGCATCAGTTCACGGCAGTTTCCCGTGCAGTATGGGTGAAGATTGCTTTTGTTTATGGCTATTTAGGCAAAAGGCAGGAGAACATCAAAATTGGAGCCATATCCGACTGCAGGTGAACTAATATCTTCATGCCTTAGGACCCGTACACTATTGTATACTGTAGTTACACAACGTGAGCGCAACGTGAAGTACCTGCCTACTAGTCTAATTTCCTATATTGAAGCACATATAACTAACATACCATTGCTTTGCAATAACTTATTTATGCATGAAATGACTTTATTACTTCTATCTCTAGAAAGCATATTTTTATACCAGCGAGCTTACCTTACGTTTTATTTGTGAGCTACTTTTATCATGAGGCTGTAACTTACATGCTCTGATGTGAAGCTTTCATAAGTATCCCTCAATTCAAACAACAAAAAAAAATTAGAAGAAGAGTATTTTAGTATCACCAATTTATATCTACCAAGAGATTTGGTTTGTGTGTTTCTGCCGATGCGTCATCTAACAGTCTTTTTCTATTTTATCTTTCAGTTCATAAATAGACTTCTCGACGACTATATTTTTGGTCAGCTAGAACATTCATTGAGGAAGTACTATTCTTTGAAAATGATATAATTTTTTCATGCTTTATACAAAATCACAAAACGTCTGATGTCGCTATGTTTACTCATATGCTGGATTCAAGTATACAGTAAAATTTCGTAAACGCCACAGGACTCTTTGACAGTGTCCAAGCAAGGAAGATCTATACAGATTTTTAAACGTCGATAGCTGTTAGATTTTAAGAATTTGGCAAGGCCACGGCCCTCTGGCCTTTCAGCAGATGAATTCTTTTCTATCTAAGCCTTCAAATAGGGACGGAGATGCAAGCAAGCGATCATTCAACAAAAGTGTGTTGCATTGAATAGTGCGACGAGACTTGCAGCATTGCTGAGCTGGGGCACAGCGGAATAATGCTGCTCGTTCACGGTATACAGTATCTATAGCACTCGTCAGTTGCTGCAGTAAGTTGACTGTACCAAAAAACGCGTTCATGGATGGGTTGTTAAGATAGTATGCACTGCTGCCGCTCACTTGGAGAGTTTCTGTTCCACAGTATTGCAGTCATGAAATAAGTATCCTTCTAGCGCAACAAAAATGGGCTGGTAAACTGATGAACAAACCGATAATGAATGCACAATGGCCTGCATGGCAGTATTTATACCTGCAGTAGCGGATGCTATATGGAGAGTGCCGCTTTTGCACGCTGGCTTACAGCGTCTGTGGATTTGGTATTTTCGTTCCTCTGCAGGGGCACTGGCCTAACCAAATATGGAGATGACTAGTGAGGGGTTCAGCGCTTTCGTGAACCTTCCGTTGCTGACGCCATCGTTCTGATATTCTGTAGTCGATTGCAAACGCACACTTCCCTGCGACCTAGCAAACATCTGTCTGCAGCACGAACGAGTGCATATAGCTTTCCTAATTGAGGCGTGCGGACAAGTTCGCTTTACGTTAACCAGCTGCGGCGAGGAAATCGAACTAGCCTTGACTCTTTAGCAAGCAGACCATTCGCGTTACGATCTTCCTATTTCGATCAGCACAAAATACATCCTCTGGTTCTAATCTGCCTGGAATAAACGTGATGCCAAAGAGACCGCACCGCAGTGCCCTGTGAAATGTTTGTGCGCACAATAATATTTGTGAAGTAACTCTGACACAAGTCGATGGCAGCTCGACTGTAGTGCCGCAAAGTCAGAACGACCAACCCTGGATCGATCCAATCATCTGTTTACTTCGCTATGCATGAGTGCTTACAAAAGTCCTGCATAATTTACAGGTAGCTGCTTGTTTAATCGATGACTGTCAGTTTACCTCAAGAGTGTTCTTTTTACCGCTGTACACACTCCCCTCACACAAGACAGCTGAAGGCAGGGTGCAGGTACACTAAAGGGTGAGCCAGACAAGATTAGAAGAACTAGTAGAGGGGAGGCGGGACTGCATGGGCAGGGGTTGTGACGTCATTGGAGCCAAGCGACTCTACAGGCACTCGATGTCCTATACCAAATCATGAATAACTGTTCTCAATCCTTACCGCATATCCATCACACTTTACCGTCGATCATGTTCGTTTAGAAATATTTAAGAAGCAGGTGCTTAATTAGTAGCGGTAAATGATGCGATCCGACACGTAGCAATTTTGGAACTCTGATACTTGATAATTTATCAGAAGATAATGAGATATCGGATATGTTCTTCTGTTTGGTTATTTCGTACTGCGAATAATTTTCTCTTGCGAAACATGGTTGAGAAATTAATGAACGCTGCAACTCATCAGCAGGACTTCTGAGGACAGGGGAAAGTATGAATGAAATTTTTAAACTTCAGCTGGCATTTATAAAAATTCATAAACCAGCAATTCAAGCTGTAAATACTAAGTTATGGATAGTAGCGCTATCATTAGCCCCCACTGTGCCAGGCCTTAGCTTCTGCTAATATCTGCGATCTGTAGAAACTTTACTAGCGGTTTAAATTGTTATAAAATTGCCATTTTTATATTTCAGCCTTGATGTCGGTAGCTAAAAAGCTTTACGGCTCACATTGGCATTTGAGCAAAAAGTACCGTCTTATTCGTTGTATCTTAGGCATAGATGGAAGGAAATGCAAAGAATAGGGAGTGGCAGCAGAAGTGTGGAGCAGCGGCTTGCATAGCACAGCTGGACGCAAACGCTGCGCCCTTTCCGTTCCCGCTGCCTGCAGCTGATGACCTATTTTGCTCAAATACGCGGCAAAAGTTCGATTTTTAGTTTATTATGATAGGTTTCATTTTTCTTTCAGGCTCAAGATCTTTTTATGCTACACTTAACTCAGCTAAATTTGCCGTTTTACCTTCTGCTTCGAAGCCAATAAGGTTGTGTTGCTTCAGTGCACGTGAACGCAGTAAACACATTCATTACCCACAGCACGGATGCTATTGGTTGTTGGCTACAGTAAGCCACAGCTCGATCACTGCTCACGGTTCCTTCGCTGTACTGTGTGCATATCTTTATATAATTTTTCTAAGAAGTAAATCTGCGATATTTCTCTATTTTGTTAATCTATACTTTGTCTTCACAGTATGTCTGAAGGACAGCTTTCAGCTGAAAATTTTGGGTAAATAGTGTCCAAAATACGACGAGGTGAAGAAATACCTGCAACAAATTTTTCGTCTGATACAATTTATGGTTAATTTCGATAATGTGGCCAGAACATGCGCACGTGGACTTGGTATCCAAGTGATCACAGTGGCCAGTAGCGAGGCCTAACTTTCACTTCAGTGAAGCAGAAAATGCGATGCTAAGTATGAATTCTCATCCTTTGGAAAGTGATACGTACGACTACCATCACAATACGACAGCGTCGTGCAGGCTTGACAAAACATGCAGGAACGCACGACTTGCGCTGAGCGGACTCGCAGCAAACTCAACTGAAGAGCTACGGTTTCTAAAGATTGCAACAAATGTCACCACTTTCCTGATTCAAGCTTTTGGCTTGCTGGTGCTTGCTAGTCAACTATTATTAATACGTAAATGGATGAGAGTGTGCTTTTAAAAGACCACTACCTAAGTAGTTTGGTAAATTTTTACTTTAACTTACACATGTTTTTTGGGTTTTTGTTGCTTTCAGTATGTTAATTGGCTGAATTTAAGACAATTTACATGTATTACATTTCCGTCGCAAATGCTTAGTTTTTGAGACATTAGACTTTGAAGTTCCTATTGTTTTCCTATGAGAGAAAATAGCTGATGTCATCACAGGCTTGCTAGCGACCTAAAAGAAACCTAATCAAACCTAACCTTACCTAACCTAACCTTACATAAACTAACCTAACCTTACCTAACCTAACCTTACCTAACCTTACCTAACCTTACCTAACCTNCCTAACCTAACCTAACCTAACCTAACCTAACCTAACCTAACCTAACCTAACCTAACCTAACCTAATCTTACCTAACCTAACCCCAATTTATCTTGTATGGGATCGCTCGGTATTTTCTCCCATAGAAAAACAATTGGAACTTCAAAGTCATATATCTCGAAAACTAAGCATTTACGACGAAAACGTTATTCGTGTAAATTGTCTTAAATTGACCCAATTTACATACTGAACACAATAAAAATGATGAAAATCATGTGTAAGTTATAGTACAATAATACCAGCAGTTTTGCCGGTGATCCTATCCAAAGGCAATGAACTTTGATTTGTACTTAAATGATGGTTGCACACTCCGTAGACTTTTTATTGCAATAAAAAGTTTTTGAGGGCAAACCACTCAAGTTGGTAATCCGCTAGCTGTGCGTATAAAACGGCGACAGATGTAGGGACTGCTCAAAATTCGCGAGTTTCAGAAAATACCGTATATCATTTTTCGAACATATCATCCACAATATAATAATACACAGCTGTTGATTGGTTTGTTAGTAGCTTGCTCCTGTGGTTGGTCAACTGAATAACAAGAGGAGATACCTTGAAATTTCAGCCCTGAATTACGATGGCAAATACAGTGTCTGGAAGGTCGAAATACTACGTCTTCTGAAGCCTGCACCCCTTTGAGAAGCAGCTCGGTACTGTTTGATATGATCCATATTTTCATTGTGGTAGATGAAAGGATGTATCTTGCATGGTGCTTCTAATCCCATCATACATAAACTATTTCGCATAGTTTATTAGCTGAATTTATTCGAAGCAGTTGAAACTTAACTCTGTGCACAGGCTAAGATATTTTCAATTCTTGTTGCAGCCAAATTTCGATCCTGATAGTTAAACTAACTGTTGGTAGCTAGGATACTGTAAGCACTGAGTATTTCTGATGAATTCTAGTCATTGAATTATATTTTCTTGGTGCTAGTAACTTTCAAGCATTTCAAAACTGAAATTCGGGCTTCACCTTGCATGAGAGAAATTTTGGTCTCGCAAACTCAAGACGACACCGCATTCGTTACTATAAGGGAATAACACTCTCTACAGGTGTGAGACATAATTTTTGCAACAAAACCCGTACTGCAACAAAGAACCATAAAAACCTTCATTACCTGATTATTGTCATCGTTGTGACTGCTACGCACTCTAATATTCCAGAATCTTTATTTGTCATCGTAATCTAGTCCATTAATTTTCTGATGCTTCCCTTATGTGGGTAACGGAAAAAAGAATCAACCAAAGGAGCAAGCAGGCAACCGTTAGAGATATGTTTTCATTCACTGATGATTTAGGGAAAACAAGTTCTCATTTACTTTCATAATGTCCAGTTTCGCTATTAAGTAACTAATTACGAAGATCCCGCTGGACCAAACAGCCGACATTGCTTCGAATGTAATTTACATAACACTCAAACCTTTCTTCTTTTGAAAGAAAATCTCCAAGTAGAACAATTTGCAATTCATCTAAATATCAAACATCTATTCTTGAATTTATATCCGAAATTAAAACAAACGGAAACTATTTTTTTTATATAGGACTGAGGTCCGATTCTTACCTTCCCATCACGTACAAAAGTTAATTTCATAGCTGGCTTGATTATTCGTGTGATGCGTTGCTCTCGTAATGACCTTTGCATAGGGGCCACTCATAAAATAAATATCTATTCCGCGAAGTTCAGGTCCAGATCCAAACGACCTGCTAAGAAGAGGCTGAAATCCTGCTGGGTATTTTCCGCAACGAGTCATCATTTCGAGTGTCTCGGCGCAGCACAGCACATCAGCTCCCCGGGACGCTAACCCAGCTCCGTGAGGTTCGCACGTAGTCCTCTAATACTGCAAAAGTGCTAGAATTTCATCACCCTTGCTTTAGCCAGGCACATGATAAGTTGTAAGCAGATGCAACAGATATCTATAACCTCTGAGAATGACGCTTGTGAGTATCCCGCATAAGAGACTGTGTTTCATAAAGAGTCCATTGTACGAGAGCCAGCCACTTCAACTGAAGCAAGTTGGCGGCAAGGGCGCAAACTGCTGCAGCAGAACTTGTACAGAGAACAGAATGCTGAGGCAGTTCCTCTCTTCAAAGTATGGACGTCCAATGGCAAAGTTTTTAGATCCATCGTCCATTGTGTTCGTCATGAGAAGCCTCCGCCGCTTCCTTTGCTTCCAAACTTTCGTGAAGGACCGTGTCAGATGAAACCGAAGGGGGGCGATATTTGAAAATATGGTCTTCTGTCAGAATCCTCCAGTCGACCTTCTAATCGTTGCTTTTATATTGATTAAACACGAAACTGGGAGTGTTTTAGCGTTTGTCGCTTCATACCGCATGGGTAAGGATTATTTATTTTATCATAACTTCTGCAAAGTAAACTGATGGGGTCAATAATTTTGTCATTTGAAAATGTCTCCCGATTCCTTTTCTGTGCGGAAATGAAGAAAAGAACTTAATCAAGCGTCTGTATATACAGGGTGGGCAGAAAGTCCTTGGATTAAAGGGAAGTGCTTTATTATTACAAGAAGGTATAAAGTGAAACAATGAACTAGTCAGAATGTTAATTTGTAGACCTCCTGAGAATCAATTGATAAAAGTGCTTTTCAATATGGCCCCCTTAACCATAAGTTAAGGTGGAAACCTTCCACAAAGACCCGGAACTTTCCGGTGGTGTTTTAGCCCGTTCCCTCCAAAAACCGAAGAGGCCGATTAAGAACACAACTGCGACGAACACAACACACCTGCGCCCCCAACATCGACGACACACAGAAATGCATTGCGCCTAAATCTAGTGATAAAGAAGGCCAGATTTTCTTGCACCAATACCCCGGAAAATGACCGGCACATCATTGAAACTTTATGAAATGTGGGAAGACGTAGTACTATCATGGAAGACGAAAAGTTGATTTTTAGATATTTTCTTCATCTCATCAACTTCTGGAACCAAAATATCCTCAATGCAGTAGTTTCAATTGATCATCACGCCTTCTTTCACGAAAATCAGCGGGGATTTCAAGTCTTTGAGATTGCACGCCTCACCATGGCAGAAAATGGTTTTTCAGGGCGGTAAACAGTTCTTACAGAATCTGGAAAGTCCTTTGAGCTCTGAGCTAGACTGTGATCATGACAATTGAATTTGACCTCATTTGTGCATATTTTCTTTAATTGGAAAAATTATCTCTTCTGTACGCGACTGAGAAAATTTTTTGTTCTGTTAAGTCTCTTCTAGTTTTGAAGACGAATGAGCTCATGACGTGCCCTCATTTTGAAAGGTGCGATATTTAGATAATCTACTATATAATAATTCATGTCGTGTTTTTATTTATTTATTTA
>LQNS02278170.1:43655476-43679750 GCA_001587735.2 Parhyale hawaiensis
TAGAAAGAAACATTGGTACCACCTGGTACTTACAATCGTATGTAGAAAGAAACATTGGTACCACTTGGTATTTACAACCGTATGTAGAAAGAAGCATTGGTACCACTTGGTACTTACAATCGTATGTAGAAAGAAACATTGGTACCACTTGGTACTTACAACCGTATGTAGAAAGAAGCATTGGTACCACTTGGTACTTACAATCGTATGTAGAAAGAAACATTGATACCACTTGGTACTTACAACCGTATGTAGAAAGAAACATTGGTACCACTTGGTACTTACAACCGTATGTAGAAAGAAACATTGGTACCACTTGGTACTTACAATCGTATGTAGAATGAAACATTGGTACCACTTGGTACTTACAATCGTATGTAGAATGAAACATTGGTACCACTTGGTACTTACAATCGTATGTAGAAAGAAGCATTGGCTCACAGACAACTTTAATGGGGCGGCATACTGGCAAATTTTTGCGCTGGAACGGTATTAACTACAATAAAACGTTCATCAAATTTACGTCATCAATTTTTTCTTAAGTTAGCCTCTAAATGCAAGTGTAAATCAACTAAAATTTTCTGTTTAGTCGCTTGACTGATGATTGTATTTTGCTTGTTTCGTTATGAACTCACCATGAACTGTGATGTACACTAAAGAAGGTTTACTACAAGATATATATTAAAGCTATGATTAGCTATTACAGCGATACACCAGTTGCGTTTAGATCTTTAGTTTTTAATGGTCATTGCAACATCGCTCTCGGTGCACGTTATGCATCGAGTCCTGAGTCTATTTCTGGAGAAATGTTAACGTAAGCAGCGTGATCGCTCTACCGACCCCTCAGCTGATGATGCCGCCGTGAGAGCTGCGCAATGGCTTCGCAAGTGTTCATTCTCCAAATTTAACTTCAAATATAGTTCTGAATATAAAATGAAACACTAAGGTCGCGATAAAAAACATCGATTTATTGTATTCAGCCGTCCGATCTCTGATATATTACGTAAATCGCTATGGACAAGATGGACAGTAGGTACTGGTTCCGAAAATTTGAGCAATGTTCGCGTAAATTGGCTAAGGAAAAGCAAGAGCTTCGATATTGGGAATGCTGCAAAGCGTATCAAATTACGGCCAAAATTTCTCGTTTTCAAGCTGTATAAGCAGAGCCTTCGTCCCACTGAAGCATACAGAAAATTCCAACAATCCGTACAAAGGAGCGCCGAATCCAGACGCTGGAAGAGCAAGTCGCTGCAACCAGGGCATCTCTGTCATCTGTTGTTGGCCGTCTGGACTTCTCCTGCTTAACGGTGTTCATACAGCGTAGGGTAGCAAAATTTATCGACAGTGTCAAACAAACTCATAGTAGAAAATTATCTTCACTGGGTGCTAAATCAGTCCTAACCTCATGCGATCCCAACAAAGTAATCTTTAACTTTTCAAATCGTGTCTTATTAGACAGGGAAAAATTCTTGCTTTCGTTTGGTCTACATTTTCACTTACCGGTGAGGAAACTCTGCGTTTCGAAAAGTTTATTAGATTGTTAAACAGTTGCACTATAATCGGAAATGGGGATTTTAATTTGGTAACAGAATTAGCCAAGAGAAAAGTATGTACTATATTTTACGGGTTGAAAGCTTCCAAAGTTTTCTCACCTATTTTTTAGCAAAGCTGATGTATTACTGCTGAAAAATCTTGGTAAAAACGAAAATATACTCGTTTGTTCGCCAGACAAGGGTAGGGGAGTTGTGCTTCTGAATGAAACTGACTACGTACAGAAAATGCTTCATGTGCTATCGGACCTTACAAAATTTCAGCTGCTGTCTCATACTGATCCATTGCCGGTTATTATAAAACTTGAAAATAAAATAAATAGATTTCTGAACAAAATTAAGCAACTAGGTGTAATTTCCGACGACACATACAAGCAGCTGTATGTTTCAGGTTCAACTCCAGGCATTTTGTACGGCCTAGCGAAAATTCATAAATGCAACATTCCATTACGTCCGAGATTAGCAGCTTTCAAAACCTCAAAGTACAAACTTGCAAAATTTCTTATTCCGATGATTGATAAATTTTCTGTTAATCAGCATAGTGTACAAAATTCATGTTCATTTTATGACAGTATTGCAAGCTTTCCGAGTAAATCTAACTATTATATGGTTAGTTATGAAGTAGAATCTCTCTATACAATCATCCCTGTGCAGGAAACTCTGAATTTTTTATGCAGTAAAGTCTTTTCCGCTTGCCAGTTTTTCAACGGTTTTGATAGTAAGAATCTCCTTCAGTGTTTGAAATTAGCAGTTACTGAAACTTATTTTCTGTTTAATCAACAATTGTATAGACAGGTAGATGGGCTGTCAATGGGTAACCCACTTGCCCCCATGTTAGCCAATGTATTTTTGTGCAATCTCAAAACAGCAGTACCTGAATGAATGTCCAGATAGTTTTACGCCTGTATTTTATAAAAGATACCTTGATGACACATTTGTAATTTTTAAAGACCCATGTCATGCTCCTTTATTTTTAAATCACATAAATAGCTACCATAACAATATTATTTTACTATGGAATGTGAAAGTAACAAAACGATATATTTTTTGGATCTCAGCAACAAGCGAACTGAACTTAATTTCATATCAAGGGTGTTCCGTAAGCCAACTTTCACTGGATTAGGATGTAGCTTTTTTAATTTATTCGCACTCTTCTCCATAGAGCGTTCAAGTTGTCATCATCATACCTAATGTTTTCACCAGAAGCAGAGTTTTTACGTTCTTTTTTACTAGCAGCGGATATACCACTTTTTCGTTCGATAAAATAGCTAAAAGGTTCCTCAATAATGTTTTTCATACTCTTGCAAGCACTGTAGAAAAGTGCAAAGTTTACGTTTCACATCCTCTTTTAAGCAGTGCTTCTTACGACAGGACCAAATATTTCAAGACAATGCTAGCAAAGTTTTATCCGCAAATTGACTTCATTTTCGTTCGCACTTAGGAACGATTTTGAAATTCGCAGCGTGTTTAAATACAAGGACAGACTGTCTTCTGAGTTAGTTTCGAACGTTGTATGCAAATATTCTTGAGGGACTTGCCAGAGTTTTCACATTGGAAGTACTCAGAAGCAGTCTAAAATCAGATTTTATCAGCATATGGGACGTTCCTTCAGAACGAACCTTCCTCTCACAGTTTTACCACATTCACCTCCCAGACAGCATTGCGAGCAGACCGGTCATNTCATCTAATGCTTCAGATATTAGAATATTAGAATCTTTGCACATTTTAAAAAATAGTCCAACCCTTAACTCTGACCAAACAGCCGTACCTTTATTCACTCAGTAATTTCTTATCCCTTCTCTTGTTTTTTTCTTCCGTCTCCATTTCCCCGACGTTTCACTATAAGCATATAAATGTAAGTTAGGTTAGCTTCAAGCTTACATCCGCATACCGTTTTCTTTTTCTTTGTTTGTTATGACAATGTAGTTTTATCCTTTATAGAATGTTATTTTACGGCATCATTTTCTTTGCTTTTCAGAAGCATCCATTGAAAATGACGTTTTTTCTATAGTCGAAACCAGCCTGGTCTGAATGTAATAAATCGACCTTTCCTAATCGCGACCTTAGTGTTTCTTTTTATACCTAGAACTAGATTTCCAACCAAACGTCCAATCTCTGATATATCACGTAACTTCAAATATGTATTATTTTTAATTGTTTAAAATTTATCGTTATATTATTTTCGTATATACATCATCCATATATTTATCAGCTTGGTGGATTTTTCAAATATCGTAATACAGTACCACCCCAAGAAATTCTTCAAGATTACTGTTTGTCCTGCCAATAACATTTTTCTTGAAAAGTCTCCACAGGTTTTCGATCGGATGCACATCCGGGCTTTACCGTGACTACTGTAAAATACAATTTTGTTTTTTGACAAATATTTTTAACAGATTTGGCCTTACGATTTGGTTTCTTATTTTCTTGGAAACTTTAATTACGAGTGCTTAAGCAAGTTGTTTCATATTTTCACTCAGAATATCGATATACTAATCTTCATTCATGATGCCATTTAACTACACAAGGTCTCCGGGCCCACTGACCGAGAAGAAACCCCCAAATGTTAAACTGCTGCCCCCATATTGGACAATTGGACCAGTGTTGTGCGTTCCGGAAGCATTACCTTTTTTCGCCAAACAAAGCAACATCTCTGTAAGCAAAAAGCTCCAACATTATCTCGTCTAACTCAAGCACTGACGACCAGAAGCTTGTGTGTCTTTATGTGAGCAGGGATTAGCAAAGCATAAACCAGCTTAAAAGTGGCTAAACAAGGTCGTGGTGCTTTCCCTGACCTTTGCCCTTTAAGTGCTTTTTAGTGCTCAATGTGCTTGGTGAATTTGATCGAGAAATTTCAATAACAGATGATCTGAATTTATTCATAACTAGTGGACCCGTACATGAAAAAAATTCACGCGGTAATCGATACGTTTGCTCACTTCTCTAGCTTGCAGTTTCCACATTTTCCCGCTCACGCTTTTAGCGACTCTTATTCCTTTCTGTAATCTTTCTGCTTCAAGCCTTTGTTGTCACTGTGTCGCATGGCTAGCACTTCATTGGTAACACGTCTTTGTTCTTCAGGCTGTATAAGTCTCGTTCTCGTTCTTCTTTTATGTTCCCTATCCTATTTCTTGATTAAATGAGCGTCTTCCAAAGGAAAATCTCCATTAAATTACTGCAATAAACTTAAATGAAACGCCAGTCAGCTTAGCGAGTGCATCATATCCATAGTACTGTCTTCCCTACTCAAATATCTCCTTCATTGAAGTGCTGAAATTTCAGCCTATGAAGTGAAATCTGCTCCCTCAAAGAAAAGGCAGTAAGCTAGAAGAAATGATTGCCTACTACCCGTGAAGTGATTGTCTACTGCCCGACGCGTCGTGAGTGCTCCGTTGATCATCTGCCAAAGTTATGCGTCGTGACCTGAGAGAAAAAAGTTCTAGATCCAGACTCCAGAAGCTCTGCATATTTGTTGGTCTGATTTCAAGAAGTGTCTGCAGAAAAAAGGAAATGCATTCCACTTTCGCCATCTTCTGCAACCTTGTCATCGATCTCTGTGAAAACGTAACTTAAATTACAAAATCTGCAACCTGGCCTATTTTTGGCCTATCTGCTTCCTTAAGAGCGGACACGAAATAAATACATACACGAAGCGTTTTTTATATTAGAATATTTTTAGTAGCGATTCCGGGGTATTTAACATCATCTCGGATTTTTTCTAGTCAGAGAAGATGAAAGCTTTTGCTTTCTTCTGTTACAGGGACCGTAGGCGCGTTCGACCGAGTCGCAAAAGTTGATCTTAGCCGGGCTCATTTTACTTGACTGGTGCGGCATATCAGGCAGAAACTATGGCTTGGTCTCGTGTAGCAGGTATCAGCAGCAACCAGTTGATGTCGAGCCGACCGAAAACTTCTTTTTACAGAGTAAGGCTGAGTACCGGGAAGTCTCACAGGTCATCGATTCAGGGTCACCACCTGAAACACGCATCAACGGGTAGAAGCCAGGGCACCTGTCTCAAGATCTGGACAAGTCATGCTTCGAAGGCTTAATTTCGCTGCCCAATAGAATATGCCCCATAAATACTTGGTTTAATTGTAAAGCAATATGCAAACAGTTAATGATCCGTGTAATTACTGTTGCCCAACAGAAGGCTTATAACCCTTACTTTTTTTGTCAGCATCATTAGTTTACGATCCTACGCTGATACTTAGCCCACTTTTTCACCATGTTGACTTGAGTGGCTAACGATGACTTGCGATAGCTAGTTTACACGTCTGTCCATATAGCACACAGGAAATAAACTTCTCGTACAACCTACGGTACTGTATTGCAGTATAAAAATTTATAAAGAATACTAACGGAATTACAGTTCCTACTAATGAGGACTTTGTAAGAAGTTACCAAGGTTGACATGATTCAAATTGAACATATTCAATTTAACGATTTCGTCATGTATATCAAAATGTAGTTGTCTGGAAAGTTCGAGAAGATTTTTAGTAGTTCATTTTTCGACTTGGGTATTTTCCGGACTCGATCATCGTGTAAACTATCTGTTAGTGAAAGAAGATTTGAGATCCCATAACCTGTGTTAATTCTCTAACCATTTAAAATGGGTGGTAACAAAGTTATTTTTGGCACTTATGCTTTTCTCTTTTCAAAAAGGGAAAGATGCCTTACAAGCAACCCAAGAAGTACTCTCAGTTTACGGTGGTAATCCTTAGCCAGAAAAACTATGGAATTGGATTTTCGAGGTTTCGATTTTTTATGAAAGGCGATCATGCAGACCACTCTCAACAGACGATGACTAAAGCAAATTATTGATTGAGAGGCACAAATGATCAAATTCGGTGATGAACGGTTAATCTGTTTGTTTGACTGATGTTTGCCACACTGTTTGCCAGAACATAACTCAGAAGGCTTGGACGGATATTCGCAAATTTTTAAGAATTTTTAGTAATATTATATGGTACAAATGACTATATTTTGGTGATGATCGGTTCGCCAGTTTAACTATTCGTTTGTCTTGTGATTGTCTGAATGTAACTTCAAGAACATTACAGAAACTGCTTTTAGTGTTAAGAAGCATAAATCACCAAATATTGGTGATGTTAAGAAGGGCATCCTCGTCTCGGGACCAATTTGATTTTATTAGTCAGCATTGCATTGCTTGTCAGAGGTGAGCTCTCTCAAAGTGCCTTCGTTAAGTAATATTATTAAACTTCGACTGAGAGAGACGTTAATGATCGCGTGCGAAACAACGGTCAAAGACTGAACCATAAAGCACGCCGACTACCTTAGGCAACCAGTTCTTACTCGTAAGTCAACGTGAACTTCTGGAATAGACTCCCTCCGAAGTTATCGCTGCGGAGACGGTCAACGGTTTAATAAATCGTCATGACAAACATTGAGAGAGAGACACCCTCCACAGCTACAAACACCCCCTCTGACTCACAATCTTTTAAGGGTCAAAGCTTCGGAGGCGACCTTAATCCCTAACCGTTTCTTTTCCGCCCCGACTAACTTAACGTCTCCAAGCTGCGCAGATCCGCAGCTATAAATCGTGCTTGTAAAATCGTCTCCTTGGCTGAGCTTTTTCCCTCAGACTTCTAGATGATCCTGACATAATGGCGATGGCTCATAGAGAGCCGGGGCTAGGTATCGGCGGCTCTCTGGGAATGGGCCTCATGGTCCATTACTGACGGGCTATCTAATCTAATGCAATACATAATGTCTCAATACGTAATGAAGCGCATAGTTTACTTATTTATGAAAATCCTCTTTTTTCATTTTATTAAGCGCTACGGATTGTAAATCGTCTCAACAAAAATAATTACTGAAGGGCTACTCGCTTGACTGTATACTGGCACCGTTTGCAGACTGGGACCCCGCCACGAGAACACCAAGCAGCCAGTTCAGACGACGTTTTTACATCACTTGATGGAGCACAAATATCAATGCAGTTTATATGTCAGGGACAACGCTTTTTATTGAGTTTACTGGTGGCGTGACGGTGGGACCTGCCCAATGCAGACGAAAAGCAGAAATTGCTGAGAGTGGCATTTCGCCTAAAGTACACTACCAGATTTGGCAGAAAAGTTGCCTGAAGAGCGAATTCTGCAGGATGGGTCTTAGCCAATCTTTTTCGTCGCGTTCAAACAATTAAAAACAACTTGTAGTCTAGTTTTTTCCTGATTTAAGTCAATACTACGTCATGCAACGCCTCTGTTTCTTTTTCTTAAAACTTTATTTTAGTGTTTGCGATTCCACCTGTAGTGTCAGAAGCAAGAAAGGAATTTGTATCTACATAGGTTACAATGGTGATAGCCAGAAGAAAGGTACTTGCCCAAGTTTCGTTCATAAGCTACAAGATGGCAGGTTCCAAAAGCTCGCCATTTACATGTGAGATTGGTGCCAAATTTTACCCGTATTCCAGTCCACACCGCCGTAACAGGCAAGCTAACAGCCTTCACGTTCTGAATAAATGCCTTAGTTCGCACAAAGCCACGTTTAAGATAACCTTATTTACACATCACAGCCTCATGGCCCAAAAGGCTGCATTTTCAACGCCTTTCTGATGGCACAAGAAAGAAAATATCAGCTACAATCTACAGTAGTTTGAAGACAACGTTGCAGGTGGCACGGAAGCCAAACACAATTCGTTTTCCGAATTTCGTCGTTGACAACAATTACTCAGCAGGTGGCCGAAGGTCCACGGACTAAACTTTAGGACAATCATCACCGGAACTTGAGACTCGCTGGAGCCGCGCGTCATCTGCTAATCGAGTTAAGCTCTCGTTCCTGCAAGCCCTGGCCACTTGGAGATCTTTCTTCATTAGCAAGACGCGTTGTGGGAAGAAGTTCGCATCTGATGTTAGACTTCTATTGTAATGGATTGTTGGCTGGTGTCAGCTACCTTGAGCATATATATGATATGCGTTGCTGATTTTATGTTCCGTATTTTGATGGTAAGTCCAGCATAATTTTTTCTATGACAGTCCGTAGCTCATCTTTAGTCTTAAAACAAAAATAGCGATATAGGGGAAAGAATAATCAAATTCAGCTCATCTTTTCCCAATATTGTTCGAGTTTTGAGACTATAAATGTGAACGGATCGCCAATTTCTAGGTATGAGTATGAACGAACGTACATAATTTAAAATACCGCACCTATGATGGTGGTATAAACACTAAAGAAATTTTCCAGCTCATCGAGTCTGCAATCTCTAGCAAGCTATAATTCAATAAGAGACGAACCGGCTGACTGGAAACTGGGAAACTGGCGCTCTGCTCACCTTGACATGGCTTGCAGCTGCTGGTTATCGACGTAAGAGCCATTCTGGAATACAAGTGTGTCTATAGCCCAATATGCAGACGAGAGTAAAACTTACCGAGTGTGGCATTTCGCCAACAAATGGTCTACCAGATTGGGCGAAAAAGTTACCTGAGGAGCAAATTCAGCAGGATGAGTCTAGGGAAATCTTCGTAGTTTCAAGCAATTCAAAGCAACTTGCAGTTCAGTTATCACTACTATGGTATGCAACGCCTCCGTTTTTCTAAAACCTTACGGTAAATGGTGGCGATTGTAATTGCTAGGTCAAAGGTAGAAAATGAATTTGTCTCCGGGTTACAATGATGATACTGTAGAAGCAGAAAACGCACATCTCAAAGTTTCGTTTGTAAACCACAAGATATAACAAAACTTTCAGTTGCTAGCACTGTGCACAGTAAATTTAAAAAAAAAAAAAACACGCGTAAGCAAGCAATAAAATATATAAATAAATATAAAAATATAAAAGTAAAATACAAAAATAAATATAAATATTTACAATTTTTTCATACAACTTTTAAAAACTTTATCCTAGGACATTGCCACTGCAAGGACATTTCCCCCGTCAATTGTGCATTGAAGTGTCGTACCAAGCTTGATTATCCGATAATTTTGTCCGGTCGAAATCAGCGCAAATGTCGCTCTGCGCACCGCTTATAGGAGCGTTCGATTTGGCAGCAAAAGTAAACTTTCGAATGTTAAATTGTCCTAAAGTAGAGGTAAGTGATCTGGCTTGGGCCAATTGATTCACTTTTCAGGCGCTGCCCTTTAATCGATTATCTGTGAAACTTCTATGAAATCAATCTTATTTCGCAAAATGGAGTGTACAGCAAGCTCGCCACAAGCGGACTGATTCTAACACCTGTGTCTCGATTCAGTGCAACGAAGTCGAGGTTCCTCTCTGCAGTATCGGACAAGTCAAATCAAGTCGACTTGGCTTGGCTTAGATTGACTTTGACGACTAAGTCGAACGCTTCCTACGTAGGTACGCAAGTACATCCTCGACTATGTAAGGGACCTAATGAACTCTCAGTAATAACCAGTTTGCCCTGGCCATCAGTGGCCCCTTGTGACTACTAACTTGAGGCCACAACATACTTCCAGGCCAAGATGTTTGTAATTCTCTGATCACAGTCAGCAGCCTGGTTGAGAACCGTGCAGCACTCGCATTCCAGAAGCCACAAGCCTCCAGTGCTTGCCATCGCCCAACTCAGGCAGCACTACATTGAGACACATGAGCGGTGTGGAAGTATTCATAAAACCACTCACAGCAGCAGTTTTCAGGGGCAGACTCTCGTGGGAGGGGGGGGGCAGTCGCCGGTCAAATTTCCGATTAATGTACCTGCCAAGTTACTTGAACTCTTCCCATGCGCCCCTGGCAGGCTAAGCTGTAGTGACTACAGCGCGGAGAGCAGGCGTAAGTAACCTCTCTCGCTACAGAAGGACGAGGAAAAATATCACCTGGAAAATTTGATATTTAAGTTAAATTTTCCAGGTGATATTTTTCTTAGATGCCAAATGGCGAGGGGCAGTATCGAAGATTAGAGCTGGAAAAATGACAAAAGCATGAAAGGTTGCTAGAAGCAGTCACGTCACAACTGGTATCCAACTTTATAAAACGACAAAATCGTATGTCCACTACAGCGCGTTATAGGTACATAGATAGGTACCTGGCAGTAAGATAGCACTTTGTGATCATTTTAACCCGTCGACATAGATCATATTAGCAAGCAGCTGCTTGGCCGATGTGAGGAGATACAAACGGTTAGGGAGTAAAAGTAACATAAAAAGCAGATAGGAAAGCGAAGAACAGGAATTGGTAACATTGTGGAGGCGGCAGATCGCACCACATAGGGCAATAATATCACTCATGGTTGTCTCATACAGAGCATTAATAACAACTTCCGCATCCTACACGGCTAGGTTAATTGCTAATATCAAAAATACATTTATACACGTAAGCGAAGCGAGCGTACTCAGCCGCTGGGTGCACAATGCCACACTTTTTTCTTGGTTAACTTGTCTGGTTGTGCCGATATTACGCTTCTGCGTACTGCCGCGGCAGCGACCGGTGCTGGCGAGAAACATGGGACGCGGGACTGCTGCCGTTGCCACGGGAACGGGCAGGCACGCCGCCCACATTGTCTGCTGCCGTTATGCTGCTCGTCTTTATCTGCTCCTCCTTTTCCCTCTCTCTCCTTCTGCCTCTCTCTCTTGTGCCACTGCAGGCTGCCTTCGCTCTGTAGTGCGGCCATTAGCGGCCGTCTAGCTGTTGCACACACCAGATCTTGTTGCGCCTCAGCTCCCAATGTTTCCACACTCAAGGGCTGGATTGTGATGCCTTAGCTCCTATTGTTGCCGTACTAAAGAGCTAAATTATAACGCCTTAGCTTTTAATGTTCCTATACTCAAGGCTGGATTGAAATGCCTTAGCTTCTAATGTTCCTTTACTCAAGGGCTGGATTGCAACGCTTTAGCTTCTAATGTTTCCATACTCAAGGGCTGGAGTGTGACGCCTTAGCTTCTAATGTTTCCATACTCAAAAACTGGAGTGTGACGCTTTAGCTTCTAATGTTTCCATACTCAAAAACTGGAGTGTGACGCCTTAGCTTCTAATGTTTCCATATTCAAGGGCTGGAGTGTGACGCCCTAGCATCTAATGTTTCCATACTCAAGGGCTGGAGTGTGATGCCTTAGCTTCTAATGTTTCCATATTCAAGGGTTGGAGTGTGACGCCCTAGCATCTAATGTTTCCATATTCAAGGGCTGGAGTGTGACGCCCTAGCATCTAATGTTTCTATACTCAAAGGCTAGAGTGTGACGCCTTAGCTTCTAATGTTTCCATACTCAAGGGCTGGAGTGTGTGACCGACTGATTGTCATGGTGTGGCTGCGTTGGACTTTTGCACCTTATCTAGTTGTGTGCAGTTAGTTCGTGGGTCCACGCATGATTCTGGTAATTGTCTCGACCTTGTCATAACTGATGTCCAAGACTTGATAACTGTGTCAGTTGGCTCCGCTCTTGGCACTCCTGAAGCAAGAAGCACAGCCCTGGACATGAACCAGGTTGTTCCTCTGGTAGACACCACGAGAGTGGCGTTCGTTAAGAGCAGGGCTAACTATAGACAGGCTATTACTGTTGCAGTAAGAGCGTTACCTTGGCGCCTGATTATTTGCAGTGAGGATCCTATCTCTGCTTATGACTTGACTGTGTCTGTTTGGAGAGGTTTGTCCCGAAGAGGGCAATGCTTGTGAGGTCTCAGGACATACGTGGTTTGACGACCAGTGTCAGTTAGCTTCTCAAGCTAAACAAGCGGCTTATCGGGCATGGCGGCGTTCGCGTGACCGCACGTTGTGGCTGACCTATTTTGATCAGCCGAGGCTAAGCGTGAGTACAAGAGGGTACAGCATCTTTGGAGGCAGCGTTCCAAGGAGTCTTTGCTGAATACTGACCACCCACTTCGTTGGTGGAGTGAGCTAAAGGGTTCAATTTTTGGTGGTGAACCTTCGTTGCCGCCCCTTGTTGGTCCCGGCGGAGGTATCATTGCTGATCCCTTGGCTGGGGTGGAGCTCTTGTCTGCTCACTTTGACAAGAAGCAGAGCAGAGATGTGTTGTCATTGCCTTTTGGATGTCATCCTGAACTTCGTTTAACCTCTTAGGCGTGATCTGGCACAATCAAGGGGCTGCTTGAGGGTCTTGATCCTTACCGAGGTGTGGACCCGGTGGGCATGTTTCCTCTGTTTTATAATAATTATGCAGCTTGCCGGCGTTCTTGCCCCTAAGCTACAGTGATCTTCCGGCGCCTGACATGGTTGGGAAATTTTCTCCGTTGTTGGCGTACTGGGAATATTACTCCCATTTCCAAGGGTCCAGTGTCGCCCCATGTCGCCAACTACCAACCAATTACTCTGAGGCCCATTTTGTCGAAGGTGTTCGAGAATTTGGTCGCTTGTAAGCTTGGTCGTTTTTCTGAGGTTACGGGTTTGCTGCTTGCTGGTCAGTTTACGTACAGAACTGGTTTGGGTTGTTGTGGCGCATTGCTGTCGGTGTCTCACGCTTTACAGTATGGCTGGATTGTCGGTCTGAGTCACGCCTTATACATTGGACTCTAGCGCCGCGTTTGACAGGGTCTATTATACAAGCTTGAGTCGTTTGGTGTGGGTGGTAGGGTTCTGTCAATCATTCCCGATTTTGTTTCTGAGCGAATGCAGAGTGTATCTATTGACGGCGTATTGAGTGCCTCCGTCACAGTGGAGTCCGGCTTCTCTCACGGCACTGTACTTGGCCCGAAGTTGTTCGTTATGTATACTAGTGACATGCTCTCTTCGCTAGAGAACACGATGATCAACCATTCCGACGATTCCACTCTGATATAAGTACTACCTGCCTCCAGAATGCGGAATGATCTTGCCCAGTCCCTGAATAGAAATCTGTCGCGCATTAGTGCACGGTGCTCGGCCGGGAGTATGAAGCTGAATGCCAGTACGACCAAGTCGATGATTATCAGTCGGTCTCGGACACTTGGTACCGCAGCATCCACATATGGAGATAGATGATACTTTGCTTCACGAGTCTAGCTCCTTTGAGATCCTTGGGTGTTGTCCTTGATGAGAAGTTTACCTTTGAGCCGTATATTAGGCGACTGGTGTCACGTGCTGCCAGTAAGATTGGGCTACTGCGTGAGGTAAATTCTCTGTTTGGTGACACGGAGGTTGTCCGCAGATGCATTTATGCTTTTTTACTACCTATGTTGGAGCATTGCTCACCGGCCTGGGCTTCAGCTGCTGACAGTCAGTTACGTCTATTGGACCAACTTGTTATTTCTGCCAGCAGGCTGAGTGCTGATACTTATCTGGTGATCCAATCTCACAGGTGAGGAGTGGCCGAACTCAGCATGTTCTATAAGGTGTACAATAATGAGAGGCATTGGTTGTATTCTTCTGTCCCTGCCCTCAAAGTCTCTAGGAAAATTACACATGCTGCGGTCGGCGAGCACTCTTTCACGTTGGAGAATGTTCGGTGCTGAACTAATCAGTTCGGTCTGTGCTTCGTATCCTGGTCTGTTGGGATTTGGAATTCATTGCCGTCGTCGGCTTTTAGTCGTGTTGGCTTGCAGGCCCTTAAATCAGCGGTTAATGGCCTTTTGTTGGATTTCCTTAAGAAGCGTTTCGGACTTCCCGGCGTCGCAAAGTGCTTCACTCAAGGGCTGGAGTGTGAGGCTTTAGCTTCTAATGTTTCCATACTCATGAGCTGCATTGGGGCATACATCAGATGGTGAGCTTTGTTGCCATCAGCAGAAGCCAGATCCTAAGATCCTGACTGGAATACTATAGCATCGATCGTCTAATTCTGCAGTGATAACCGCTGCTTATTTACAGTTAATATTTTTGTTGATCTCCATATTGTCTTCGTGAAAGTGAATCCCAACGCTAAAACTGATGACAAAAATTTGTGATAAGCCTCTTCTTTCTTTTTGTTCCTACATTGTATTGATTTTACAGCAAAAGTTGCGTCAGACCTGCAGCTTGGATGTCTGATCTCTTATAAATCAGTAATGATTTATATATCAACAATGATATAGCTGCTATTCAAGATGTGAAATCTATTTTATTTGCGAACGATGCTGTTTTTTGTATAAATGGTGTTTCTTTTTCACTTACTGTTGAACTACTCAACATTTTTATTGCGCAGTTAATGGAGTGGCTCAATTTGAATAGACTGACTCCCAACGCCAACAAAACTAAGCTTATGTTATATACTTCAATATCCTTACCCATTTTACCAGATATTTTCTTGAACGGTACTAAATTGCATATATCTGGGTGTGACAATTGATTCAAAATTAAATTTTTCTAATCATATTCAAGAAGTAAGCAAGAAAGTCGCCAAAGCAAGGGGAGTCATCCGTGCTGTTCGAAGATTTTTGAGTCGGCAGTCGTTAATAATGTTATACTATGCGTTAGTATATCCTCACCTCATTCAAAGCATTACTGGTTGGGGAGGTTCAACTGCACATGTACTCCGATCTCTTGAGGTGTCGTTGAATGAAGAACCAAATGTTAGGTGGAACAACAACGTACCAGTAATGTCAACCCATGCTATGTATTGTGAGTTGCAACTCCTTAAACTGTCTGATGTCTATAACTGTTTTTTAATGAAATTTAGCCGAGAAGCTTTATACAGTGACGTAGCTTTGTTTGAGCAGCACTACAGAGTATTAGTGCCCTCCCATGAATATGGTTCTCGTGGTAATAACCTAAATTTGCCAGCTGTTAGGCTAGATGTTCAGAAACGTTTTACTATTTATATGAGTGTTCAGATATATAATGCCATACCTGAAGAGCGTAGAGAGCCAATGTCAGATCAGGTTTTTAAAGCAAAATATAAAGCTTTCATACTGAGTCAATACGCAAATACGCAAATCTTAAATTATAGCTAAGTAAGAGTAGTACAACCATGATTCAAATTTTGTTTCAATTAAGTACTTCCGTGGTATGCATGGTCTTAGTAATTTATATGCTTGATATCCGGATATTTCCGATATACCATTGGAAAGGAGTAGTGCCTCATAAGTTGAAATACTTTGAGTAGGACACGTTCTCAACTTATTGTAGTAGATTTTATTTGAAGAATGTAACGAGAGAACAATAAAGGTGATAAAGTTTGTGATCTACAAATGTATATCATGTTACTGTCTGGGAAGCACAATTTGCATCCTCTCCCGCTCAAAATTGAGAGTTTTAAATCTCTATGACGAGGCATAGAAGCAACTGGCCATTAAAAGTCCCAGAAACACGGCAGCGTAATTTCGATAGAGGCTGTGGCTACGCCACAATTAAAACTCGGCTGCTACGAAAACTGATATGTCATCTTTGCTCAACCTGAAGTTTCAACGGCAAAGAAGAACTTCAGCAAAACAATATATACGCAGAATGGAATGAAACGACTGCTCATTTCGACACTGACTGGTGGCGTTAAAATTCTACTCTCGTCATCAATTCGTATCATATAGGCAACTAACACAGATTTTAATCCAGGAGGCTGAACGTGTAACCCTTCTTCTCGGCACAGATCACAACTTTCTGTACTGATAAGCTGCTTCAGGGTGAAATTTTAGGAAATCTCACGTTAGGAAATGCACAATGAAGGCGGATGAGCTCTTCGGAGCCAACGGCATCAAAGAAAGATATCGCCTGGCTGTTGCCATAGCCGTATACCCGGCAATCCAGAGTCAGCTCCTCACCTTACCTCTCGTTAGCAAAATGGAGACAGTCTTACTATTTGCGCCACTCCCGTGCTTTGAGCAGCTGGGGCAGTGGAGGTTGGTGGAGGCATTCACGAGTCTACCTGGACTGTCGTCTTCTACAGTCAGCCGCACATGGGAGTATGAGCCTTGCTCCTTACGGCAACTGTGCCGAGTGGACCATCACTTCTGCCTCTGCTGCACACGTGGCTTGTGGAGTTATCCTATTTATTTCCTTGCTATATCTCCTTTTTATCTTCTTTTTGGTTCCTTTATGGGGATGTTAAAAGTTATCCTGGACTGGATCGAGCTCGGAGGTGTCATCGCCTTTACTGTAATAATAGAAGATTAAGTACGAACCTTGCAGAGCTATGCTTGGTGCCCCGTAGTATTGATGCGGTGTGATGTGCCGAGACCCTGATATCGGGTAAAGAAAGTACAATAACGACTCTGAGGTTGTCTTGGTAAGATGTCGCTCCTCTCTCGAAAAACTACTTGCGTTTGAACCTGGACTTTGTACAGTAGCCATTAACATTAGGGTTGGGTTTTACACTTACAGGAAGAGGGATATGAATGCGTCTCTGATGAAACTATGGTTGTCAGGATTTGTGGAGGTACTAACATTATTCATTTGCTCTCTTTACGATGAAGTCATGCAACTAAGGACCTATGACCTCTATCCAGAGTGCAGACCAGAGTTACATTTCATTTTTGCTAGTGACTTGAATACGCATAACAGGGAGTGGTTAGGGTCAGTATTACTGATGGTCACTGTGAAGCTGCATTGGAGTTTTGCTCTTTGTCGAATTGCACACAGCTTATTAAGGAGTCACCACCTGGCAATGACAGATATCCTTGATATGAGGCAGGTGTCAGTTGGCACTCATGACCTCTTACACATTGCTTTATCTTTGGAGCTGGACAAGGTTGTGCCAGCTGCCGACGTCAAGACGGTGGTGCATGTGAAGTGTGGAACTACCTGGATTGATATTGCTACAGCGGTGAGAGATTTTCTATGGAGTCATATAGTGCACTCTATGGACACTATCTGAGAACTGAATGATTTGACTGTTCTGCTTTTGAGAAGTGTTGTTCCATGGATATGCATGGATAACTCTTGTTTTGATGATCAGCAGGAGGACTTTTGAGGCTATATAAGTAGTTTTCATGGCTTGGCGGCGTTCACGGGACTATGATATGTGGGGAAACATATGTGGCGCACAGAGCTATGCTTTATAAGGTACATTTAAGAGGGGGCTCAGCGTCGCCAGAGGCAGTGTTTCAAGGAATATCTGCTAAGGAATGTGGAGCCACATCGTTGGTAGAGAAAGCTGAAAGGTTCAGTTATCGGTGTTGAGCCTTTTTCTCTGCCTCTTGTCGGCCCTGGTGGGGGGCATCAATGTTCACTCCCTGGCAAAGCCGGGAATTTTTTCAACTCATTTCGGTAGCAAGCACAGCAGGGATGTGTTAATATCGCTGCCACATGGAAGTCATTGGTCTACATTTGCTGCAGAAGTTCGTCCTTGGTCATTAAATTTTACTTTCTAGGTTTTTATTGTTCTGTATTAGCGAAGCTGCAAGCTTCAACTTGACTTTAAAATGGTAAATATGTTGATTTGGTTTTACTTCTAGTTAATCCGGAGGTCGCCGATACAGCATCCAGCTGAAGATGACAGTCTTGCCTTCTAGATGATAGAATCATTGTAAGTAATAATTCCTGTAATATGTCATCATTTGTATATAGCGCACCATACTTGACAGTCCACTCAAAATCCCAAGTGGGGCTCATGGATAAAAGCTCCAATAAAATCTTTTCTTGTCAACATGGGAGCCTATGACCAAGAGTTCGTTGTTCGTGGAGAAGCGAGAAATATATTCATTAGCAAAAAACATTAATTCGTAGCTAGAAGTCAGAGGTTGGATGGCGTTCATTGGATTTTAAGATACAAAAATGACGTAAAATTGACTAAAATTAGTTTTGCAATTTACCATTGGCCAGTGCTCATGTGTTCTTAATTCTTTCCATTATATGCGGTCTTTGTGTTACCAAAAATAATGAATTATTTTTTTACACTATTTTGTTGGAAAAGATTTTCTCGTCAGTTTCGTCAAGTTAGCCATGGCGCTTGGCCCCACTTGGAGGAAGTGGGCAGTCCGATATTGCGTTGTCTTTGGATAAGGAAAAGCAACACTTCCCATTTGATCATTCCATAATCTTGCGATATTAGCAGTGTATTTCACTGAATTCTATTGTTTTGTTGTGTCTGTCACACATCTGGAGAAAGAAGGATGTCAAAAAAGATGGTGTCAGGTATAGAAATCTATTATCAACTCACTTCACGGAAGTCACGATAGTGCCTTGTGCTTCTTATTAATTAATGACAAATTATGACTCATAATTTAAGAAAATTAAATCTATCCATAGCTATGAGAGTAAGAAATATATAAAATATAAATAAGTTGCATCGGATACTCAAGGTAGTCTGGAAATAATTTAAACAAAATGTACATAAAACCAAAACTATATGTAATGCTATTTGTGGAAAGTACAAAGAATTAAGGAGATCATCTCAGCTTTCATAGAAATTTTTTATTGGTGAACAGATTGTCCTGATATTTGCACAGTATATGTGATTTAAAAAGGAAAAAAATTTTCTCCTGTGGTTTTTTTCTATTTTGGAAAAATTTTTTGTACAGAAATGTTAAAAGATTAGAAGCAAATGAGTTTTTACGCTAGAACAAAACCTAAGACAGTTTTAGAATCCTTGTAACATTCCTAACATACTAATAGAGCCGGATTTACCATTTTCCTTTTCTTTTTACATATATACATATAACTAAGTTTTTCAAAAAATGTAAAATTTTCAGTTGTGCAATGTGATAAAAAGAAACTGAGGTTGAAAATTAAAAATATCGCTCTATTAGTTTGTCTTGAGCATTCAAAGGATTCCAAAGCTGTTTTTTTTTTCTAGTGTGAGAACTCATTGGCCTCTTCTAGTAAGTTTTAGGTAAAAAAATCAAGTTCTACAGGAAAAGCAAAATACGTAAAACATTGTGGTGAAATGTCATTTAACGCACTTTTTTGCACTATGGATGAAATTTGAATGCTATATTCATGTTGTATTAACACCTAGAAATGATATGACTGCAAAGTTTTTATATTTTTTACTCGTTAATTACTAAAAGAAATAATTATGAAACCCCCTGCCCACCTTTGGGCCCTTTTTTGGGGGTCATAGTGCCCGTAGCCCCACAAAAAATTTGGGACACAATAGCACGCTACCTCAGGATCGTTAAAAAAAAAAATACAAATTGATAATTATGACCAAAATCAGTGGGTTAATCCCCTTAATTCATCGAGAGTAATGAGTAAAATGTGGGAAATAGTTCAGTAAATCAACCAGAATAGTGACTTTCTTGTGCTTTTACTCAATTTATAATGTGTACTAATCGTCATAAATTTGCTTTCAATATGTTATTTGAAATAATTTGAATGAAACTCTATCATTGATGGCAGTTTCGTTCTTACATGGCAGGAAGAACAAATTAGTCCCGTCAAAAAGCTTTGCAATTGCCTGGCAAGACAAATTAGTCCTCTTTGAATAATTGGTACAATAGACCACACCATACCTTGAGTACCCACTAAAATCGGACCTTTCGTAAATGGGCGCGGAGGCCGATTTACGTAAGCTTTGATAAAGTGAAACCTAATTATCACAGAGACCTCACACCAATATTATTTTCTCCATCGTAACATAAGGATTGTAGAGCAGGGAATGTTTATACATTATTAAATATCTACAGTAGGCGATTAATATCATACCTTCAGACACCGAGAATAATTGAAAATTCATCATAATTTCTAGGAATACTAAAAGTTAATAGAAAAACTTAGCACATAGATACTACATGTAATGTACTTGAATATCGCATACAATTGAGTTTTTTTCCAACGACGGATTTGAGGCAATAACCTCAGAAATTGATGTATGTAGAGCTTTCAGCAGAGGTCATCCCTATAGCCGTAAGAGAATGAAACTTGGGAAGCCCCGCGTAATACTGAAAAATCCAATTAAAACTGTAGTAATACTACGGAGTGAAACTATATTAGAAGCCTGGCCATGAACTAACAATGCATAATATGTAATTTCCCTTGAGATAAAGATACCAGGACAGCCGTTAAAGGACATTAAAATGACGTTTTGATACTGATACAATCCTTCATTACTGGAATCATCACCAGCTGCACCATTTCGTTTCACATTACTGCCTACGGATACTACTCCACTTTATGGTTGCCTATGCTACATCCCTTCATGGTTACCTATGTTACATCACTTGATGGTTGCCTAAGTTGAATCATTCATTCCATGGCTGCTTAAGTTGAATGACATTATGGTTGTTCCTTACACTACATCACATTATGGCTGTTCACGTTACATTAGTTCATGTTGCATATGTTACTGGTACATGTTATCATGGTTGTCTACATTACATGATTTACTGGATTACTATGTTTAATCGCTTCATGGTTGCCTACATTACATGACTTCATAGTTGCTTACATTGCGCGATTTAATGGATGACTTCAGAGTTCCCTCCATTATGTGTTTTAATGGATGACTGTTAGCTACGTCACTTCATGGTGGCCAGCGTCACATCACTTACGGCTGCCAATGCCATATCACTTCACTGTTTCCAGTGCTGGACCCCATGGCGTGCCCAAATATGTAAGTTTCATCTCAGATTTTATTGCGCAAAACACCTCACCGCTCTCTGACTCAATTGTACAGTCACCTTAAAGTTTTAAAATTCTGCTTCAGATTACCCAGCGTACCTTGTGTCTTTGCCGGCATCTTCGCAGCAATCCTGATTTGAGCTTGTCTGAAAAGTACAGTCGCTCTAAGCAAATTTCGGCCTATCCCGTTCTCGTATTGAAGTTTAGCGAGTCCAAGCAGTCGATGCTCCCTTGTGCAGTCACCGCCTATGTTGTGCCTCGGTTCTGTAGCTGCAGCCCAACCAGTGTGTGGAATTCTACAAGTACGAACAGCCGCCGCGTTGTGCTAGCTTGGACTGTACCTCAACGAGGACTCCTAGGAGCACGGCGCCCCATCTTGGTTCCGCTGGTTATCTTCTCTTTTTCTGGTCTACCCGCCAATCTGTTCGACCATTTTCAATTTCTAGTGAACGTTTTGAACTGAGCTTGTTTAAATCGTCGTGGTATGTCCATTGCTCTATGTGAAAGCGGAAGCCTTCTACTCTATAGTTAGTAGATTGCCATAACTTAACTATATCCTTTAAATTGTGGGCTCAGTTCACCCTCTTACTTCTTTCACTGATTTTCCTTATTTCAAGACGGAGTTAATCCACACTGATGCACCCTAACATCAGGTGTATCGTATACCTACAAATCTATCAATGGTTCGGGACGGGTGGGGTGGAATGTAATGAGTTTTGGTTTCTACTACTTCACTGGTAATTCTGACTTCATAGAGTGCAATTGCTTCCCTAATGTACACGTTCTATATATGCTTGCTATATTACATTTACGCTTTAATTGAAATTTAACTAGTAATTACTTCGTTCAACGCTTAGACTCGCATTATTTCCTGTTAATATATATATATATATATATATGTATTGTCTTGTCAATACTCAGCGATTTATTTTGCACCCCTATTCGTATTTTACATTCACTTGCTTTACAGTTCAGTGGGCTCTTTTCTCCTCTTAATACGATATTTCTCTAGTAGTAAACAAATGTTTTAATAGTTTTTGCCCACTTTACTCTAGCTTTGTATTGCATCAAAGCTTTTTAAGATCAGTCTAAGCGACCCTTTTTTTCCTCTGGAAGGGGTCTTACCTTGTTATTGTTCGAGGAGTTTATCGCTTTGAATAAAATTCTAAGCGACCTACTGATTTTAATTTCGATCTTTGTGTAGGGAAATTCTAGCAACGCCTGCTAGAAGTTTTCAATAATGAATTTCATAAACAACTCCATCAGCTGTTTACTTAGCATTTCATTACACATCGAGCATACCACAAATTTAGAGAACCTTGTGTTCTACAACATGAGATTTTATTCTACTAACTATTGAGAAACAATTTTACTTTACTGTAAACATTAAAGGATGTCACATACAGTTGCGTTACGTAATTACACTTCAAGCCTTAATATTGTTATAAATTTGTTGCGTATAGAATTTTAAAAGAATGTACTACTATGTCAGTCATTATTGAATGCAAAAGAATCAAGTCAAATAGCCTAAACAAAGCATGAAAAAGTAATGAGAGAATATATAAAAATGTGCCTGCGGCAACGTGGAGTCAGGCGGGAACCGTAATCTCCCTTTTGGGCAAATGGCTCGTCAATGTTTGTGTTGGCACTAATATCTATATATAGTCAGTACGTTTATGACATAAAATATTACTGCAATATATTCTTTATAAACGGTAATATTATCTTGCTTGTTTTACAAAAGGATGAAAAATCTACTTCTGAGTTAACCAAGCATAAGCAGTCGACCTCCAACTTCCTCCAGATCTGGTGGAAGACTGAGCGTTCGTGGCGTTTGCTCGCTGCCAGCACAGGGCGCAACAACTTGGAAGAAACGCGCTTTTCTGATATGGTTGCTGAACAGGAGCGACAGTATGAAAGAGGACAAATTTGTCCTCGTGGGCGTTAATGGCTGGATCGCGACACAACCGACCTGGTGTTAGAGGGATTCACCTTCAATGAACTTAAAACGGTGATGATTTTGGCGATAGTTTGTGGGGTGGTCGTAACCGGAACCTCATTTTCTGTTTTCTAACCTATCTTAATCCTTAAATGTACCTCGTTTAATCCTATTCTAACCTAGAGTGTCTCACCTAATTCTAACATACCTTGTCTAAGCCACAAATGCCAACTGTTCACCGCCTAAACCGCTGGCAAAACCGGCGAAACTGCAATTCATGCTATATATCCTCAAACGTTTGATTACAGCACTTTTTCTTAGCTGGTTCATTAGGCTTGAATTAACAGCATTTGAATTGTAACCCAAATCAACACTGCAGGATCTTATGGCACGCATTCACCGGTTGAGATGCCTACGCAACATGGTGTGTCAATTTTGACGTGTTTCTTTTAAATCTCTGATATAAGTGGGGATTCCAGACGCACTCACTTGAACACATGAATAGTGTTCGATAAACGCCTTTTGAACAACGCTTACAAACCCCACCGACCAAAAGTTTGTAAGAGCCCGGTCCCACCTACGCTGCTCCCTCCTATGTTGTACCTTATATCTGTAACTATAAGGATTATAATTACATGCTATGTAGGCTGTATGATGACCTATCGGTACTTCGCAGACGCGTCTGCAAACTAACGACAATCGCCTGCCAAGTGCCTATCCGTCATTCGTGTCACCTTATTACGAGCTCAGCGGTGCACCAGAGAAATACGCTTCATTTCACTACAGGCTTATACCAACCCTATGTCTTGGTGTACATACTTATCAACATCCTTATCTTAACCTTACATACAGCCTTACAATAACTGACATAAGGCGCATGCATCATTTTGTGCAACGGTGCAAGCAATACGTGGGACTTGCCGCTTACAAACCTTTTATTAGTGGGGTAGGTAAACGCAGTTCAAAAGGCGTTTTTTGGACATCATTTTGCGTTGTTAGGTGTATGCGCATGTTTTTTCGCTCTTTTATAGGAGAGTTTGAGAAAAAGGTCAAAATGGACACTCCCTATTCACCATACTTGCCAGCCTAGCGCTCAGTAAAATTGGACCTGCCACAAACGAATCCTAAGGCCTATTTACGTGTTCCGTGATAGCTGTTTTCCAATTATAGGCCTCAAACATAAATAAGCATACACAAAAAAAAAACATAGAGGTTATGTTACAACTAGAGTGCCCGCGATGTCAATGATGACAGCAAAGAATTTTTGAAGACCCGTCTTGTGTTGCCTGTAGCATCATCGCAAAGATATTGAGGCAGAGCCTTACATCTATAAAAGGGAGATCCCTGCCTGGGTATTGTTTATTGTTTATTGGCGATAGTTTCAAGTGTATTAACACTTTTACGTACATCTCGAATTCGTACGAACATTTCAATGTTTTCCCCTAAAAAGAAATACATATTTAATACAAGAAGACAGA